>JAEQBH010004167.1:0-450374 GCA_016808115.1 Tetrastigma voinierianum | reverse complement strand
AAAAGGTTTTGAAGACCTTATACGTACAAACTATGTTTTCAAACTAAAAAAGGCTCTCTATGTGTTGAAACAAGCCCCTAAAGCGTGGTACAAATGGTTGACATAAACTTAGTCATAAAGGGTTATTCTAGAGGGGGAGTAGATCAAACCCTCTTCACCAAAAGGTCGAATTTTGGCTTAATTGTGGCTCAAATCTATGTAAATGACATAGTCTTTAGAGTCACATCACGACAATTGGTGGATCACTTTGTGTAGCTGTTGGAAGCAATTGTTCACAACTCATATGGATGAAAAACATGCTGAATGACTATGTTGTTCCTCGTAATGATGCATCACCAAGCATGACATTGCACTGCGACAACATCAATGCCATCAATATCTCCAAAAACCTAGTTCAGCACTCTCGCACAAAACATATTGACATTTGTCATCATTTCAACAAAAATCTAGTTGAAGGTAAGGTGATCGAACTAAAGCACATATCCACTAAGCATCAACTGACTAACATCTTAGCTAAAGGACTTGACGCGTTCAGATTTTAGACTCTCCAATCATCTTTGGGGGTGTGCGTCCTATGATTTGGTTATCTGTACGAGCCAAAGGGGTCGAATAAGTGGATCTTCTTATCGTTTGATTCTTATTTTCCCCTTATGCCATTTGTCTCTCCTACCTGTGTTTAGTTGTTTTCATTTTTTTTGGCAGTGGTTTTTTATTTGCTGTTTTAAAAGGTAGCTTTAGCAGTTTTCTAAGAAAAGGCAATATTGCCTTTCCATATTCTCCTCGGTTTTTGGTAAAAGTGGGAAGCCTTTATGAGAGAAGCCATATCTTCCCATATTCTTCTTGGAAGTCACCCGTACCTCTTAAAAGGAAGTGCACTAATCAACCATTCTCCACAAAAACCTTTTTATCTCCTCTTCTCTCATCCGGCGCATCTTCATGCCCTAGATTTGTTTTGCAGCCCTCATGGTTCTAACTCGTTCTAGCCGTAGTGGTTCTAGGAAGGTCCCAGGAGACCTCCTTCATCGCCAATTTGAAGTCAGCTGAAAACCCTATCTCTGTTGATCGCATGGATGCCATCCCTCTTGTTACAATTCCGCCATCTGCATTAGTTTCGTTCAATTATCCTGCTTCGCTGTCCCATTCTTCAGTTGAACCGAAAGCGCCTAAGATTGAGGTTGTGTTGGCAGGTCTTTGACCATCGATCTTCATTCTTCGCCACCACCTAAACCCTTTGTTGCCCCTATCGCTCCATCAAAGGGTACCTCGCCGCCCGTCCCTATCATTGAAGGTGCGTCTTAGCGTGTCTTTCCTACTCCTGCGGTGACTCCCGTATTTCCACAGCACCGGGTTCCTTCGAAGGTTGATTTTTCTGTCGGCATTTGGGCGCTAAGGTATGCTAGGGATTCTGCTATTCTACCTCCTCGCACTCGTAAATGGAAATTTCGAGTCCGTTCGTCCAATTCTTCCGACTCTTCCTGGGGCAAATAACCTCTCTCATCACTTTTGGGTCGTCGTTCACAGATTCCTCGCAAGTCCCCCAGGTTCGCTTCGAGGTCTCATCCCTCTGTATCCACCTCGGGCCCACAATAACAACCTTCCGTTTCGAATTCTCTAGCTGCTAAATCAGGTAATTCGTCCCCTCGTCGTTTCATCTTTGATTTTCATGCTAAACTATGGCATGCTGTGGTCAAGAGGGCTTTTATCCAAGAACGGGTTCTTCACCCGCAGGACTTTGGCCCTACTAGTATCATTAAGCTTTAAAGGAAACCAACTTGCTTGCCTTTTTCTGTAACATGGGCCCGTTTGAGAAGCACATTGTGTTGGATTTCTATATTAACCTAACCAAGGGGATTGGTGGCCCTATGAGCCCTGATTTTCAAAAGGTTCTTGTGCATGGCCACCTCTTTGACTTTTCACCAAGTATTATCAATCAGGGGACCCCAGCCTATTTCGGATTTGCAGGAGGTGGTCTCTGTGCTAACCCATGGGAAGCTATTGTCGTGGCCTGCTAAGGGAAATCTCCCATTGGTTGATTTGTCCATCCGCTGCTCCATTCTTCACAAGATGAGTATCTACAATTGGCTCTCGAGGACCCATAAATCTTTAGTTACCAAGATTTTTGCGTTTCTATTGTTTTTTATTGGCACGAAGCAACCCTTCAACCTGGGCCGTATGATGTTTGATCGCATCCTTCGTCATGTTGAATCTGAGGCCCACAAGCTCGGGGTTGGGTATCTGTCAATCATTTTTGGCATTCTCCGACGTCAGCATCCCTCAATTGTTTGTCGCTTAGGTAGCTTCAGTGGACTCCCCGGTGCAATTTGGCTCAATTTGGCTCAATTTCAAACTTTTCCAAGGGAAACATAAATCCGATATCTCGTTGGGTAAGCAATCCTCTGAGCCGACTTTGTCTTTTGATGACGCCATATTTGCTTCTCCAGTTGTTTCCGTAGGTGTCCCACCATCTCTTGCTCCCACTCCGCCTGTTGATGGTTCTATCCTCCTGTCCTGACTACAAGACGAGTAGTGTATGCTTGCTTCCCATGGTGATCATCTTGCCTCCCTCGTAGCTTCCACCCGCTCTTGACATGCTACAGTCTCTGCCAGGATTTTTGATCTATAAGGTGTCTCCCATGATGATACCCTAGCTGCCGTGCCTGGCTCTGTCCCTACTCTTGTCTCAATCACTTAAGTTTTCTCTGCTACTTTGGCATTCCTTATCAATAAAGGGAGGAGAAACTTATGCATTTGATTTTTTTTTTTTTTGAACAGTTCTTGTGTAGTTTTGGTTTGACTGTATTTTGCCAGTCTCTTCTTAGCTTGGTAGGTTGTGCATCGACAACTTGGTTTGACAATTTTTTTCAGTCTTTACTTAGGATTGGCTGTTTTGTGTATGGAAAGTTACGTTTGCTGATGGATTTTCGTATAGTAGCTTGGTTATCAATTTCATGTTCCTTAAACACCTGTTTGTTTTAGAAATTGCTGCTGCTAATTTATTTTTGTTAAAGAATGCTAAAAGGGGAGATGGTTGGAGATTTGAATTGGCATAACTCTATAACACTCCAAATTATACCTTGACAGTTTTATAACATGTTTAGGGTATAATAAAAGTAAAAACATATTTTTTCAGAATAAAATAATGTTAAAAATAAAATAAGCAAAAATTCGGAATTAATTCAAGAGTCAAGGATAAATTGGTAATTTATCAATACAGGACCCAAAGGTCATATGATAAGAATATTATAGGCTAATATAGAGATAAGAATAGGTTATATTTGCAAATAAAATGGAGTTGAAGGATCAAAAGGCAAAAAGGAGGAAATTGACTCAAAAATAGGATAAGGCCAAACATGGCCTTATAAATATCTCATTTGGCATTTGAAGGCTAGGGCAAATACGGTGGTAGGAGAGAAGAGAAGGAGAAGAAGAAGAAGAAGAAAGAAGAAGAAGAAGAGAAAAGAAGAAGGAAGAAGGAAGGAGAAAAGAAAAGGTACGGAATGTTTGGAACTTTTATATGGAATACTTGGTTGGAATTGTTTAGAACATGTATGGAATTCATGTTTAGGTTAAGAATTTTTCCAACCAAATTCTTTGTCTATATGTAGGTTAGGAAAAACCCTAACTTATAAATGTGTTATTGTTTGGTTTGGTTGTGGTTCTCGATGGAGGAAAAATTTGTATAGAGAAAATGTTGGGTTTTAGGGGAGATGCTGTCTTTTTTTCTAAACCCATGTTTTTGATTTGGCCATAAGTTGAGTTTCACTCATCCAAATTGAGTGATTCAAATTTTTAAGTAAACTAAACTTCTAGGATAACAGATATATCTTAAATAAGTATATCCAAATTTGGACACATTGGACCCGAAGATTAGATCTCAAAGTAAAGGGGTCAATTGTCATAAATGCATTGTCGAATGGTCCTGAGCTGGAGTAATTCAGTTTGTTTAAATCATAACTTGTTATCTTGGTCCAAATAAGGTGATTCAAATTTTTGTACAAACCTAGACATCTGGAAACCACTTTCCATGAAAGAAATTATAGAGTCAAATTATGTCTCCAACATTCCATAATTTTTAAATAAAAGTTTAATTTTAGATTACTGTTCCTAGAAATTGTCTAGGAAGCGAGTTCGAGAATATTTTAGACCATATTTCCCAAATTAAAAGTCAAAATGACATGATATGCCATAAGGAAACTTAAGACATAGGGGTATATTGAGTTAGAATAACACTTTATTTAACAAACCCGTTTACAGGGTTAAAATTGTAGTCGAAAATGGATTTGGGAGCTGCCCCGAACTATTCAGGCATAATTGGTTATGGAAATTGAAGTGTATAAAAGGCTACATAAATGTATTGTTATATGAAATAATGCATCATAATGGTGATCGTGATACATACCATGATGTGAAAGCTAAGAAATACACGTATAATTTTGTTACATATGAAAATGCGTTAAATGCTTATAAGAGATTATTTGAAAGATATGTCACTCTGTAGTATACATGATATCAATAGTTATTCATGTATATGAGATATCTTTTTCTGATACCTAAAAGATTGTTAAGAAAACATAATAAAACTGATTGCTTGCTTATGACCGGGTAGTTGGATAGATAGACATGCTTATAGGGATACAGTTGCTACAGCATACAGTTTATAGATATCAAGGCCTCGTTTGGGTCGATGACATAGATCTCATTTGGATCATTATAGCGGCTAAGTTTGGGTCATACAGATAGAGATCATTGTCTTGTACAGTGATAGTACCTTCGGATACATACAATTATTTTCCGTATCTACTTTTAAGGTTTATGCAGGCATGAAACTTAAAAGCAAATGACAAGTATACGCAAATGAGATGTATATAATATATAACATGATATGAGAAGCATAGCACTGCTATATGATGATAGTATACGGTTACAAGAACAAGAAGTAAAGTGTAAGATGACACGAAAAGTATATGAAATATGATAAGAAATGAAACATGTTATGAAAAAGTGATGTAGAAATGGATAAGTATATGTAAATGATTTATTTGTCATAGTATATCACATGTGTCTAAAAGTGAGATGAGTCGCCTGAGTTGATCTTGATGTATTCCTAAACTGTAGTTTAATATGGGTGTTTGCATCCGTGGCAGTGAAGGAAACCAGAGGATAGGATAATCCGCATCAACAATCAAAGTCAACACATCACTAGGTCTTATTGGAAGACCATTTGGTATAATGCATATGTATTTTTGTTTCTTTTGTAAGCAATGTAAATATTGTAAATGTTGAACACTTCTATGTATGGAGCTTATATATATTTTGTAATCCGCTGCTACAGAATATAGTACAAGTTAAATGTTTAACATTATATAAATGAACAAGCATAAAGTTTATAAGTTTATAGTAAACAGGAAAAAAAAGAAAAAAAAGACACCCTCGCTGACAAGTTCTTAGAGTTAGGAGCGATCTGAGTTAGTTGTATCGAGCCTAGGTTTAGTCTGCGGAAAAAACCTAAGTTTAGGCGATTCTAGATGATATAAGATTAAAAAAAACATGTGTTTAGTAAATGTATTGACTGATGTGGATGTCCTTGTGTTTTGTATAGATGGATCGTCCCTTCGAAATCCGAATTTGAAGAAGCAAGCGAGTGTGCCACGGAGTTCGAGGATTACCCACTTCGGACCCTTCTAAATTTGTCAGAAGTGAGAGCCAAGTTCTGGTTGAGCCAAATGAAGCGTTACTAAGGATGGACTGCATGATTCCATCCATAGGTATTTGACACCTATGACTTCTCTCCAACAAGTGGATTTCTATCAGTTGGTCCAAATTTGCAATGAAGTAGAGAGGGCTAAAAAGCAGAAGACGAAAGATCTCAAAGAAGTTTTCTCGAGCTTAATTCTCATGGGAAAAGAGCTGAGGAGTCTCAACTCAAGTGGTTATAGTTCTTCTGAGAGGTAGAGGGTCCAATGTAGCACCTAGTATAGGTAGAGGTGCTTGATTGGACCAGAGGGAGAAGTCTAGAATGCCCTCGGCCATAGAAGGCATTTGTGTGTGTGCGAATTATTAACAAGAGAGAAGTGCTTAGGTGTGGAAATGCGCGATAATTTAATACAGTGTCCAGAGATTTAGGGGATAATAGAAGTCAGTAAGGAAGTGGCAGAGGATGTAACATCCCGAAATATACCCCATCAGTTTTCGGACATGTTTATGGTATAATAAAAGTAAAGGTATAGTTTTTCGGAATAAAATAATGCTAAAAATAAAATAGAAAAAACCCGAAATTTCTACAAAAGTCAAAGGAGTAAAGTGGTCAATTCTACTTCTTAAGGACCCAAAGGTCATAATATAAGAAGAGTATATGCCAGGAAATGAAATATAATGGAAATTAAATACAAATAATTAAAGTTGGAGGGATCCTATTCTGATAAGGAAAATTTTAATATAAAAGAAGATGAGACCAAAAATATCTCATTTTTGGTCTCACATTTGAGAGGTCCAACGTGAAGGCCAAGAAGAGAGGAGAAGGAGAAGAAGAAGAAGAGAAGTTTGCCAAAGGTATGGAACTAAGTAAGGATTTCTATGATTTTTGGTATGGAAGTTTAGTTTTTGTATGGAATTAGTATGGATTCAAGTATGAAATTTGTCTAAAATGTATGGATGTATTTGGGTTGTATGGATTTTGTAGAAACCCTAACCCTAACCCTTCTTTGATGAATTAACTTGGCATAGATATGATGTTTGCTTGTTTTGAACCGGTTTTGGGGTGGTTTGTATGGTCTGAAATTGTTTAGATGGGTATGGATTTTGGGTTTTACCCATGATTTCCCTTTGTGTTCATGTTTAGGGTTTGGTAATATCAAGGTCCTTGAGGTTAAGATTATAGCCCATAGAAGTGTTTAGATAATTTTAGAGTGAGTTTTGGGGATTTTCGGAATGAAAAACGCAAGGCAGAAAAGTGGGGAAAATGTTGCCTAGGCGTGGGTACTATTCACCCGAGCAGATTTTTCTGCTTTTGTCTACAACTTCGGACGACCATAACTTTTTCATCCAAAGTCTGATTTGAGTGTTATTGGACTCTATGGAAAGGCATTGGTCAAAATTCAATATATGGTATGTACAGTGTAGGCGCCATAATGAAATTCAAAATGACAAAACCAGTGGTGCTACTCTTGCTGCAAGTCTTTGCCAAGTTCTTTGATTTCTTCATGGCTTGCAATTTGCATAACTCCTTCGTTGGGACTCCGTTTTGGGTGTTCTTGGACTCTAGGAAGCTAGCCTTTGAGTCTAGATCATCCATATATAGATTGATACAATCTTGGAGAAACATAATAAGTTTGAAAATGAGAAAAACCAATGGCTGCTGCTCTTAGCTGCGGGTGCTGCAAATTGCTGGTTTTCTTCCGCGACACAACTTGCATAACTCCTTACGTTAGGACTCCGTTAGCAAATTATTACTGACTCTATGGAAAGCCCTTTGGAGTCCTAGAATCTATCATATATATATATTGATACCATGTGAGCTTATAGTACACCCGAAAATGACAAAGAGCCGGTGGCTGCCTGCTTTGCTATAGGTGTTGCAAGTTCTTGATTTTCTTCCGGCACAACCCCATACTCTTGTAGGATTCCGTTATAGAATTCTTGGAGCTCTATGAAAGCCCTTTGAGTCTAGAATCCACCCACATATATAGATTAATGCAACGAACAGATTATGAATGTGAAATAATGGGCCTATTTGGATTCAGCATAGGGTTTTCTGGTTGTGTCCTCCAACTTCGGACGGTCATAACTTCTTCGTCCGTAGTCCTTTTTGGGTGTTCTTAGACTCTATGGAAAACCCTTTGAGTTTCGAATCCACCCATATATAGCTTGATACCATATTGAGTTTATACTACATCCGAAAATGACTAAAAGCAGTGGTTAACTGCACATTTGTTCTTTCAAATGTATAAATTCTTTGAATTTCTTCATGGCTTGCAACTTGCATAACTCCTTCGTTAGGATTCCGTTATGGGAATTCTTGGACTATATGGAAAGCCCTTTGAGTCTAGAATCCACCCATATAAACCTTAATGCAACTTGAACTCAGACTATGTCCGAAAATGTGAGAAAACGTGGAAGCTGCTGGTTCGAGCTGGATTTTCTGGTTTGTATCATCAGCTTTGGACTGGCCTTAACTTACGTCAGAAGTCCTTTTTGGGTGTTCTTGGGCTCTATGGAAGTCCTTTGAGTCTCAAATCCATATATATAATGATACCATATTGAGTTTATAATACATCCAAAATGACTAGCTTGTTGGCTGCTAACTGTGCAAGTCTTTATGATTCTTGATTTTCTTGGCTTGCAACTTGCATAACTCCTTCGTTAGGATTCCGTTATGGGAATTCTTGGACTCTATGGAAAGCTCATTTAGTCAAAATCTGATCTGTCTAACATTATTTGGTATCAATTTCATTTTAAAAATTGGATTGTGTACTAAGGTGCTGTCCGGCTTAGCTACGGTTTATAAGCATACACATGAATTAAATATAGAATGATAGAAGTAGCAATATACGTAGAGTTGATATGTAAAAGAAATATAGAAGAAAATAATAAAATGATAGGATCAGAGAACATATAGTGTGTGATTAGAGGCAGGATCTTGAATGACAAGACATATATGATGGGGTCTTGGCATCACTAAATCTGACAGCACATTGCATTAGGCGAGCGCGTATACCACGACCAAATGCTTAGCTCACTGGTGTTTTGACACTTCTATTACGTGGGTAGGCCGTCTGCATTGATGCTAAATCATACCTTAGGTATATATATTATGCAGTCTAACTCATTCTTTATCTCCAGGTCGAGCAAGCAAATACTTATATGTGTGTATTTGAATAGAAAAAGATAAGAAAAGTAAATACTTATGTTACGAAGGGTACCTAAGGGTATCAAGAAGAAGTATCGATGCGCACTCACGGGAGATAGAATGATCCCGTCGTCTGAAATAAAACGTACAAGTATGAAATGTATGATATATGTCATGAATCTACGATAATTACGATAGAGTACATGAGATATAAGTTAACAAGATATAAGATGTTATAGTAGATGACCGGAAATATGATTCGATAGGTTATATATGCAAATGTTATATGCTAATATATGAGATGAATATATGATAGGACATGATATGAATACAAGAGTGAATAGATGGAATATGAATAGCGCTAAAACATGAGCGAAATGATACAAGATAAACATATATGAAATGATATACATGTATTGTAAAAGAAAGAAATATAGAATAGTAATATGAAGTACAAATATGAGCAATTGATTAAAGTAATCATAAGTAATACTAACATGATTGGGATAACAATAGACATTAAGGGAATATAGGATATGTCTTGAAAATGGAATAAAGCACTGGATTGTCTGCTTAGAACCGGGTAGAGGGATAGATGGGGCGTACTACATTAGGGAAACGAAGTTTGTATCTTGTCGATTGATCTCGTTGATTATTCTGAGCCTTCGGGCCCTTATAGATGGTCATTGTCTTGTACAAGCTGATAACGGTGCTAGTATAGATTAACCCCATTTCGTATAATTAGTACGAGGCGCCTTCGGGCCCTTATAGTTTCCATTATCCACTTTTAAGGTTTATGCAGGCATGAAGCATAAAACAAATGATTTGAATATGACATGTGAAAAGATATGATATGATCTGAGAAGCATAGCACAACTATGTGATGATAAGTTCTGTAACATGAGATTATACGATCCGATATGATATATGAAAATATATAAGAATGTAAAATGATCTGAAAAGTTAATATGATAATACAGTATATGAAAAGTACAAGATGACAGTATATGAAAAGTACATAGTACATGAAATAGTACATGAATACAATATATGGAAAGTACAAAGTACAGTACATGAAAAGTATATGAACAAGTACAGTACATGAAAAGCAATATGAAAGTATAGCGGGAGAAAGCGATTATGTAAGAAATGGTACATCAAATAGTACATGAATACAGTATATGAAATTAGTACATGAACACAGTACATGAACAGTACATGATAACAGTACGTGAAAACAATACATGATAACAGTACATGAAAATAGAACATAACAAATGGTATAGTATATAACCATGAAAGTAATATATGTATACGAATATGACATGCACATAATAGGATATGTAATATGAACCATTAGAAAGATAATAGATCAAATGATAATTACTTTGAATAAGAAATGATGATGAAGGTTATATGTCAAATGTCACATGATAAAAGTATATATTATATGAAACGATAAGATAAATTGTATTTGTTGAGACAGTACTTAGATTATTGGTGGGTAACGTATGTTTCCACTAGCAAAAGCTTAAGCACGGGTTTAATAGTGTAGGTTCGACGAAGACAAGGATGAAGGACATGACATCTTATCGTTGGCTTGAGCAGCCTGGAGATAGGTTCTCCTTGCTTATGCTTCGCAATCTCTATATTTTTAGAATAGGTATAAGTTTTGTATATTGAAGTAAGGGGACTTAGTGTATGAGAACATGAATACCACTCACGGTGTGTGCCTGTCTCAATCATATCACTGTTGCAGAAAGAGTGGGTGGATTAGAGTCTCGGTCAGACGGAGTCACGGTGTGACACCTCGCAGTACCATGAGGTGTCGGGTTGGGCGTCCTGGGAGGCTTCCGGTTGCATTACCTTCGACGGCTTGATTGAGGTAGGGGTTGAGGTGGCTTGATTCGGCCTCAAAGGACGAGAGCTAATCTTTGAGAAAATGGATCATCCTATACCTATAGCACCGGCACGAACATATGCTATAAGGGCTCATGAGGATCAGGATGCTCCTGAGGTTATAGCTGATATATTTTCTCTTTATGATATTGAGATACATGCATTGATTTATCTTGGATCCACTCATTCGTATGTATGCATTGAACATGTATTTGATAAGATACCAGTAGTGGAACAATTAGCATATGACATGCATGTGACCAATCAATGGGGCCACAGTATTAGGCGTGAATGGCGTATCTGAGAAATTACTTATTGTTACTCTGTGAGAGTTTCTGTTGATTTGATAACCTTACCATTCCGAGAGTTTGACTTGATTCTAGGAATGGATTGGTTATCTAAGCATCGAGCTATCGTTGATTGTGGTCAAAAGACAATAGTGTTGAGATGCTTTGACCAGACTGAGGTGATAGTACAAGGCATTAGATCAAGTCTGATATCAATATAGTCTAAAGCTATACGGGTTAGGAGATTTATGAGGAAAGGCTGTGAGACATTCTTGGCCTTGAAACTTGACTCTAAGAGAGGTTAAGTTGATGTGGAAAAGATTCCAGTAGTATGGGAATTTCTAGATGTATTCCCTGAAAAGTTACGAGTATTCCCCGCCCAGAGATGAGGTGGATATCGCAAGATTGTACAAACGATCTATGTTAGGGCATCGTGCGGGATGGCTCAACGGAGGTGAAGAATTAAAGAAGTCAATTGCAAGAGCTTTTGGATAAAGTTTATCGACCCGAGTGTGTCCCAGCAGAGATTGCACTGTTTTATTCGTGAAAAAGAAAGATGACACTTTACGGATGTGCATTGATTATCGGCCGTCAACAAGGTGATGAAGTGGCGCCAGTATCCATTGCAGAATCGAAGATCTTCGCGTCAGTTAAAAGGGAGCATGTGTCTTTCGAAGATTGACACCGCGACCCGAGTGTCATCAGGTTAAGAGTGAAAGATGTGATCGTCTGAGCGCATTTAGGGCGATATAGCCATTATAAGGTTTTTGGTAATGCCATTTGGGTTGACTAATGCACCGACAACATTTATGGATTTAATGAATATGGTATTTCGACCTTATGTGGATCAATTTGTTATAGTTTTTATCGATGACATCTTGATGTATTCTAAGGATGCATAGGAACATGAACAACATTTGAGAATAGTCTTGGAGACGTTAAGAGAAAAGAGGTTATATGCTAAACTCAGCAAGTGTGACTTTTGGCTAAGGAGTTTCCATACCTCGATCTTATTGTGTCAGTTGAGGGAATAAGAGTGGACCCCATAAAAATTGAGGCCATTGTAAATTGGAAACCGCCTTGAATTGTAACCGAGGTGAGGAGTTTCTTGGGTCTAACAGGATATTATAGAAGATTTGTGAAAGGATTTTCTGTCATAGCTTCTCCGCTCACCAAATTACTCAAGAAATGAGTAAATTTTGAGTGGTCAGATAAATGTCAGAATAGTTTTAAACAGTTGAAAGAAATGTTGGTTGAAGCACCAGTATTGACGTAACCTACCTTGGGAAAAGAGTACACCTTATACGGTGATGCTTTAGGCATTGGTTTGGGATATGTCATGTCTGAGATGGGGAAGAAATCTTGGCTTATGCATCCCGGGCGATTAAAGCCATAAAACAAAATTATACCACTCATGACCTAGAGTTGGTTGCGGTAGTGTTTGCTTTGAAAATATGGCGACACTATTTATATGGGGAAAAGTGTAGAATTTACACAGATCATAAGAGTCTCAAGTATTTGCTGACTCGAAAAGAATTAAATTTGAGACAGTGGAGGTGGTTAGAGTTATTCAAAGTTTATGATTGTATAATAGATTACCACTTGAATTAGGAAAAGTTAATGTGGTATGAATCTTGTAAGTAGAAAAGGCAGTGGCCGGCAATGTCACTTCAACATAGTGAATGAAGATTAGCAGATGATGGAGCTTTATTAGCTCAATTAATAGCGCAACCAATTTTAAAGCAAATGATGATAAGTGCGCAGAAAAATGATGTAGGGTTACAGAAAAAGGTACAGATGGTCAGAGAAGGTGATAAAACAATTTTTTTCAGTAAAGTGAAGTTTACTCTTCCAGATATATATATATGCGGATGATAGAAATTAAGAAAAAAGTTGTTATTTGAAGCTCATAATACAGTGTTTACCATGCATCCTGGAGGTAATAATATGTAAAACTTGAGAAAATTCTAATTTTCTGAAAAAGGGTAAAATTGTAATTTCGGTCAAAATCCGGAAATTTTCTAGATCTTCGATGACGAAATGGACTTACTGTTAGAATCGTCTCACGAAATCTAGCTACCACGTCGAATTTTGTCGGTCAGGGCCGATCGAAATTCACGTTTTTCGAGGCGCAAGGTGTTGGGTCTTGGTATGTGTGGCTGTGAGAGACATGTGATATAACAGTCACCTACTACGCTGCACCCATGTGACACATGTTACATGATTCAGTGAGGACTCAGAGTAAATGGCTTAGATTAATCCATGTGTCAAAAGCTTTTAAAATCAAACAAAAAAACATAGAATTAAGTAAAAAGATTAAAATAAAGACAAAAAGGACCATCTTCTTCTCCATTTCTTTGAAACGGACGGTGAGGGAAACTGTTTGAGAAAAGTATGAGCTTCTCTCACAAAATTTCACCCAACACAGATCACATTGAGTTCGTGGACAAGCAAAGTTGATATACGCTCTGAGGGGGCTACGCATGGACACTTAGATTTTGTGGAGTTCGGACAACTCCGAGAAGTGAGGGTCTTCTCCTACTTGGTTTATTCTTTGGTAAAGATCCATTTTAATGGATGAGGATTTGTTGAGGCACGGATGGCCAGTGTTTTGATCTCAAAATATTGAGCCAGAATTGAAGAAAATCCACTATTATGGTCATGAGCAGTCTTAGATCCTGGGGTTCCTCTTGTTCACGTGATTTGTGTGTGATTTTTGTTTTGTTTGGGTGATTCAAAATGAATTGCTTGAATTGTTATGAGCCCATATGAGCTAATTTTGATGTTATTGCTATGAATTGAATAACATGATTTATGTAAGTTAATTTTGTTAATATATGCATGTAAAATATATTAGCATGAATTGTTTAAATGACACTGTCCTGTTCACTTATGCCAGAGGCACCCTAGAATGGTAGGTGTGAGTGCATGATATGAAAGAAAATGAAAGAAAAATGAAAATGGTTGTGAAAAAAATTTCAAGGAAGATTTTCCGAAGAATTGCCTTGGAGAGTTGTCCAACAGTTCATCTCGGAGGCGGACCTATGACTGTTTCGGAGAATTACCTAGCAATTCGCATCAGAGGGTTGTTCAATAGATTTTACCGAAACTCAGTAGTTTGTTTTCGAGAACAAAAACCTTTTGTTTTGAAAACTGTATATTTTTCTCACATTTGGCTTAGGCATGTGTGAGGGAGTCGATGAGGACTCGAGACATGGATTGGGCATGTAGACATTCAAGTAGGATCGTGTATTTGCTTGAGTGTGTTTGGTTGCCATTACATGTGCACTTAGGTGGGGAGTAACCAATGTAGGAGATTATCACTACTGGGCATTGCTCACCCTATCGAGGGATCATTATTTAGTGACAGGGTAATTTCGGGGAGGATGGGCGCTCATTAGAGGCCGCTTTGAGAAGAAAGCCGACATGTGACTTTGGTATTCATTTTGTATAACATGTATTCAAATTTTAAATCTTAATATATGTTTGTATTAAGAGTGATGTATTAACTCTTGAACTATGGTAATATAGTTGGTTAGATTTTTAGTGAGTATGGATGTATGGGTCAATGTGTCCATTTTACTCAAATATGGGTCTCATGATATGAGACACAAGTATTCCGCAGGTTGACGATTGGTCAACGGGACACCCCGGGTTTTGGGGCGTCACAGCTTGGTATTAGAGCTTAGGTATACGAATACCTATGACTTGATGAGAAATGGGTTAGATCATGCATCCTTTGTGCATTTGATGAATTAAATGTGATGTGTGATTGAATTGTGTGTTATGTGTTGTGTGAAATTGTATGTTTGGTGAATAGCATATAGGAAAAAAAAAAAGTTGAGGGAAATTTTATTTCCTGTGTGGTTTTGATGTGTAAAAAAAAAAAAAAAAAAAAAAAAAAAAAAAAAAAAAAATATATATATATATATATATATATATATATATATATATATATATATATATTATAATAAATTTATTTGGTTCTACTGAAGATATGAAAAAAAAAATTGTGATCTTGCAATGAGTAGAACAAATGAAAAAAAAATGAGAAGAAAAAAAAAAAAAAAATTCCTGCACAGGGAAGGTTGGCTAGGCTACTGCCCATTTTTTTTGTATTGGGTCATGATACAACAAATTGTATCGTGACACAGGCGCGCAGGGGCGTCGCAGCGGGGGGGCCACGATAAGGTCAACAGCCCTGCGACACGGCCTACGACACGGCTAGTTGGCACTGCGACATGGCCCACGACACGACGCCTTGTGCGCCATGACCGTCATTTGTGCGCCTGACACACTGGGCGCAATGCGTAGCGGCTTAGGTCACTGAGGGTGCACCATTGCGCCATGATTTGACTGGTACTCGCAGCGATCATTGTTTGGATCACTTTGTTCATGGACAATTGTTCGCGGACCTTGTTCATGAACCTTTGTTCCACGGGTTTTTCAAAATAAAAAAATAAATAAATAAAATGAAATAAAAATTTTTGTTGCATATGATTTAATATATAGAAAATTTTTCGGTATGTGAATAGTGTCTCGGGGCTGTGTTTACACCTTAGAGATACTGCATTAAAACTTAATTTTCCCTTAGACATTTATAGATGGCTAGTCGTGAGAAGGGCGTAAATTAGATCCGCGAGGTGCTAGCCAGCCTGATATTTGACCCGTGAGGCCTTTCTTGAAATTTGTAAGGGATTAGCCAGTTCTTTGCCATTGCATGAAGCTGCGCATTGCATAGGCTAGTGCGGTAGCCCGGGGAGGTCAGAGTAGCCTCGAGGAGGTTGAGGCACATCATTCCTCCGATATTCACAGGGGAGGAAGTCCAGGTGGTGCGAGACCATTAGTTCATGCAGGTTGAGAAGGTATTGGAGGTTATGGAGATTACCTCTGATATGACTAGGATCAGACTAGCTGCATTCCAGCTAGAGGGTGAGGCCCAAGTGTTGTGGAACTGGGCGAAGACCTCTAGGGACTTAGAGGCAATGACATGGCAGAGTTCCAAGAGATGTTCATGGGCAAGTATTTTTCGGCCACTGCGAGACATACGAAGGCTTAGGAGTTCCTAGAGCTGAAGCAAGGGGCCATGGCTGTGATTGAGTATGTGGCCAGGTTCACGGAGTTAGCTCGCTTTGCTGGCGATTATGTGGCCACAGACTAGGCCAAGGTTAGGAGGTTTGAGAATGGTGAGATTGTCCATTCGGGGGTAGAGTAATAGGACCGCTGCAAGAGACATGGACTATAGTTGGGGCTTGCCATGATCATAAAGAGAGAAGTCAAGGATACACGGAGCACTCGGGATCACGGGTGTTAGTAGCAGAAGGAAGGAGAGTCGAGTCTTCTTCGGTTCGAGAGGAGAAAGACGAGGGCTTCCTAGGTCCACGTGGGTTCAAGGTCGCGGCTACTCCAGGGCCGAGGGACGGATCGGGAGTTTGATCAGTGGGGCGGATGGTGTGCTACCATTGCCGACCAGCCGGGCTCTGTGAGGAGAGATTTTGAAGCAGGGATCGAGGTTTGGAGGCAGTCTCTGCAGTCCCGGTCAATGATGGGACGAGGAGAGGATCTGATATGTTCCTCCAGCGCCTAGTATGGAGTGGAAGGGCGGTTTCAATCCTAGGGTCTTTACGGGCACCTTCTACGAGGCGGGCGGAGGGGCTGGACTATGGGCCCGGTAGAGGGCGAGGCCCACAGGCAGGGACGTCAAGGGTTCAGGGGTTTTGTCTATGCCATCACACCATAGGGTGAGTCGGTGATCGGCCCGGGTTAGCCCACATGGTACATTTTTGCTATCTCACCTATGGGCAAGAGTGTTATTTGATTCTAGTGCGTCGTATTCATTCATTTTTGCATCAGTTGTGATAGAGTTGGGCTTAGAGGTTGAGGCCTTAGAGGATCCCTTGTATGTGAGTTCTTCCCTAGGGATTAGGGCGAGGATAGGGATGATATGTCGTGGTTGCGAGTTAGAGATCTCGAGGATTCTACTCATAGTGGACTTGAGGGTCATGGACATGTTAGAGTTCTACGTCATCCTGAGGATGGATTGGCTGACAGCTTACAGAGTCGTCATCGATTGTGAGTGTAGGAGGGTTCACGGAATGCACCTGGGACCGGTACTCGTGTTGTATTTGAGGGACGAGAATGACATTTTTCCCAGGACGGTGTCTGGTCAAGTGTCGAGGGACGATTGGCGGGTTGGCTAGCAAGCCTTACGAAGGGCCAGTGAGACCGAACTTGGATCTGCCTCGGTGTCTGCGAGTATAGAGGATGTTTCTGATGTTCTGGAGCGGAGGGTTGTAAGCTTAGTGTCGAGTTACACTGCTTGGTACTTCGCCATCTCTATGACTCAGCATAGGATGGCACTAGTTGATTTGCAAGAACTTCGAGGAGTTTAGCTCTGCGATTCTTACGGACAAGGGGTTCATTAGACCGAGCACTTCATCATGGGGCGCTTCGGTCTTGTTTGCGAAGAAGAAGGACAAGACCCTTCAACTGTGCATTGACTAAGTGATTTAGGCGGGAGGTTACGATCAGAATTGGTACCCATTCTTAGAGATTGATGACTTGTTTGACCCGGTTGAGAGGAGTGCGAGTCTGCTAGACCTTCGCCTTGGTTACCATCAGCGGGGGTTGGAGGCAGATATCCACAAGACGACGTTCGAGCGCGTTATGGGCACTTTAGGTTCTGGTGTCCCTTTCGATTGAATGCGCGTGAATTCATGGACCTCTGTGCATATGATTATTCTAGCCTATCTAGATCAATTTGTCGTAGTCTTTGTGGATGACATTTTGATATACTCCCAGAGAGGGAGCATGAGGATCACTTGAGGATTGTTTCCAGAGTTGCGAAGTGTTTCTGAATCTAACTATATGCGAGTTCGGTAAGTGCGAGGTTTTGGCTTACTAGGTGAGATTTTTGGGACACGTGGTGTTTATCGGGCGTCAGTGGTTATGAAGGTCGAAGCCGTGATGAGTTAGAGGAGGAAGTCGATCTTGAGATACGTGGTTCTTGGGATTGGTGGAATTTTCTGAGGAGATTCATTGAGGATTTCTCGGTGCGGCTTTTTTATGTGAGATTGGCCGGAAGGAGGTCGGGTTTGATTGGGATGACCGGTCGAGAGGCATTGAGTTGAGGAGGCTTAACCGGCTCATCTTGATATTCCGGACCCGGGAGACAGGGGAATTTGAGTGTATTGTGATGCCTCGAGGCGGGAATGGGATGTGTTTTGATAATAGTCGGGAGGTAGTAACTATGGTTAGAATCGCGGCGAAATTACTAGGCGCTGGAGTTAGTGGTCGTGGTCTTCGAATTTGGCGCCACTACTTATATGGAGCGGTTGAGGAGTGTACTGGACCATAGAGTGCGAAGTATGTTTTCACGCTGGGACCTCGATATGAGACAGGATGGATGGGTTCCTGAGGACATGACTTCTTTGCATTACCACCCTTAGTGAGGCCAAATGTGGTGGTGATGCACTCGGTCGGAAGTCACGGGAGCATTGGCTAGTATAGCTTCCGGAATTAGCGGATGCTCGAGAGCGTAAGGACGAGTTTGGGCTTCTGATCTGTGGCTTGAGCTCGGGGTGATTAGGGAGTTTAGTACCTACATTTTCTGATGTGCGAATGTCGGAGTCAAGGGATAAGGCGTGGATAGTGTCTATCGGGGACCGGTGCGATCCAGTATAGGTGTCGGGCGATTTGTCCATGCGGATGGTAGTCTTCGATTTATAGAGGACGGGTGAGTGAGGTTCCCCGAGTTGTGGGTTTGAGGAGATCCTTAAGGAGTTTCTTGCTCTCAGTTGCTGTGCATCGGGTGCACGAAGATGTACTTGGATCTTCGTCGCTAGTACTACTAGAGCGGGATGAAGAGACACGTAGGGGACTTTGTTCGACGATGTCTCACATGTCAGTAGGTTAAGGCTGAGCGCAGGAAGCCCCAGCGGGACTACTTGACCATTGGAGGTGGGTGGGTGGAAGGTGGGAGCACATCCGCGATGGATTTTGTGACCACTTTGCCACGGACATCGTAGGGACATGATGCGTATGGGTGATAGTGGGCCCAGGCTCACGATCGGCACATTTCCTAGTCATGCAGAATGACCTTCACATTGGAAGGTCTGGGTTGTATATTGAAAGATCATTCAGCCACATAAGTACCATTATCCATAGTGTCGGATAGGGCAGAGTTTTGATTTACTTATTGGAAAAGTTTCAAAAAGTATGGGCTGACTGACCATGGTACAACTCCGCTCCACGGGACGGATGGTCGGTCGGAGAGGACCATACGGGTGTTAGAGGGACATCACTGCGAGCATGCGTCTGAGATCATGGGAGT
The DNA here is from genome assembly GCA_016808115.1 of Tetrastigma voinierianum. Lineage (NCBI taxonomy): Eukaryota > Viridiplantae > Streptophyta > Magnoliopsida > Vitales > Vitaceae > Tetrastigma > Tetrastigma voinierianum. The sequence continues at coordinate 431,011 of JAEQBH010004167.1, read as the reverse complement.
AGGCAGGAAGAGCATTTTGCCCTTAGTGGAATTCGCTATAACAATAGTTATCATGCAGTATAGATGGCGCCGCAGGGCGTGTATGGGAGGCCATGCGGATCAGATATGTTGGGCCAGGGTGAGAGAACGACAATCAGCTGATGCGATCGAGTTAAGAGACACCTGCGAGAAGATGAGCTTGAATACGACAAGCGTCTTCTGGCTCAGAGCCTGCAGAAAAGCTATGTTGATGTATGACGTCGACCCTTAGAGTTTGATGTTGGAGATCACGTCTTCTTGAAGGTGATGCCTAAGAGGAGTGGTGGGTTCGGCGAGAAGCTATCAGCCGAGGTTCATTGGACCCTTCGAGATACTCGAGAAGGTAGGCAGCATGGCGTCTTAGGTTGGCTTTTTTACCGCTCCAACATGTCAAGTGTCCATGAGGTATTCACGTTTCCATGTAAGGTGCACTCACAGATCCATTTCATGTAGTGGATTAGGAGAAAGATTGAGGTTAGCCACAGATGTGGACCCACCGAGGAGGGACGGTGTGCATTATGGATAGTCGGGATCAAGTTTTGCAACGCAATACCATAAGGCTAGTGAGGGTGCTATGGCAACACTGTGGAGTGGAGGAGTCAACGTGGGAGCGCGAGGACACGATGCGGGCCACCTATCCTTTCTTGTGCCAGGGATGAAGTGCGATGATTTAGTCGTTTAATGCTTAAATGACTGGTTAACATGCATGGAATAGTGCACGTTGCATCACATGGAGTTGTTGTGATTAATCACTAGAATTTCGGGACGAAATTCTTTTAGGAGGGAATGCAAGAGCAGAGAAAATTCTAATTTCGAAGAAAAAGGGTAAAATGTAATTTAGGTCAAAATCCCAGGAATTTTTTTCTAGATCTCCGGATAATGAAACGGACTTCCTTACGAGTGTCAAATTTGTCGGTGCGGGGCGGTTGAAATTTTACGTTTTGAACACTTAGGGTGTCGCGTGCCCGTATGATGGCTGTGTGAGAGACATGTGATTTGGCAAAATCCACCTACATGCTCATGTGACACATGTTGCATGATTAGTGAGAGGATAGAGATAAATGACTTAGATTAAGTCATGTGTCAAAAAGCCTTAAAATCAAACTAAAGGACAAGGATTGAATAAAGTGAAAAGATTAAAATAAAGACAAAAAGGACCATCTTCTTCTCCATTTGTTGGAAACGGATAGTGAGGGGGGGGAGACTGGTTTTAGAGAGAGAAAGTGTGACTTCTCTCTAGATTTCCCAGCTTTCGGACCATCGGTTCTCATCGGGCCAAGAAGCAAAGTTGATTTACGCTGAGGGCTACGTGGACAGATTTTATTGGAGTTAGACAACTCCAAGAGAGTGGGGTCTTCTTCACTGGTTTGTTAAGCTAAAAGTCATTTTAATGAATGAGGATTTGTTGAGGCTGGATGGCCATGTTTTTCGATCTTAAAATAACAGGCCAGAGTGGAAGAAAATCCCTATTGTGATAGTGAACAATCTTAGGAGCCTAGGGTTCTCTTTATTCACGTGATTTGTGTTGTTTGGGTGATTCAAAATGAATTAGATTGTTATTAGCCATATTATTGAATTTTGATGTTATTACTATGAATTGAATAACATGATTTATGTGAGTTAATTTTGTTAATATATGCACGTAAAATCTATTAGTATGAATTGTTTGGAAATGACATAATGCATTCCATATGCACTGGGGCACCCTAGAATGGTAGGTGTGAGTGCATGACATGAAAATGAAAGAAAAGTGAAAATGGTTGTGAAAGGAATTTCAAGGAAGATTTTCCGAAGAATTGCCTTGGAGAGTTGTCCAACAGTTCATCTCGGAGCGGACCCTACCGGTCGCATCGAGAGGGTTGTCAGTATATTTTTTTTTTTTTTTTTTTTTTTTTTTTTTTTTTTTTAGAAACTAAGTAGTATGTTTTCGAGAACAAAAACCTTTTGTTTTGAAAACTATATATTTTTCTCACATTTGGCTTAGGCATGTGTGAGAGAGTCGGTGAGGACTCGAGACATGGGATTGGGCATGTAGACATTCAAGTAGGATCATGTATTTCGCGAGTGTGTTTGGTTGCCATTACATCTTTGCATAGGTGGGGGGAGTAACCCATGTAGGAGATTATCCTCTTTGGGCATTGCTCACTGTCAAAGGAGATCATTATTTTAGGTCTGAGGTGTTGGGAGATGGCTCATTGAGAATCGCTTTGAGAAGAAAGCTAGACATGTGGCTATATTGTTATTTAATATAACATGTATTAAAATTTTAAATCTTAATATATGTTTGTATTAAGAGTGATGTATCAACTCTTGAACTATGGTAATATGGTTGGTTAGATTTTTAGTGAGTATGGATGTATGGGCCAATATGGCCATTTTTGCTCATATGAGGTCTCATGGATATGAACCGCAGGTACTCATAAGTTGACCCGGTGGTCAACGGGACACCACACAGGTTTTGGGCGTCACATAATATGTATCAGGATTTGAAACAACACTATTGGTGGAAACGAATGAAAAGAGATGTGATAGAGTACGTGTCCAAGTGTTTGACGTGTTAGCAAGTCAAAGCTGAATACCAAGTTCCAACAGGATTGTTGAATCCCCTTCCAATTCCTTAATGGAAATGGGATAACATTACCATGGATTTTGTGTCGGGTTTACCCCTCACACAATAAAAACATGACTCTGTCTGAGTGATAGTTGATAAGCTCACAAAGTCGGCCCATTTTATACCGGTCAGGATGGACTATTCTATGGATCATTCATTTGAGCTATATGTGAAAGATTGTGCGATTGCATGGTATCACAGATTTGTCTATTATGTAGAGATAGATGTCTGCATTTTATCGAAGTGGAAGGAATTACGGTCGGCCTTGGATGTGGTGAGATTTCAATACATCATTCCATCCCACAAACGGATGTAAGACGGTCGGAGAGATTGATAAGTGCTCGAAGACATGCTTGAGGAGTTGGTGTCATGGAATTTCCTAAGTTGGGATACGGTATATTCCATTGATGGAATTTGCCTATAACAATAGTTATCAAGCAAGTATTGGCCTTTTTGACACCATCAGTTTTATATGAGTGGAGATGCTGCAGAAACCCGGTAGGTTGGACGAGTTGAATGAGCGCCAGGTGATTGGTCGAGACCTGTAGTAAAGATACATAAGAAGTACAAGTTATCCGACAAAGGTTAAAGGTGGCTAGTGACCGACAAAAAGTGTATGCCCGATCGTAAGGAGAGATATTGAATATGAAGTGGGAGGCAGGTCTTCTTAAAAGGTATAAGCCATGGAGAAAATTCGGTTTAGTCGAAAGGCAAGTTGAGTCCGAGGTTCATAGGGCTATATGAGATTCTGGAACGTATTGGCCTATGGCTTATCAATTGGCACTCCCTCCGGAGTTGGCCAAATTACACGATGTGTTTCATGTGTCGATGCTTCGGAGATACCGCTATGATGGGTCGCACATACTATCTTTAGTGCGAAGTACAAGTACATGCATATTTTCATGATGAGGAGCGAGCTATTAGGCTTGAGGTGAGGCGGTTGTGAAATAAGCAGAGAATGTCTGATTAATTGAAAGTGATGCTCTGAAACACCATGGTAAGGGAAGAAGCTACTTAGAATTTAGAAGCAACTATGAGGCGTAGTACCGGTAACTCTTTGATTCGGGTGAATTTGCGTGGAATGAATTCTTTTAGAAGTTGTAACATCCCAAATTATACCATGACAGTTTTATAACATGTTTAGGGTAAAATAAAAGCAAAAACATATTTTTCCAGAATAAAATAATGTTAAAAATAAAATAAGCAAAATTTGAAATTAAATTAAGAGTCAAGGGTAAATTGGTAATTTATCAATCCAGGTTAAGGTCTATGATAAAGAATATTATAGGCTAATATAGAGATAAGAATAGGTTATATTTGAAAATAAAATGGAGTTGAAGGACCAAAAGGCGAAAAGGAGGAAATTGACTCAAAAATATGATAAGGCCAAACATGGCCTTAGAAATATCTTATTTGGCATTTGAAGGCTAGGGCAAATACGGTGGGAGAAGAGAAGAGAAGGAGAAGAAGAAGAAGAAAAAGAGAAGAGAAGAAGGAAGAAGGAAGGAGAAAAGAAAAGCAAAGGTATAGAATGTTTGGAACTTTTGTATGGAATACTTGGTTGGAATTGTTTTATTTACATGTATGGAATTCATGTTTGGGTTAAGATTTTTTCCAACCAAATTCTTTGTCTATATGTAGGTTAGGAAAACCCTAACCTCAATATGTTATATGGTTGTTTGGTTTGGTTGTGGTCCTCAATGGAGGAAAAATTTGTATAGAGAAAATGTTGGGTTTTAGGGGAGATGTTGTCCGTTTTTTTTAAACCCATGTTTTTGTTTTGGCCATAAGTTGAGTTTCACTCATCCAAATTGAGTAATTCAAATTTCTGGGTAAACTAAACTTCTAGGGACAAATATATCTTAAATAAGTATATCCAAATTTGGACCCCATTGGACCCAGAAATTCGTCAAAGTAAGGGAACAATTCTGTCCCTGAAATCTGTCTCAGAATAGTCCCCTGAACTAGAGTAATTCCGGTTGTTTAAATCATAACTTGAGTTATATTGGTCTAAATGAGGTGATTCAAATTTTTGTACAAACTAGACATTTGGTAGAACAACTTTCATGAAGAAATTAAGATCAAATTATGTTTCTAACCTTCCCAAAAAAATTTCAAATATATGACACATTCTGAATTCTATTTCTAAGAAGTATCAGGAAGCCAGTTTGAGATATTTTAAGACCACTATCTCCCAAATTAAAAGTCCAAATAACATGATGTCTGAACCATAAGAAACTTAAGACATAGGGGTATATTGAGTTAGAAGAACACGTTCTCTAACAAGCCTGTTTATATGGTCAAAATTGTAGTAAGTTGGACTTGGGAGGCACGCCTCAATTGTTGGGCGGGAATTAGTTTATGGAAATTGAAATTGTATAAAAGGCTATATAAATGTATTGTTATATGAAATAATGCATCATAGTAAAGTTGATCATGATATGTGTTATAGGAGAAGAGAATACACATATAATTTTGTTATATGAGAAAAAGTACGATTAAATGCTTATAAGAGATTATTTGATAATGAATATCTCATAAGTATACATGATATCAATAGTTATTCGTGTATATGAGATATCTTTTTCTAATACCTAAAAGATTGTTAAGAAAATATAATAAAACTGATTGCTTACTTATGATCGGGTGGATAGATAGGCATCCCTATAGGGATACAGTTGCTACAACACACAATTTATAAATATTGAGACCTCGTTTAGGTCGATGACATAGATCCCGTTTGGGTCATTATAGCGGCCCTGTTTGGGTCATACAAATAGAGATCACTGTCTCGTATAGTGATAGTACCCAGCCCGAGGTACATCTGAGTTCTTTCCGTATCCACTTCTAAGGTTTATGCGGGCATGAAACTTAAAGCAAATGACAAGTATCGTAAATGGGATGTAGATAATATGACATGATATGAGAAGCATAGCAGCGCTATGTGATAAATAGTATACGATTCTGAGAACAAAGTAAAGTGTAAGATGACATGAAAAGTATATGAAATATGATAAATGAAACATGTTATGAAAAAATAGATATGAGAAATGGATAAGTATATGTAAATGTTATTTTTGTCTAGGCTGATGTCTAAGTGAGATGATCCTTAATAAAAATTAATCCATTAATGTCATTAAGCTATAAAACATACAGTTGTTACATACGTAATAGGTAGAAATGATGAGTTAGTTAATCCATATAATAAAGTCTTACCTCACTAGTCATCTAAAGATATTCAATTTATAATGTATATATTTTGTTTCTATTGTAAGCAATGCAAATATTGTAAATGTTGAAATGACTTTTCATTGTATGGAGCATATATTTTGTAATCCTTTGCTCTGAGGAATATAGTACAAGTTAAATATTTAACATTATATGAATAAATAGCTTAAAGTTTATAAGTTTATAGTAAGTAGAAAAAAAAAAAAAAAAAAAAAAACACTCTCACTGACAGGGTGCTGAGTTAGGCGTCACAAACTCTACTTCTAAAATAAGTAGTACTGTCTGGCGATGAAGATTTAAATGGTAAGTCATGTCTTGAGTCACTTCTTACCTTACTTAGAGCAATGTGTATTTAAGGTATATGTTTAGTGGATCATTCATAAATATTCTCTTTGATGGTTAAAGGAAGGAATCAAAGGCAATATTGAGTAAATCAAATCAAGATGATTAGGCGCAATTTGATTCTTCCTCTCTTAGGATAGAAGATATTCTACCTTATCAAATATGCTATGTCTAGGATGGCTTGGAGAACAAATTACAGGTCGGGTCCTCCAAGATGTTAGTCGCTAAGGCTTCATGAGCATATAAGAAGAAGAGAAGTCGTATAGTTAGTTATTCATTCAATTCGGTTGATTTGAGAAGACACACAAGGGAGATTGATTGGGAAGCTATCCATGCTTGGAGTAAGTATCACAGGTATTGCTCTTGCTCATGATGATGAGCAGTATTGAGAAATGCTTGGGCTTTGATAAGTTTAGATGTTGTGTTAGGGGAAATAAAGGGGCTTATCTCTATATTTCACTATGAGAGAATTAGGAGAAGACGGTTGTGAGAAAGGGGGAGCCTTGTTTCACATAAAACCAACATGTAACCTAATTGATATATAGTGGAATCCTTTACATATGAGCTCGGTCCTGCGGACGTAGGCATTTGTTGAACCCCATAACCAATATCTTGTCTCTGCTTGTGGGACGAACGCCTATATTTTTATCTTCTACAATTTACTTCTAGTCACTATTTATTATCCTATTTTATCTTAATTTAAGACTGTTTCATTTGTTGATTAAAACATCTAGTAGATTATTGCTTGCACGTGTTTTTTCACTAGGATCCTGCTAGTGCTGCTCCTGCACTTTGTTTATGAACAATGAGATTTGAACACATTTATATGTTTAATTATCCGATGAAAAAGGATGACAACTGAAAAAAAGGAAAAAAAAAAAGGGAAGTGGAATAATAAAACCTAAAAAAGTAGAATTTTTGAATAGATTCGTGGAACTTTTGAATTTTTTTGGAAAATAGATCGCTAGAATATCTGGATAGTAACTAATATTCCTTCTTCATATTGTTCGAAGCAATTCAATGTGCAACAGATGCTTTGATTGCAGTAAAAGACTCATATGCATGGAAACTGAGGCCTGATTTTGAACTCATCACTATAACTTCATATTCATTTTAGGCGCCCATCCCTATCTTGCCCAAAAAGGCTCCCAAATAAATTATCATCATCTTCTCTTCGTCCCATCCCACTCATACGCCATTACTTTCAACACTCTCTTTTTATACTTCTCACATACAAATAATTAAAATAAAAAATAAGAAGAAGAAGGTAAATTTTGTTTAGTGTAGGAACTGGGAAAGTGAATTGAAAGGGAGATGCTTACTACAATAGACTGATCAACTATTTCCTCAAAAAAGGTAAAATTTTCAACAAAATAAAAAAAAAAAAAAATCCATGTTCTAAATTAAAGTATAATTTAAGCTCCACAAATTATACTTTTGTAGAGCATAACCCATATCTGAAAATCTCTATCATTATCCAAGGAACAAAATATCGAAAATATCGACCGAAATATTGCCAATCTTTCGGTGATCAGTGGAGGTTGATAAGATATCCTCACGATAGTTGGTTAGAAGAAATGTCGACCATATATGATTTCTTTGATATTTCGATGATATATCGGATTTTTGCCGATATTTCAACGATTTTCCCAAATTTGACCAATATTTCAACCACTTCGTTTTAAGTATACAATTTGCAAAATTTCAAAATCTATGTGTTAGGCGGTTTCGAACCCGCCCAAAACCAAGGATTTACGCTCATTGCATTCGCTGAGTTGCTTTTGCATTTGTTATATATAGTGCAAATGCCTTTTATATTATCTTATTATTTATGACTATTTTTACTATTTTATATTATTTTACATTATTGTTTTAACATTATCACTTAATTTTATTTTCATAAAGCCTTTCCTGCCCCAAAAATTTAAGATTTTAAAATCAATAATTTACAATATTTTTAAATCAAAAATTAATTTGATAAGGAAAAGAAATAAAATAATATGTCATTTAAAAATTTAATATTATAATATACAATACTTTGAATCTTCTCATTATCTAATTAATATTTTGTAAATAATACGCAGGAAACAAAATAAATATCTCTTTAACATTATAATATCTTAATAATTTATTAAATATAGCATATTTAATTTAATAGTTACTCAATCCATTTGATTTTAATCTACCTTAATTAAGATATGAATTATTTCTCATTATCTATATAAATAATTTTATAAATGTATAAATTAAAATAAAAACTCATTAATTCTAAGAATAATATTAAGTTTAGTAATTATAAAACATTATCCAATTAGCTTATATATTTTAGTGGAAATAATTTTGAATTTTTAAAATTTTAATCTTAATTTAAATTTATTAATAATATTAAATGAACATAAATATTATATATATATATATATATATATATATATATATATATATATATATATATACTATATATATATATATATATATATATATATATATATATATATATATATATATATATATATAATTTTAATGGAACTTATATTTTGTAAAGTATCTACCGATATTTTACTAATAATTTCGATATATTCGTAAATCCAATTACCGATATACCTGTGTTTACTAATATTTTAATCCTTGATCATTATGATTTTCCTTTGCCACTTGAGAAGAAATACAAGGGATTGTTGAGTAACAGGGTGGTGTAAGTACAAAAATGACTTTGAAAGAATTTCTGATTTTTTATTTATTATTTTTTGTGGATTTATCATTTATCTGTGGTGGTATATTGATTGATAAATGATTCTAATATTGCAGGAAGGATTATGCAGATTTTTGCTTCAAGATGTTTAGAGACAGGGTGAAGAATTGGATGACCTTCAATGAGCCAAAAGTGGACTTGATTTAGCAATATGTTAGCCAAATCTGTTTGAGGTGGAAACTTGAACTAGAAAGGAAAAATACTTAACAATATGTGTCAAACCTGAAAAGTCCAAATCAAAAGTGACAGAGAGACTATCAAGGAGGAAGAGCTCTGACCTAGGAATATATTGATTCTTGTTTATAGTTCTCTTTCTCCCCACCCAAACTAAACCAACCATTGTCTATCAAAAACAGAAAAAGAAAAAGAAATTGAACCAACCATGAAAGAAAGCTCCCAATCTTAATAATATTAGTTAGAGCTTTAGAATCACTTCTATATATTTAATGGTTTTACTCCTTTTATTGGATTCCTAGGCTTTTTTTCACTTTCTTGTCTGATTTTTTTTATTGGAATTTTTTTATGGCTTATTTTTTTATATTATTTTCCATGTGGAAAATCTATGAAGTGTAACACACTTCGATCTGAAGTCTTCTAAGAAGTGTAAGCACTCAATCAAATCTTCATAGAAGCCAAACAAAAAGAAAATACTTCCACGCGGTAGTTTGATAAAGTAGATTATTGCTCTCTTCCCGAAAACCAGAGAGAGCATTGCTCTCCAAAATCTGAGTCTAGATTGTCAGATTCAACACAAATATTCATATTACCAAAAAAATAAATAAACAAATGGATATTCAGAAGCAATATTTATAAATCCAAATATTCATATTGTCAAAAATAAAATAAATTCTCATATTGCCAAAAAAAAGAAAGAAAATAAATCACTATTTGAGATGCAACTTCAAACCTAGGATTTGAGGAGACAACAGTATGAATTAAGGATTGCCAAACGTGGACAGACTGAAGAGAAAAAAATATATATGAAGAAATCATACCTCATCTAAAAGCTTTCAAGTCCCTTAGCAAATAAAATTTGAAGCCCTAAAAAATCAAATAAAAGATTTAAAGGTGGAATATCAGGCACAACTTCGTTGTTCAAACCATGACTGAACATGTATGATGAAACTGAAGAGAAGGGGCCTTTTCTATAACTTTCTATGAGCTTCTGGAAGGGAAAGAAAAAAAAAGAAGAAGAATATCTCATCAATGGAAGTGGAGTCATCACATGGTGGTAGGTCAAGGAGGTCTTAGTAGGTTATTCCATATGGCTTCTCTGTCTAGCAGCACTTGTCAGTTTTTCTTATGGCACTGAACAGACCCTTATATAAGATGCTTTATAGTTGCGGGCCACTACTTCCTGCAGCTATAAGACGATTTATAATTGCGGTCGACTACTTCCTATATGTCACAGGCCTACTCATTCACGTAGCGTGGCTCGTGCGACGGTCTCACATAGACACATTCTTGAGACCCAGCCTGCCATGCCACACTATCACTGCCAACTATCTTGGCTGGTTTCATGCTGCGCGGGCTCATCGAAGAGTGGCTCCGGCTCAGGCCAGTTGTGCGAGGTAGAGCCAACACCTTTCTTCATAAAGTCGAGGTCCAAGACCAACGACCAAGCTCCCCAAACTTAGCAGATTCGGCACTTTGGACTCCAAAGAAGCTTCACTCGATCCACTTGCACGCACCTCTGGAGCGCTTTCACACCATTAAGCTCAAAACCATCAGCATGCTTAATCTTCAATAAGGTCTTCAACTGCGGTCACAGACACCCTCACAATAAGTCCGTGACATTCTCCCCCACCCAATATCTTGCACGCCCTCGTGTAAGGCACCTTTCACCGATCTTTGCCTTCCTTCGAACACTGCTGCTCCCCTCGAGCCATCATCGACTAAGGTCCACGCTGATACCCCCGGGCTAAAGAGGACGTCCATATCTTCAAACGTGACATCACACAGCCATGGAAGGAGCACCTTGTCACTTCCACCCCGAAAGCAGCACCTCGCTGGACTTCCACCCCTAGTAGGCGAGCACCGTTCACAGCACTACTAGTTGAGCAACATTGTGTGATGTGGAGGAGCCCCGTCCCTACATGGGTCTCATTGCGAAGCCGAGCACCATGGCTTCATCGGTTATTGTGCGACTTTTTTTAGGAGAGCGACTTTGGCCACCGGGATCGATGAAGAAGACAACACCATCTTGTTGAAGAACTTCGTCGCGCAGTGCCACTTGTCATGGGCCCTACTCAATTTCCACGCGTGAGTGCGTGCCGTCTGGCGGTCTCACATAGACATTCTTGAGACCCGACGCCATGCCACCGCGTCTTGCCTTTATGCGTTGGTTTCGCCACGCGCGGGCTCGCCGGAGGCGGCTCCAGCTCCCGACCAGTTTGTGCAGGGTAGGCCAACACCCTTCTTCATAGTCGAGGGTCGAGACCCGGCTGACAAGCTCCCCCCGAGGCTTAGCGGGTCGGCGGCATGCACGGACTCCCGAAGCTTCACCTCGATCCACTTGCGCACCTGCGGGTCTCTCACACCATTAAGCTCAAAGCCATCGGCATGTGATCTTCAATAAGGTCTTCAAGCTGAGGTCTGAACACCACGTAAGTTCGTGACATATAGCTATAAGATGATTTATAGTAGTGGCTCGATGCATTGTCTTGGGTGCCTGGCTTATTCATGTGATGCACCCAACTAATGCAACAAATAGAATAACTAAAGAGCAGAGAAAGATAACATAAAGGAATTTGCGAGGTTCGGTATAAATACCTACGTCAGTGAACAACTTCCACTAATCAAAGAGAATTACAAACTTAGGGTCACAAATCAATTTCCTAAAAAATTGAGTCAAAAGGCAAATACTCAAGCAATTGGGTAATGCTACAAAATCCCTAAAGAAGATGGGGAAGAGGTGCAAATATTACAAAGTATCAAATGCCCTTTTATAGGCTAGGAGGTGGAAGCAAATCCCATTTTTAATCGATGTGGGATTGCATAATGAGACAAAATATAACAAATCTCCACCTTTACGAATATGTCAATCTCATCCTGAAACTTCTCTTTGACAAAGATCTGACACCCTCTAAATACGCTGATGGCAATCGACCTTCTTGTGATCAAGTCCAAACAATGATTGAACTTGATCTTTATCACCATCTTAGTCAACATATCTGCGGAATTCTCAACAGTCTCAATCTTTTGAAGTAAAATTCGTCATTCACTAATAATCTCCCGCACAAACTGATAGTGAACATCAATATGCTTCGTACAAACATGGAATACTAGATTCTTGGCTAAACAAATAGCACTCTAGCGCCGAGAATAAATAAGGAATTTTCTGACTAACCCTAATTCATTGTTAGTCCTCTGACAAATAGCCTCCTTTATAGCCTTAATTAAATGCCATGTACTATGTTTCATTATTAGACAAAACAAGCTGTAAACTTCCCGACACTAGTGCTCTTGAAAGAGTAAACACACAACTTCGGTTGTCGTAGTCATTTATTCAAGTCACCAGCATAATCTAAATCAACAAAGCCAATAACATACTGATCATATGCATCATTTCGCTCAAAGACTACGCCAACATCTACGGTTTTCAATAAGTACCATAGAATCCATTTCATTGCACCTTAGTAATGTGCAGATCATGCTTATCTGCTCACCACTCAACTCTGATTTAAACGTCTATGCCACAAACTAGTAATCTACAGTCTTCAACACTACCAAAAGCTGTAGCCACTAGCACAATCACTATACTACCATTATAGTAATACAAGTTATTTCTTCTTATTCCATTCATAACCAAAAGAGCACCTGAAATGACATTTAGAACTCCATCTTTAATAATCACAACAAGAACTTTTGATTCTAGAGCCCCCAAAGAGATGAGATTCTTTTTCAACTTTGGTACATACCGAACATCTATCAAAACTCTAATTGATCCATCATGGTTCCTCAACCGAATAGAACCCATTCGAGTGATATAATTAACATCACCACTACCCATATTAACAACTCCACCATCAACTTCTTCAAACTTGAAAAACCACTCCTTATGTGAACACATATGATAGGTACAACCCATATCCATCTATTCACATCAAAACCGATGGTTTGTGACCAACTAAATAGAGCTCGTAATCACTGAGAATCCACCCACCACACTCAACACATGCATCATACATAGACTTGCCCTTATCTTTCTTTTTCAACATAGGATAATCTTTCTTCCAATGCCCCTCTTCATGACAAAGGACACACTCATCTTTTTCAAGTCTACTCTTTGATGTCACCTTTCCCAAATTTTCCCATTTCTTATTTTGACTATACCCTCTCCTTTGTCATCCTTCCTCTTGACTCATCCCAATGTTCTGTGATATTTCTTCAATTTGTAATTCAATAATGTAGAACAAACTTCTTCAAAAGACAATTTTCCTTCCCATGAATAAGGGTAATACAAAGATGATTCAACTCATTAGGAAAAGAACTAATCAATAACATAGCCTTACGTTCATCTTTGAAGGTCTTATCTAAGTTTAATAAATCAACAATTAATTTATTAAACTCATCAATATGGGAATTAATGCTCATATTTGATTTTAATTGGAGACAAAATAATCTCTTCAACAGGTACAATCGATTCTCATTGCTTTTCTTCATATATTTATTTTCGGTGCTTGCCCACAAGAACCATGTGGGACATTTCTTGTAGAAAGCATTATGCCTCTTTTCTTTGGCTAGATAGGCGAATCGGACCACGGTTTTATGTTGGTGCTTTCACAATCGCACTCTCGCTGGGTATCAGGTCTTTTTCTTTGCTTTGGATCGAATCTAGCATATACAAAGCACCTTTCATATCCTGCCCTTAAGCGAAATTATTCCAACCATCAAAATTTTCCACATCTACTTTTGCATTTGTGATCACCGTTTTCACCCAGATTCTACCATCTTTTCGCACAACTGGGCCTGCGAATATTAGGACAGTTCCCAGGAAAGATTGAATTGACCACCATAATCTCACTTAGACTAGTCTCCTTAGACAGAACAAAAGTTCCTAGGAAAGACTAGATTGGTCCAAATGGTGTCAAAATACCAATCTCCTTAGACAAAACTTCCATAGATATTCCAAACAATGAAGCCACTCTTGAACGGATTTCAACTATCAAATGTTCAAGGACAAATTTATGATGTGAAAGATCGGGATATGCCGCAACCACATTGCATAGTTATAACTTCAAAAGAACTTAAAGATCTGATACCACTTGTTGTGCCAATGTACCCAAATAATGCTACAAATAAAATAACTAAAAGTAAAGAAGAAAGAGAACACGAAGAATTTAATGAGATTCGGTATAAATACTTACGTCATCGGGCGCTAGTAAACAACTTCCACTAATAAAAGACAATTACAAACTTAGGACTACAAATAAATTTCAAAAGAAATTGAGCCAAAAGGTAAATACCAAAGTAATTAAGCAAAACTCCAAATACCCTAAAGAAGATGAGGAAAATGTGCAAATATTACAAAGTATCAAATGTCTTTTTATAGGCTAAGAGGTGGAACCAAATCCCATTTTTAATTGATGTGGGATTGCATAATGAGACGAAATATAACAAGTACTTCCAGCACCTATAATATGATTTATAGCTGCGGCTCGGTACTTCATGCAGGTATAAGATAATAAATAGTTGTGGCCACTTGAGCACGAGACTAGAGACATGTTTTGGTTGCAGAATTTTTTAGCCCCAACTAAAAATGTCCCTAAACGTCTCTTTTCTTGTAGTGATTGTTCCGGCCACTAATGCATTCCAATTCGCACTCAAATATTGACTTTAAAGGAAAAACATGCCAAAAGCTATGTAATTACATTAACCAAAAGAAATATAGGAGAGCTATTATCTACCTGTATTAGTCTCAGATGACGCCCAACACCCATCTGTGCCGTACTTCAACTGTTCTGGAACATTAGGAAATTTGTGCACAGTTGATGGGCAACATCTGAAAGGAAGATGAAATGTATGAGGGCTGCACATTTAGCTAGGAATTCGATCCAATTTTTGATGTATTTGGTTTTCAGGGACATGAAATTACACCAAGGTTCCAATATTTATGAGGACTATAATTTCTCGGTACACTAAAAAAAACAGTCAATCTTAATTACTATTTAAAGTTGAGGTATATGACAAGATCTAGGTTTTTATAATAGCCCAAAGTGATATCCCACCACAGTGTAGCCACGCTGAGATTCTTTGTGAATTCTTCATTAGTGATCTACATCCACGTACTTCCGGTTGCAAATTATTTTGATTGCCTTGAAAGTGCAGGTTTGGGTATTGTTTATTTTCACCCCGCCTTTATTATATTAAAAATGATTTTATAATATTTTTATTTTTATATTTTAATAATAATAATGATAATATGTTTTTAATAAAATGAAATAATTAAAATATAATATCTTATTTATTTAAATATATATTAATTTTAATATGATAAAATAAAATAAATATTGAAAATTTAAATTAAATGAGGCAGTATGAAAATTTCTCATTTACCTTCAAGTCTCCCCACCCCATTTATTTATTTTTAAATAGAGCATGAATGGAAAATTGTTTAAGTAAAGAGGGAGGAGTTGGGATGTGGCCACCCCCATCCTGAACATGCCTCTTTGCTATTCCTATATGTGATGGGATAAGGTATACAAATGTTCCCGAGGTTTACGTGTATGTTACACTTTATTCTTGATTTTTTTTTTGGTTCATGATTTTTTTTTTGTCCCAAAATATCCATACAGTTTACTTTCATAACTCAGTTAGGCCTTTGTCGTTAGAAAAAGATATGGATGGAAAAAAACCCGTTAAACACCTCACACATGTCAGACTTTCCAACCTAACTATGACTTACTTTTAACCAAATGAGCATGGATGACCTATAAAAGTCAACGTTAAAGATATATTGGGATCAAAAAAAGTTAAGAGGCAAAATGAGACATATAGGTAAAACTCAGGAGCATTTGTGTATCTTATACCTATATGGGAGCCAATTGAAAACGCACTCCGCTTATGCTAATATTAAATAAAGTAGATTTTTTCTTCTCTCACCATGGTTTTTTTCCTCAATTAGGACTTTTCACATAAATGTGTTTTGCAACCATAATCCTGGTCTAGAAAACTAACAGTGTGACATATACAACAAGAGCCACTTAAAAAAAAATTCCTTCTTGTATCAATCTTTGATATAAAAGATTTCTTTTTCTCCATTAGTTTCATGTAAATGTATTTATTTGTATTACGGTTTTTATTTTCTTAAACAAAATCAATATATAGCTTAGAGAAATATTTCAACAAGAATTAAACTTGGGAGTGGATGTGTGAAAGGTGGAAATCATCACCTCATAGAGCTAATCTGATAGAAGTCCTACTCGATGGGCGAATAGAATTCTTGAATTAAAGTCAGTAGATTCATCTATTACCGGGTTTCCAATTGTCATATCATGACTCAATAGGAAGAAAGATCAAATCAATTATGATGTACGAAACTTAAAATCATGATAAGCAAACAGATGGAGCCATGAAAATGGATTAATACTAAAAGATTCATTTCGAAGCTCTTTGCATCATTATATATACAAAAGAAAAAGACATACCCTGTTACTGCAACTCCTTGAATATAAAAATTCAATAATTTGGATATATATATATATATATATATATAATTTTATTTATTTTTTATTTTTTAAAAAAATTTATTAAATAATCAAACAGAAAAAAAAAATTCATTTTTAATATAATCTTTCTTTTCTTACCACTTTTTGGAACCAACCACAATCTTAATTAACTCCTAACGCTTAAAAATTAAAAATGTAAAAACTGTTGGTCAAGAACGTATCATTGGATATTTCCTGAACAGCCATGGGGATAATTATACCAGAATAAGAGTCACCACTCACCGTGGCGGATCCAAAATATATAATCATAAAGGGATAAAATATTTTTTAAGAAAAGAGCATTGTAAGATAATGGTTAAATAATTTATTTCCAACCCTTCAATAAAGGAATCAATTCCCATTATAAACAAATTTTTTTCAAAATTTTGAGACACTCTAGGCCAGCCACTGACATTGAATTGATTTCTCTGAAACTATGGGTGATTAATAAGCTAATTCTCCCTTGTCTGTGGTATTTATATTGGAGTGATTAATATTTTTGATTTATAAAAATATTTTGATAAAAAAAAATAAAATATACGATAAATGGGACTTAAGGTTTACTAAGATCCTATCTAAAATTTATTACAACCTTATAAAATATTTTATTATCTTTATAAAATATACCAAATCAAAAGTGATCTCACCTTAATTTTGGATATTTTAATTCTAATTTTTAAATAAATTAAAATGATGAACTCCTTAGTATAATTTTCTCAATCTAAGTTTGAGCATTTTATGTCAATTGATGGAGTTTTAACATTCTCATAAAGTTGGACGGGAGGTCTTGATTCAAGATACTTTCATGTAATTTGAATATTCGACATTATTTGCGTATTTGAAATTTATTTATATTTTGATTTTATTATTTTATATTTTATCATGCACCGTGAAAAAGAAAAAAATAAATATAAACACCTGACACCAGTGAGACCGACAGGTGCAGATATCACCAGACTCACCATGAGACAGTGGCATGTGATGTTATTAAGGTAATGGAGGGGACAGCACTCGATCTTGAGGGATGTGGGTCAGTGGACAAGACAAGGCATGGCATGTCCACAAAATGAGGCTGATTCGTAACAAGATGGGTTTGTTTCGTAATTATTTTCTAAAATAATTTTTGAAAAATAGTTTTCTAAAGGGTAAATATATCTTATTTTTTTCAAAACTATATATATACCAAAAATTCTACATAAACATCAATAACAATTAAAAATAAATTTGTTAGTAAACAATACAGTTTAAGTGATAAATGCTCTTATTTTAAATGAACGTAAAACATAAGAAGACAGGATTGTTTTGAATTCTAATAAAGACAAATTAATATCTTGAAACCAAAGTGTATTCAAAAAGAAAATATATCACTCAAAAAAAAAAAAAAGAAACAATAGTAAAAAACAAAAACCCTAGTCTCATTTTCTTTCATATTTTTTTCAATAAAGTAGTTATGTCATAAAGATCTAGACTTTTATTTATTTTTTCGTGATTTAATTGTCACCTTAGTGCGTATGTGATTATTATTGCTTTCGTGCATGTGTGGTTATTGTCATCAAGGTGCGATGGATGGTTATATCGTCTGAGTAAGACATTTTGGATTTCATTGTTATGATGCGGTGTTTATTTGTATTGTTGATTTGATAAAATTATATCTGATCGAAAATAAAAATCAATCGATGATTGTCGATATGTCTCATTGGAATAATAGGTTTTAGTCGCGATAAGTAATATTAAAATATATAGGATTCGATTATCATTATGGGTTTAAATTCAATTCGTTTATATTATTAAGCTTGGGTCGTTTGTCTTGATGGTTTTGAGTTTTTCTATTTAGTTAAAAAATTAAAAAAATCAATAATAAGTTATAAAAAGTTAAAAAACAAAAAGACTAAATGTTAAAAGTGAAGTGTTTTTAGCAAAAAAGCCAAAAATACAAACTTCACCTTAGTTAACTCCAACGCTTTAAAATTAAAAAATGTAAAAACTGGTGATTGCGTACCGTTGGATATTTCCTGAACAACCATGGGGATAATTATACCGGAATATGAGTCACCACTGAGGTAGAGTTGATTTCTCTTCAACTTTGGATGATTAATAAATCTTGTCTAATTTTCTAACTCTATGATTATGAATAATTTGGAAGAAGAAAAGCCTGTTGCTTTCTGACTTTAAAATTTGTTTTGAGAAAATTTTTTGAAATCAAGAGCGGGTTATTTTGATATTATCTAAAATTATTTTTATTATTTGAATTTCATATTTTCTGTGTCTTTCATGTTTTTCAAATAAAAAATTGAGATCTACTAATCTCTTTTTATATCTTCTGTTTATTCTTGTTTTTGAAGAAAAAAAATAGTTTTCAAACACCGTAAATAAACATGCTTAAAATGAAGGAACGCATAAGTATTATTGTGTAATTTATTTATATTTTAATATTTTGCATTTTATCATGAAAAAAAAGAAAGAAAGCATGGTACACACGAAGGTTTTCTTGACACCTTTAAGAATGGACAGACCGACAGATGCAGACATCACCAGACTCGCCATGAGACGAGTGGCGTATGATGTTCATTAAGGTAAAAGGCATTAAGACAGCACTCGACCTTGAGGATGTGGGTCAGTGGACAAGATAGGTATAGCATGCTTACAAAATGGGGCTGCTTATTAATAAGATGGAGTTTTTTGGTAACTATTTTCTAAAATAATTTTATAAAATGGTTTATTTAAAAAGTTTTCAAGTATTCTTGTCACAGAATAAACAATATTGAGTAATTTAAAATGCTTCAAAAATAAATTTTGTATCTAATTCCTTATTTTATAAATAATCATACATGTTTATATAATTATTTTATAAAACAATAAAATGCACAACACTATATTTTCTATTACTGAAAACAAAAACGGAACACGGTTTTTGATAAAACATAATACAAATTCTCTTTATTTTTTAAAATATATCTTAATATATCAAAATTATTGTAGTACCCAATATCGTTTGGAGACTGAAAGGTAAATGTTCAAATATAAAGAACTGGCTTCCGTCTATCGATGTCTTTTAATAAAGGAATAATCGTATTTTTCACTAATATTTTTATGAGAATATAGAATCAAATTTATATGAGAGGACTTTCTATATTATTCTCAATCATAATTGCAATCAAACTAAGAAATGAAAAGAAAGCAGAAAAAATAATCTACAAAGAATATGAAAGAACCATGTTTTGGCTTTGCTTCAGCCAACCTCAAGCTGAGTTGGTGCATTGCATCTGCGTACCCAACTTGCCCATAAAATATGAGTATGATCGATAGGAGACTACTTTAGTAGGGATGTCAGCCAGTTGATCTTCTGACTTAATCTTAGGCAACTCTACAATCTTTAAATCTAACTTTCCTTAATGAAAAATCTATCAACTTCGACATGTTTTATACAATCATGTTGTACTGGATTATGATCAATGCCACTGTTTGCCTTGTCACGAGAACAATTGGCTTGGTTTGTCGGATAAATCCTTAAATCTTATAAGAGGAGTCTCAACCATAATGCGCAAAGTCCTAATGCCATGCTTCTAATTCCTTTTAACATGCGGCAACGGCGTTTGTTTCTTGCTGGCTATGTAACAAAGATTACCTTCTACAAAGGTAAAATAACCAAAGAGTAGACCTCCCTATCATCTATCATCAATGACCAACATCAATATACCTTTATACTCCCTGAAGTCAAGCATGTTTGGAGAACATGATACCTTTCCCAAGTGCACCTTTTAAATACCTCAAAATGCGAATGATTGCATTCGTATGTTGTTTTCTAGGATTATGCATATATTAACTTATAACACTTAAAGTGTAAGCAAGATCTAATCTTGTATGAGCTAAATACAACAATCTCCCCACAAGTTCTAATATCTTCCTTTATTAGTAAGTATTTGATTAGGTTCAGCCTATAATTTCATGCCTCCTTCTATTGGTGTATTGACAAGTTAACATCCTGACATTTTGGTTTCTTGTAATAGATCTAATGCATATTTTATTTGAGATAGTAAAAATTCGAACGATTAAAAACTTCAATCGAAATATTTTAAGGAACCCTGAATGTTTCATTTCAAACTCTTTAGACAAATAATTCTATAGAGCTTTTCTTTCTTCTAGGCCATTTCCAGTAACCACCATGTCATATACAATAAGTGTTGTAACCTTACCATGATGTTGTTAATGTTGATGAGGTATTTCTTATATCTGTGGTATCTGGATTTTGATGGGCAAATTTTGATGGAATAGGAGCTTCATTGGTGAGATAATGAACTAAATCTTAGCTTTTTGCTAAACCTAATACCCGCTCTCTCCATAACGGGTAGTTGAATGGGGTGAGTTTGAGGGTAACAAAGTTTCCAACATTCAAAAACAGGGAAGTCATGATGCGAAGAAGAGGAGATGGTTCTAGCTTTGATACCAAGAAGAAAAATAGAGTTGGAGAAGGTTTCTGCATATACTTGTTATTGATTGACACCCCTATACAAGATAACTAGAGGATGAAAAATATATAATACAGCTCATACACATGATAGGTTTGAAAAATAAAAGATTTTCCTAAACTAGTTCCTTAAAACTAGCAATCAACAAATAAGAAAAAATCTTCAAACATATTAAATGGTTGAAGTTTCCTTCATCAAATAAACTACCATTTATGTAGGAAGTTGTTACTCTTAGGAGTCCTTGACACCGGTCATATTTCTTGAATAGATATTTGAAATATTTGAAAGAGCATAATCTCCCTTATCTCTCTATAAAATATGGGATACACTTTATAATTCCTAATGTTCATGCGTTTGGACTAGGTTTGCCAATAGAGAGGAGGGATGATTTTTTGGTCATTCTTGGCCTAAAATCACAATTTCCATCATTTTTTTCCGTGAGTCCTAAGTTTCTTTTTTCAATAAAGTCAGGGTTTCTTTACCAGTCTGGGTTCTTTTCTTTTCTTTGGTTTTTTGTATTTTTATAGTCGACCTGTTGCGACGTATTTTGTTGCATACCTTTTCTTGTGTGTTTGTCATTAACCATTTGCGGAGGGTAGTTATTATTCGATCGATGGTTAGCTTATTTATTCAGTTTAACGTTAATAATTAAAAATGCAAGAAAGTTTGATTAAATATAGTATCATATAAATCATGTTCATCAATATCATGCAAATTTGGAATATTAGGTATTCTAGGCATTTTTTTATTATCAAATGTGTAGATCTTGAATCGATCATTTTTGCTATTAACCTGGATGCTGCGTCAACCTATATAATTTGTATTGCTAACCTAAATCAATAAATTTATCTATTTTTTTTTTTAAAAAAAACACTCCTAGATTATCTATTTCTCTCCCTCCAAGTTCAATTTTTTCAAGTATTGGAGATTTAACAGGCTTGTCCTAGACTTTAAGGTAAGGATATGTGTGGTTTAAGGTATATATCGAGTCTGGAATGACTAGGTTGAGTCGTTTCTGCCTTGGATCCTTTAGAGGTCAAATCCTTTGATCCCATGTCAAGCAAACTCAATGAAAAACATATATTTTTGTTTTAAAAATCATAGCAGGAAATCAAAGTGACAGATCTAGAACCTAAAAGTCACTATCAAAGCAGAATATATATAACATATATATATATATATATATATATATATATATATATTTCAATTGATTTCATTATAATTATGTTTTGATGATGCCTTTTTTTCAGCCGGAGCTTGGGTTTGGAGCGTGTAGGTGCAGGTCGGGATCAAACTCTTGGTGAAGAATTTGAGTTGTAGAATTTCTTGGATCGTGCGAAATTTGAAATAAGATCATTGCAGCTTTTGATGATGCCTTTTTTCAATCGGAACTGAGCTGGAGCATGTAGGGGTCGTTGGTTCGGATGGGACCTCTTGGGTGGTTTGGGTTGTAGAATTTCTTGGATCCTACAGAGTGAAATAGGATCATTTCTGCTTGTCTGCTTTCGCAGCACTAGTTGTTACTCCTGCAAAAACAAGAAGAAGGGGGTCGTGAGAGGCCATGGTAGCCGCTCAAATGCTAAAAATAAATTCCTTTACGAGAAGAAAGAGATTGCTTGAAGCAGGCTCATGTCTGTGTGAGGATGCGTATCGGTATCAGTATCAGTATTGGCGTTAGTTTTTGCGTACCTTTCATCGATGGGGTGGGCTTTTATTTATAGTATATGCTCAACCAGTTGGATGGTGACTAGGATTCGTTCCCATTGGATGAGATATTTTTATTTATTATACGCGCCGGATTTGGTAAGAAGGATATAGAGCGGTTGTTGGGATAATCTTCCTTCCTTATTGGGGATCAGATTTGATGATGATCTATTATTGTCTTTCTTTCCTTGGTGAGGTTTGGTTGGATTTACTTAATAATATGTATTATTAGGGATTATTCTATTTTACTGTACCTATAGGAGATTTTCCACCATCGGGTCTTGAGTGACGGGTTGGACCCTCGTGCAGGGTACGGCACCAAAGGCAGATGCTAAGCGCAAAAAAAGAGCACAAGATACTTCAATGGGGCGCCTCTCTCCTTTGGGGTTTAAGCGGAGTGGGCTGAGTGTTTCGTTGGGGTGGTCTCTTTCTTGGGCTGTGAGTGGGCTGTGAGCCTTATTTTTTCGAACCCTATCGGTTGCTCCCTGGCCTTGTGTGCAGTCGTGGGCAAGAGGTATGTAGTGTCTCGCCGGTGCAATTTCCGCGTGTACGCTGTTTGGATTAGTTAGGGCTTGGTCACCATCATTGTCCTATGATAATGATGACTCTTCGGTTTCAGCTCATTTCTCCCTCTTCGGTTCCATACATTTCTTCCTTGAGGACATCCTTTGTCTTATTATTAGCCACACTCCACAGGACCTTTCTTTGCCTTTAGCAAGTTCGGACTTCCTTCTCTCTTAGTCTTTTGTATGAGCCTTTTTGTGCAGAGTCTTTCTCTGGTATCTTTCTTGGGATAACCTTTTTGCATTTGTATTTTACGCAGATTATAACTGCGTCTTTGTTTCCTTGGCGAAATTATAACTTCGGAGCGTCGACGAGGGGCGTTAGGGTTGGGTTAGCGAATTTATTTCACCTGCATCATGGGTCAGGGTGGTTCTTCTTCTTTCTTATCAGTGACTCTTGGTATTGCGGTTGGGCGAGCTGGCGGTGTCTTCGACCGCTCGGCCGGGGTTGAACTTCGAGATGCCCCAGAGGTGCCTCCTCTTCCCTTGGACAAGGGTAAGGGAAAAGTGAATCTGATTAAATACCTTGGGGGTCGAGAATACCTAGATGCAGTTCGGCATGCTTAGCGTGGGACTGGCAAGGTGGGTTCTTCATATGGGGCCACACTTTGCGGGCGTTATCGGCCTCCCTTCGGGCGTTCGGTGTGGTCTCGTGACGTTTGACCCTACATGTGGTCTACGTACCTCGATGGTGTGCTTGCCCGAAGTGGCGCCGATGCGGTCTTCGTTTCCCTCTGCATCCTTCATAAAGGGGTTTGCGGCATTTCAATGTCTGTCCTTCTCCTTTCGCACCCAATGGTTGGGGTATCTTGGTTGGTTTGTTGGTTTCTTTAGGAGACGGAGGCTCGGTGTCCCGGCATGGCCTTGCTCCTTTACCTTTTTAGCCGAAGAACATCAGAAACCTTTCTGTTCCTACAAGCGTTTTAGGCGCTTCTTTGGTGATTCCAGATCTTCCCTCATACAGTTGTGGAAGGGCGCTGCTAGCCGTTAGCGGCCGTAATTGGGAGTATGACCCTCGATAGGGACGACACCACCAGGTATTCCGGTGAAAGCGAACACCAGGAATCTTCGTGAGTGTTCGTTCTGTTTTTGGTTATAACTTATGCGTGGTCATTGGGTATCTCTGATTCTGTGTTGTCTATGTGCTTCTCAGGTGCTCGGATTGATCTCAGCGCTGAAGATAACTCCATAGCGTTGGCGTTGGTAGTGTCCTTCGTCCTTACAGCGGATCGATCAAGTCGGATGTTCCCGGCCGAGTTCGAGGTCCACTCGTTCTACTGCTCTGAGGCCTTCACCTCCTTCCACCATGAAAGTTCCTCAGTTGGGCCTCGCGCAAACCACTAGAGGCTATTTGCCAGTTCAGGTGGTGTCGAAAGCCCGGGCGGAAGCAGACCTCGGACTCAGTTGAGAAAGATCGTGCGGCTTTGGTCAAGTTCGAAGTTAGGGCATCTTCATCTTCAGTCATCATGTCCGCAAATCAGAGCCGGGTTAAGGCTCCTATAGTTTGAGTTCGCGGTCCCATTGCAGGTTTGCTGGAGCGAAGGTCCTTGAATTGGGGCGGGTTGAAGCGGTAGTTAGGCGGTCACGCCATTACCATCCCGGAACCGGCGGCGAAGAGGGTTCGTCACCTTCTCGAGAAGGGTGGAAGGCGGAGGAAGATCAGGAATCAAAATTGGCAAGGCGGTGACGGGGACTCTTTACTTCACAATGCCGAACTTTTGGCAGGCACAATTTCGTCCATTCTTAAGGATTCTGATCTCAAGAGGTCGGTTGCGCTGCCCGTTGATGAGGCTTTGGCCCTATCTCTCCAGGGGGTCGCCTCCATAAGTTCCCGTACCTTGTCATATTTGATTCCATTTTAGTTGGGTTTCGATCTTGCATTAGATGTTGATTCTATCTTTGGGTGTGCGGTGGCCTTTACTCATTTGAAGGGTTTGGCCAAAGGTCAAACAAAGCGAGGGCATGCAGGCGGCCCGGGCTTATAAAGGCGGGTGAAGCTACGCCGCATCGGCGGGTGGCTGCGGTCGGGTGCAGCGTATGACCGAGGAAGCGGTGAAGCTCAAATCGATTTGAAACATACCACGTCGGCTGTGCGTGGGGGTAGGAAAACGAGGCCGGAGTGACTGGCGGCGGAAGGCGGAAGGCTTTAGGAGGCTCGGGATGATTTAAGGGTTGTGTAGAGCGACTTGATGGAGGCTAGGCGAATTTGCGATCACACTTGATATGATCTTCAGATGGTTAGGGATGAGCTTCTCACATCCCAAGGTGAGCTTCGAGAGTCTAAGGAAGAGCTGCGTGCGATCAAAGACGATCTGCGTGATAAGGCAGCCCATTTGTTGGACGAGGCTCGTCGAGAAATTGCTTGAGGCGATCGGCTCGGTGGAGCGCTGATTGAGGAATCTTGCGCGGGCTGCGTGGGGATCTTCATCAGCAAATTAAGTTGGTGGCTCAACGGGATGAATTTATTGGAGGCGAGGCGGCGTCTAATCAATGGGTTTTACGGGTGAAGCACCTTTTCGGAAAGCAGTCAAGTAACATTCGAGCTGGTTACAACTGACCTTCGTGATGAGGGGATGAGGTCCTTCTCTGTGATTATCTGAAACGACTTATTGAGGCCCATCCTTTCTTCACCGTCAGCTTCTCCTTCGATGCTTGATCTCTGTACGCGTCTTCGCTGCTCGATGTCGGCTTTATGCTTTCTTTTCTCTTTTTTTTTTTTTTTTTTTTTTTTTTTTTTTTTGTATTTTCAGTTGGGCACGGGACCCAGAGACATATGTAACCTTGTCCTTAATGAATATTCATTTTTGCACTTTTCTTCTTCTCGTCTCTACTTGCTCTTCGTGATGTTACGTAGGCAAGAGTGGCTTGAATTGAGCGTTTGAGATGAAGCGGGATTGAGCTCTTCAAAGCTGTGGCCGTAGGGCTCAGGTAGTGACCGCTGTTTGAATTGACTCGTGAAATTTGCATGGCTGGTTCCAGATTGATTCATAGGGGCTGCGTGGCCTAAGGCCCGAGTAGTTGGGCCCCTTGAGATGGGGTGTTGGGCTCACATTAGGTATCTGGTGTGACTCTGGTGCATGGCCTGTTTAGGCGAGTACGTCGATGCGTCTTCAACTTTGGGCTCCGTCATTTGATTGCATGAAGTGGGGAAGCCCGATTCCTAAGAATTTGCATGCCACGATGCGGCGTCAATGTATTCTTGGGCTCGTCGGTGATTCATGGCACAGGCGATTCCTAGGCTACGTGGCTGTGTATAATGGATTAAGCTCGTCGATGTGAGGCTCTTTGACTCCGTCGGTGATTTGTATGAAATTTGAAGCTGATTCTAATTGCATGGCTGTGTTGAATGGTTGGGCTCGTCAATGTGAGATCTTGCAGGCTCCGTCCCGTTTGGTGCATGGGCTGAGCCCGATTCTGAGGTGCATGGCTGTAATAGAATGGTTGAGCTCGTCAATGTGAGTTCTTTGGGCTCTGATGTGGTAGAGTGGCGATATAGCTGGCGATCGACTCCTCGGGTTGCGTGACTGTGCAAAGTAGGCAGACGCTCGTCAAAGTAAGCTGTTGGGCTCCGGGCGCTGTGGCCTAGTGGCGATATAGCTGAGGCGGTTGACTCCTCAGTTCCTTGTGTGCAGTGGGCGAGCTCGTCAAAGTGACTGTTGGGCTCGGGCGTGGCCCAGAAGTGGCGATATAGCTGAGGTGTCCCCGGCTCTTCAAGTTGCATGACACATTGCAAAGTAGACGAACTCGTCGAAGTGGTGGGCTCCCGGAGGCGACGAGGGCTGAGTGGCGTCCTGGCGAGGCGTGCGCTCGGGGTTGCGTGACACGTGCGAGAGTAAACGAACTTCGTCAAAGTATTACGGTGGGCTCAAGGTAGCGTGGCCCAGTGGCAATATAACTGACGTCGACTCTTAGGTTAAGCGTGACTGTCTGATAGATGAACTCGTCAAGTGGCTCTTGGGCTCGGGCTCGTGGTGAGTGGCGTGCTCTTTGATGGCGATACTCTTTGGCGATCACGACTCCTCGAGGTTGCGTGACTTGTGCGAGTAGGCGAACTCGTTAAGTGAGTTCTTTGGAGCTCGGTATTTGTGGTGAGTGTGATTATCACTTTGGTGATCGACTCTTCGGGTTGTATGGCCTGTGCGAGTAAGGCGAACTTCATTAAGTGATGCTTGCGTGCGACCATTCGACCGATTTTCTTGGAAGGTGCGGCGTCTTTAATGCGATTTTGGAGAATTTGAAGCGTTTGTGAACTTTTGAGTGCTTTGGCTTCTTATAAATGGCGGCTTCATTGCTATGGAATTTATACTTTGAATATTACGCCTGTTACGGTCTTGTGATTGAAATCTGCGAGATGAAGCCGTCGAAGTCACAGTCGTCTTCGTTGAGGATCCCATGGTCTGGCAGTTTAGTTAAATTTGGGACCTGCCTTTATAGGTTGTGTTTCCTAGTCTCCCCTTTATGGGAGTCATGTTATTCCCTAGCTTCGTGCTAGGGAATGTGTCTGGAAAGGGCGGTGCATCTCTTGTGCCGCCTTCTCCATTTTCTGTTCTTCTTTCTCTTCCTTTTTTTCTTCTCCTTCTCCTTCTTTTTCATCTTTTCTTTCACATCTCATTCTCCCTCTTCCGCACAAACTCCTTCCATCCCTTTTTTTCTTCTTCTCCTCTTTTCCACCTTTCTGTCCATTTATTTCCATCTCGTTTTCTTTTCCTTTTTTCTTCCTAAAGTTTTTTGTTTTTGTTTTTTTTTTTTTGAGGAGCGCATGCTGAGTGCTTCCAAGATGTAATCGATGGCCTGTGATTATGGCGAGATGTGTCTGATTGGAATAAGAGAGACTTTTCCTTTTATGTCTATGACTTTCTCATTCTTGCATGTAATTTTTCTTATCATCGCTATGTCGAGAGTTGCTTGTGACCTCTTAACAAAATAACAAAATGGTCGAATACGTTAGCGAAAATTGATAAATCTCCATTTAAGATTACCGACCGGGGTTCTTGATAAAAAGTTTAAGATGTTCCGCATTCCAAGCATGCTTTGTAAAATTTTCCCCTCCTCTGTTTGGAGCTTGTAATTACACGTCAGTGACTCGAGATATGATGTAGGGGCACTTCGATTGGGACCCAGGTTCCAATGTCTTTGGATTCTTCCTTCTTTGTGAAGCTTTTTAAGACCAAATTTCGACATGTAGCTCTTGGGTTTGACTTTTAGTTTCCTTGACTTTCACGTAGCGTCTTCCTTTGGTAGTCTTACATGCATATAGGACACGCTCCGTTTTCATCAGAGATCCAAATTTAAGGCGGAGAGCCTCGTCATTGTGTCATTCTTTGCTAACTTTCGATCCTTGGGACTTGCTATCAAATCTCGGCCAGGCTCTTGCTTGGTCTGAAAGTCTGGGGCAAATGGGGTTTTCGGGTTCTTGATTTACGTGTGTTGTCTGTAGGCCCATAGCACCTACGGAGTAATCTACCCATTTCCTTTTAGATCTTCAATTTGGTCTTCCAACGTATAAGGGTTCTTACTGTTGACTTCGGCATCCATTGAAGCGTATGGATGTCTTTGGAGCGAGTAATAATTCTTAATTCGGGCACCGGCACGAAATCTACGAATTTGGCGTTGTCAAATTGTTTTTATTGTTCGATACCCGGGGCTCTTGGGATACGAACCTACGTATGATGGCTCGCCACACAAAATTGCGTATCTTACATTGCGTGATTGTAGCTAAAGTAGACCTCATTACTTGGTGAAATAATCCTCTGCGGCGATGATGAAAGATTTATTGGCCCTTCCCAAGGGGCGAGAGGTCCAGTATGTCAAACCCCATTGTTGGAAGGGCCGAGCTGATCGACGTCAAGGGCTCTGATGGGAGGCGTGAGATCTTGGCGTGCTCTTGGTAGATCCTGCATTTCTTGACTAGGTCGGTTGCGTCTTTGAGTATTGTAGGCCAGTAGTATCCCTGTCTCAAGACCTTTCCTGCCAATGCTCGAGCTCCGATATGATTTCCGCATATACCCTCGTGTACTTCTCTTAGCACGTATTCAATGTTTTTCCCATGATGCACTTAAGGATAGGTGTGAAGAAACCTCGCTTGTCTGGGGCTTCCCTTATGATTAGTGAACTGCGGACCTACGTCCTTATTTTAGGCCCTTCTTCCCGGTCGTCAGGTAGACGTCCATCTATTATATAATCCTAAATGGGGTTAAATCTGACTCATTTCCGGTTCAGCCTAGACCTCCGTCGCGAGAGATCGATGAGGCTCAGCCGGTCCGACCAGGTCTCGGCCTGTGAGGTCTTCTGTAAGGCCCATTTGCTAGCTTTGCCAAGGCGTCGGCTCAAAGAGTTCTACGCTCTGGGGACATGTCGGCTGAGCAAACATGAACTTTTTCAATAAATCTCATTACCTTTTGATGTGGATCCATCCGCCACTTTTGGCCTCGTAGGTTTCCTCTATTTGTCTTCCTACCAGCTGGGAGTCGCTGCAGACCTCTAGCTGGTCAACTTCCCGGTGAATGGGCGAGGTTGGGGCTCAGCGGCCTCATACTCGGCCTCGTTGTTAGAGCTTGAAATCAGAACTGAGTGCGTGCTCAATATCCATTCATACGGAGAGGTCAAGGTGGAGCTGCTCCGCTCCCTTGTGCATTTGAGGCTCCATCTATAGAGAGTTTCGAGATGGGGAGGTCATTCAGTAGCAGCGTTACGGCCGGGTTCTGGTGAACTCCATGGCCAGTCAGTGAAAGACTGCCCTTTTATTGCGGTTTTCGGCTTATGCCGATGTCGAACTCCTCGGCTCCCTCCTTAGCCTTCCATCTGACCTTCAGGGCTTCTTGACATGTAACACTTGCTTCATAGTGTTAGTTGGAACTTCTATGGTGTGAGCCTAGAAGTAAGGCGGAGTTTCGGCTATACTTGGTGCAGGCCAAAGTGGTTTCTCCATCCTTGGTACCTCTCCTCCGCTCCTCTCAGCTTATTTTGCAATAGTAAAGCTGGATGTTGTACTACGTTCTTTGTCACAGCGAGAACTGACCTTGGTCGAGAAGTGATACGGCTAGGTATAAGTTGAGAAATATGATAGAGCACTAGAATGGGAGGAGCTCAAATATTTTTTCAATCTTTGAAATGCTTCCTCACCTTCATATCCCATTGAAGGCTTTCTTCGAGGACTTGGAAGAAAGGCCTTTTATCACTTACTGGACACGAATCGACTTAAGGCATCAATCCTTCGCATCGGTATTGAACTCCTTTATACTTGATGGCGAGAAGGCATGTCGAGCCGCGACCTTTATCTTGTCGGTTGCTTCAATTCCTCGGTGGTTGCATGAAACCGGAATTTTCGGACAAACTAGAAGGCTTTACACTTGGGCGGATTCGGTTCATGTTGTATAGTTTCGAGTCTGGGCATACCGGATAGATGAGCTATGGAGCTCGGTTGTGGTGAACCCACCAGCATGTCATCTGCCGCACTTCATGGTGCCCTCTCTTCTCACGGAACATCCGATTCACTAACCTCTGATACGTAGCTCCTGCGTTCTTGAGCCCGAACGGCATCACACAATAACAGTAGGTTCCCTGCGTTGTGACGAACGAGGTTTTTTCTTGGTCACCTGGGTCCATGCTGATCTGGTTGTAGCAGGAGAAGGCATCCATAAAACTAAGGAGTTTGTGGCCCGCAGTGGCATCTACGATGAGGTCGATTCGTGTGACGTCCTTTGGGCATGCTTTGTTGATGTCGGTGGGTCGATCACGGAGCGCCACTTCTTGGATTTGCTTTTGGCGAGTCGCGGATATTCTACCTCCACGATCGCTCCTGCCTATAGAGGTTCTTGACTTCTCGTTGATGGCTTTTGTCTTTCGCCTTGAAGCTCCTCCTCTTTTATTTGATTGGCTTGAGCGATGGGGCGCGTTCGGCTGTGATTGAGTGCTGGCGGATGGGTCCTCCCATGTCCCGCTGCTTCCATGCGAAGGCGTCTTTGTTACATCTTAAAAATGCGGTCGGGAGGGTTTTGGGTCTTAGCTAACCAGGTGTGGCGAGATCTTCGAGAGGACCGTCGTCCAACAATACGGTTCGGTTCTTGAGGGTCCGGGTGGTGGGCACCTCAATTAAACAAATGTCGAGCTCATCGGGTATATGTTGTCGACCGTTTTGTTCATGGATCTTTGAGTAGCATTCCTAATACTCGTTGATCTCCTCGAACCATTCCTACCCGTTTGCGGTAGGAATTTGATCATCATGTGATATCACGGAAGGATATTTATTGCGTGAGAGAGATTACCTTGACAACATGTTATAAGCGGTCGCGTCTGACGGGGAATCTTGCGCATTAGTCGTCGCGGCATGGGGATCTCAAGGTGAGTACCAGATTGTATTGAGCCTAGAGTATGCACTTTGCGGAGACCCTTGGCCTGGCTGCGCGAACTGCGATTGGGTCGTCGTGAGGATGTTGGCATCCACGGATCTGAATCGAGGAGAATGTGATGGATATGTCGGCCGTGATGGATTTGAACCTTTGTTTGTATTTCCACCATCTCACAATGGGCGATCTTTCGCGTGGATGGGCCTTAGAGCTATTTCCCGCCTCTGCGAATCCTGGGGATTACGGATTTCACCTAGGGTTGTTAGTCTTTATGGTCGTCGTCTGCTTAGGAGTGGTGGTTCTTGAGTCGAGGCTGGTTGAGCTTGGTTAGGCCGATTTTCGGGATGTGGGCGTCGGAGGGTATCCACTGGCGTCGTATTAAGTGCTCTGTTTCTCTCTTGGGAGTTGTGTGCGTGTCCATGCGGTGTCCGTAGTCCTATGGAACTGCGGTGCGGAGTTGTCTCTTGTTGCGAGGGTTTGACTTCATTTGAGTTGGCCACCGGGGCGGTTTAGTACTTCACGCGAGGACTGTGATGCGAGGCGTTGGGGTGAAAGCATTTGAGGCGAATAGCGTCGTCGTCTTTCGGATTGCGGTGGACCGAGACGATCTCTGAGGTTCCCAAGCCTTTTTGGGGATCGTTCCCGATTTTTCTTTGGAGATCCTTTACGCAGTAAGCTTTGTCTTTTGGGAAAACCGTCCTAAATCGTTTATACATCCGTTTTTCCTTATGAGTGGAGGGCTCTCTTTCTTGGATATGAGGGCTTCTTCACCGTTAATATACTTCTATGCTTTTGCGAGCACCTCAGCCATGCTTGTTTGGAGATTTTTGGAGATGGAAAACATCAAGTCTTTCGACTGAATCCCTAAACCAGCAATGAAAGCAGTGATTGCGAACTTCTCGTCGGGTATATCTAACTTTAGAGACTCGGCATTGAATTGTTGTACATAAGACCTCAGGCTTTCTTGTGAGCCCTGCTTGATGGTCAGTAGATGATAGCTTGGCTTTCTATACGTCCTGGCCCCAATGAAGTGAGAGGCAGATACAACGGATAGCTCTGAATAGGAGATTGAAACGACCGGTGGAGATCTGTGAACTATACCAAGAGGCGGGGCCTTTTAGGGTGATAGCGAAAGCTTTGCATGCACTGATCTTGATTTATCATGCGGGTTCCCAATTTGATTTTTGTAAGTGTTGAGATGATCGCCTTGGGATCTCTGGTGTCATCGAGCGCTTCCACAGTAACGTCCCAGACGGCTAGAAGGAAATTAGTACCTACATTTGTGTGGGGTGACTGGGTTTGTTGTGGGTATCCATAGTGCCGAGGGAGGCGCGTCCTCACTACCTCCGCTACGGTGAGCTCTTGTTGGAGGCTCTTGAACCTACATTCCCATGATTGTTCTCTGCTCCAAGGCGAGGTGCGCGTTCTTCGTTCACGGCGTCCTCTCAGAGTGTTGCTTTCATTGCGCTTCCCCTCTAGGGGCTAGATGTATGATCCCGTGCCCCGGGCTCGGCTGGATTCTACACGCGGCTCCGCGAGGAGTGCCAATGTTGTGGCGTCCTTCATGAGGGAATGTCATGGCCTTCGTGAATCGCTCGGCATCATACGTGGTCGTTGCATGCGTCAGTGAGTTGTTCTAACTCTCTTATATTGGGCGATTGGTGAGGGCGGGAGAGCCTCCACACCTCGTCACGAGTTGGCTGTTTGTTCCCGCGTGTGGGAGTCGACCATCTCGTTTCTGGTTGGTCTTGCCGCCGGAGGATTAGGGTTGCTCGCAGCGTGTTAGGAGTTGATACCATCGATGGCGAGAAATCGAGTTATATTTATAAAGGCGTCGTTCTCACGAGATGGCGCCAATGATGATGCCTTTTTCGGCCGGGCCGGTGGAGCGTGTAAAAGAGTCGTTGGTCGGATCCGGATCTTGGTGAGGCCGGGTTGTAGGGCGTCGGACCGTCTGAGCTGAAATAGGATCGGCCTGCTTGTCTGGCTCCCGGCTTTGGGTCGTACTCCTGCAAAAAACAAGAAGAAGGGGGCTAGGGCGGGGCTTCGCCGGGTGGCCGCTCAGATGCTAAGTCGGAGTTCCTTTCGCGGAGAAAAGAGATTTCTTAGAGGGCGAATGTGTCTCGTGCGAGGATGCGTATCAGTATGAGTATCAGTATTGGCGTTAGTTTTTGCATACCTTTCACCGATGGGGTGGGCTTGTATTTATAGTAGATGCTCAACCAATTGAATGGTGACTAGGATTCGTTCCCATTGGATGAGATATTTTTTGTTATTATCGGTATCGGTTGGTAAGGATATAGAAGCGGTTTATTTGGGACCTTTAGCCTTATTGGGAATCCGTTTGATGATGATCTATTATTGTCTTTCTTTCCTTATTGGTGAAGTGCGGTTGGATTCTGAGGAATAATATATTATTAGGGATTATTTCTATTTTACACGTACCTATGGGAGACTTTCCATAATGGGGTGTTTGGGCGAGCGGGTTGGACGCCTCAAATACGGGCTAACACCAAAGGCTGAATCTTTGAGCAAAGGCACGAATGCTTCAATAGTATCTCTCCTTTGGGGGTTTAGCGAGTGGGCTTTGTGAGTGTTTCGTTGGGGGTGGATCTCTCTTTGGGCTGTGAGGAGTGGGCACGTGAGCCTTATTTTCGAACCCTATTATTGTTTTAATATTTTTTGTAGAGAACCAACTATAGCAAAATCATGGTTTTAACATTTCTCTTTTCTTTATTTTATAATATTTGGGAACCAAAGAGTTGTATTACTCATGATATATGCAAACAATATCATCTTCTTATAACGATTTTGAAGCTTTGAACTAGATTTGTAAGGTTTGATTGTTATAAAAAAAAAAAAGCGATAAGAGAAAGGTTGGATTGTTCTTGATAAATTTAAAAGTAAGTTGTAACTTATTTTTTGTTCCAAATTGTGAATTTCATTCTTGATAATAATGCAAAATTTGAGAAAGGGTTGTAGAATATGAAAGTGATTTTTGTTAATAATTTTTTTTGTATGATGTTTTTAACTAATAGAAAAATCACATAAGAGTTAGAATATAATTTTAAAATGATTTAGAGTATGTTTTAGTTCTACACGAAATAATGAAAAAGTGAAAGAAAATAAAAAAAAAAAGTTTAAAAACTTGATAAATTGTTTTATATGCTTCTTCAAACTTGATAAAAGTGCTAAATTGTTTGGTTCTAGATGATAGTTGGTATCTAATTATAAAGTATTGTTTGGTAAAGTATAAGGTTAATTTACTTATATAAACGTGATAGAGAGATATAAAAACAATACCTGTATATATAGAAAAAAGAGGTAAAAGTATATGAAATTATAAAAATTTATAACATAGATAAAGAAAAAAAAATTATAATCATAAATTTCTTACTAAATTAAAATTTACTATCAAGTTGAAAATCTGTTTTAGGCAAGGTTGAACATATCGGTTTCGACGGATATATGGGTACTTGGATTTTATGGATATATCAGTGGATATTTTTATATAAATATCGATATATCGAAAATTAACAAAAATACTTTGAAATTCATGAAAATACTTTGTAAAAATGTAAAAATTACATTAATAATTAAATATACACATTGATATTACATTGCAATGGTTTAAAACCAAAATGAAGAAGATCGATGTGGCTCCATTGCAACATTTGACGAGAAGAGATCCCATCTTATTAGAAGACAATACTCGCCAAGACATGGTATTTCGATAATATTGAGTTATAAGATCGAACGTACCATGTATAGCAAATGTCTTGACTTCTACCTGACCTTTTCATGAATAGGAAATTCGGGGTTCACCCACATGCTTATTTGAAATCCTTGTTGCATTTGATGTGGAATGTGGAATGAAATTTGTTCAGCATGAGGATAGTTTATCATTCCATATTCTTCATCAATAGAAGTTGAAGGATTTGAAGGAGGCTGACCATAACTCATTGTGTAAGGAGGAAAAACGTCGGCGTCATTGGATGAATCATTGTATTGAGTGCTAATGCTCATGGACTCAAAACTAGCCGAAAACGAATCTTTATTGTGTTGTGCCATCCTTCTTTGTCAACCTCTACCAATGGCTCTAATACCTGGACCAACTCTCCTAGACTTGTGGTCTTCATCTTGTATAACATTTGTGATATCATCTTCACTAGTGAGTGGATTCAATGGATCACTTTGTTATCGATCTACATTATCCCCACCATCATTTCCAGTATAACTACCATCATTGGTCCCCCTCTTTTCTTAAGCCATCATAGCCTGTAGTAGAAGTACCAACAAAACTAGGTCTACTATTATGTTCAACACTTGAATCAAAGGGATTTGAAGTGACAACGAGCTAAAATGAGTCTCTAGTGTCTTGACTGAAACTTTCACTATGAACTTCTTCAGATAAAACCCGCTCAACATCAACACTAGCTTCTCTAACATGTACAACAATTCATGGATCGGGATTTCCATTTTCATCATCTAAATGGAGAGGTCTAACCATTGGAATAATTGATTATCCTCTTCTTCACCAAACTCGGCTGAAATGTCAAGTAAATCAAGGTAATCCTTTTCAACAACTTTATCGGTCTCTTCTTGCATATCTCATATATTTAGTTTCATGTTGTAGTAACAAAAAACTAATTGTTGGAGCCAAGGGTAAAGCTTAGATTTATTTGTTTGTATGGATCGAACAAATGTGCTCCAATTTTCTCACATCTTGAGAAGATGATGTAGTTTGGGAAAGAACAGCAGGGGCTTGAATCCCTCAAGGTGGGAGCGTGGTTTGCATTACATAAACTATCATTCAATTGCAGTAAAGTACTAACATTCAGAATCTAATAATAACATGGTAATGAACTTTACTTTTAAACTTTTAATGATAAATAACACTCACCAGGAACCATTAAATCTCTTGATGCTATTGTTGCTCGATCACCAAATCTTCTTTTCGCATCTCAAAACATTATAAGCTATGAATTCAAAATGATTTTTTCAAATCAATAGATGTGTAAGTGTAACCAAATAAATTGAATCAATTAATTATAAATATAACCTATTGATGTACCTCATTTCCAAAATTGCAAGACTCTGATAGTAGAAGATAATTTTCCAAATACTTCGTGAACAACTTGGAGTAGCTCAAGGTCACTACTAACTCCAGGTCTATATTGAAATCTTGTATTAAGATAAGATGTTACAAAAGTGATTTAGAATTAGTATGTGATAAAAAGAAAATAATATGCATTAAATGTGATTATGATATTGCTTAGTTACTTGTTGCATGAAGAGGATGTTTGAGTTTTATCTGATGCACCCAATGATTTTTGACCCAATCTTTAGCTTTCTTGTTCATGTCAATTTTGCTTTATTTACTCGAGATCAACTCATACACAAAATGACGTTGTTGGGACAACTTGAAAATCAACAATGTGAAGACGTATATAGTGCCTTATAGATTGATACTAAGGTTAGAGACCTTCTCCTAATATGCATGATTAAACATGGTTAAGCAACCTCATGTGGTCATTGATTAAGCTTGTGAGAAGCCCATTCATCACTAATAAAGATCTTATTCAGATCAACCCTCTTTTTTAGAAGACTTTCTAGAGCGATGTAATTTGTCGCAAATCCTGTTGCCCCAGACCCACAATATCTCCACCACAAACCTTTCTCATTTTTGCAAGCAACCAACCATGATTGTAGATGAAGTTGGTGATCTTCCATGCATTGGTAATCAAGTCCAAAACACTTTCTCTTTTACCAATATCTCGAACTGCTTGAGTCAATACGAAGTCGCACATGTGAGTCGAATATAAATTGTACTTCATCATTAACAATTTCCCGATACAACTAATGCGAGTCAATATATGCTTTGATTTACACAATATTTGCTTCACCAACTTCCTTTATCACGTCCTTCAACAAACCATAAATGTATTTGTTGTCTTTGATATTCTCTAATGCATCAACAGACTTAAGAAAAACAGTACTTCCTTTACAATATACCATGAAATTAATGATTCTTAATTTTGTGGGACTGGTCCATCCATCACACATAATTGTGCACTCATAGGTCTTCCATTTCTCCCTTTGGAAATTCACATAATCTTCCACGTCTTTATACTCCATATCCAAATATTTGTTTTTGATTTCATATGGAGAGGGTGGCTCTATTCCTATACCTACAAGTTAAAGTAAATAATTATATGGTTTGGAAGCATATTAAGACAATATGTTATTAGAAATTGAAAACTGATTTTCACATACTAGCTTGTTGTGTACAAATAATCATGTTCTTGAAGTGGTGAAAGTCCGCTTTGTGAGGCACAACACTCTTGGAGATTCAAAATGTTGAAAGTTCGAATCTTGAAGATAATCCAATTTGAACGATGGTAGAAACAATGGGCAGGAACACTAAGCCTGAGACAAACCCTTCTAGTTCAAGGGAGAATTATCCCATTGAGAAACAAAGCGGTCGAGGGATCCAAACCACGATGAGCTAGGGTGTTTAAACCAATATAATTCACGCTACTAGATGAAGAAAGAGAAGAGAAAAACCTTTGCCTCTTTAGTGGATAGGTTGGGTTCGACGAAATTCTGTAGTAAAGATCCCAAAACCTCAAGCGTCGCGACAGCGATCGATGAGGTTTGGACTTAGTTGGAGCAGGACCATAAAACAAAGAATCTAAAGTACCTCAGTCTCTACCATCTCATCCCTCCCACTGAGAAAAGTCATCGCATTAGGATAATCAAGAAGTAGCAACCAAGGCGGTTTTGGACGTCTCCCAAGTAAAGTGCCTCTCCATCTATCTTTTCAAGTTCTAAATCCAGCACAAAGTTGTTGGCCTTTGTATCACTAAAATAGGAACCAAAGTCGACAAGCGTACTGTACATAACAAAACCGCTGCTAAATCGCGGATAGTGGAACTCTTGGGATAAATGAATCGCAGCGCCAGGAAGTTGCCTTCCAACCGTATGCCGGATCATGCTTGATTCTATGTAAATCTCTCCGGCATGCGGAGAACCTAAGTCCCGAGACTTCAAAAAGACATTCGATGAGACACGTTTCTCTTACTTTTCTCCTAGCATAGCTAAACCCAGTATTGAAATGTCATTGAAATTGAGAGAAGAAGCAGTGCACGAAATGACCCAATGGTCTCAATTTATAAGCGGAAGGTCGATCGTGGCCATATAAGTTCCAACTCCTCTCATCTCATCTCACCTCTAAATATTCTATCCTGCACAAGATCGCTATGTGCAATTGGTTTCTACACCAGGACATTTATATGAAGAAGTTTGCATGGCACTAACTGTAGGTATGAAGAAAAATTCAATATGTGGAAGCTTGTGTTCGAACATATCTTGGGACATCAGAAAACGCAACATTTTGGAAAGCACTAGAGATTTTCCTTTAACCATGTTAGGATTCTCATTGCCCAAAAACCAGATTTAGTGAGCCCTACTAACATTTTAGGGCCTCCCACAACAGAGATGTGCATCAACCATAAACTATATAAAGGTCATCATTTTGGAGATGTCTTTTCAGGGAAAAAATATAGGGAATTTGAAGGGGAAGGTTCCAAGATCATCTAAAGTCAGAGACGTTAGCGTTCTAAGGGACAATCTCTCTGAGTTTGGGCCGAAATCGGAAATTTTTTACAGGACCATTCGATCCCAAGAAAACATGTTGGGTTATTTGTATGACGACAACGGTTGGTGGAGCACATACTCCAAGGATTATAGAAGGAGGCGAGAGGGCTCCTTTACCCCTCATCGAAAAGTGGAAAGAAAATCAAGGCTCAAGAGGCCATATTCTCCACTTTAGAAGGAGAGGACATTGAGGGGGAGTACACAGACCTTATACCATCACTGGACCTCACTACAAGTTCGGACTCCGAGCCAAGGACCATCCTGCAACTAATCTAGATCCGCCATAAGGGACTGAAGTTCCTGCCTTTGAGACCAATATTACCCAACCGATCTTCACACCTTCAACATTTCCAGAAGCAACTATAATGAACAATGTCCCAAGAGAGTTCGACCACAATGGTGAGAAAAACAGAGACACAATGCCTTTGGACTTGCCATCACCTCGGTCCCTTTCGTTCTAAGTCTTCAACAACAAAAGGGGAGTTGAAGGGTAACTGATTACAAGGGAAAAGGGATAAAAGGATACACCTATTTTGCACTTATTGATCCCTTCAATAGTTTATGACCGGACATGTATAAAGGGTAGACAATCAATGAAATGAAATTCTTCATCTCAAAAGTGTCAAGAGCCTCTTGTCTCCCCTCTCCAGTGCATCTTCTTGTCTCATTCTTTAAGGGATGTTTTTGTCAAATACATAGGCAACGGGGGAGAATGTTGGGTTTGAGATTGTCCATATCTTCATTTCAAGGGTTTTTCCTAAGCGATAGCTAACAAAATTAAGCTTAATGAAGAGATTTGATGAAATATAAGTCGAAGTCCACAGTAGGACTGAAGTTGTTTAGACTAAGACTATCATGTCTTGCAGGGCCGGTACGGATATAGGAAGTCCCTAGGACGCTAGAAGCCGGAAGCGTTCGATGGAGATACATGAGTTTTGCTAGCAGAGAGCCAAGGAACTTGGGAGCAGGATTCTTGATGGGCCTAGGATCTAGCCCCGGCAAGTGGATGGCACAATCACATCTCACAGGAAGATCGAACATCCTAAGATATCAAACTAAATTAGAAACAATCTAGGATTCTATTACGAAGAGTACTTGGCGGCAGGGTTTCTAATTCCGTTGTGATAGCTTCTGAGGAAAGAATAGGAAAGGTAGGGTTGGAGTCATATTAAGGATAATGATCCTGCCCTTATCTCTGAACTTCCCAGCGAATCAAGGCTATATATATTTGGGGATTTGGAAGTTTCTCATCGAGATTTTGGGAGCTTGGATCTAAGAGGAAGAACAAGCAAAGTACGGGCGTGCTAAGAGGTGTGGAGTACCGGGCGAGATACTCGGTTGAGGGTATTGCAAGTTAAAGTCTTTCACCTTTGTTTGAAGATGATGGTTTTATATTCTTCATCTTATTTTACAGTGTATTGTGGGTTATGAGGTGGCTGTGATGTTGTTGAGAGGAGAATTGAGGAATCCATTACGAGATTCCACTGGTGAGATTAGGTTTCAAGAAGGGTTGTGAGTAGAGAGGGAGTCTTGTATTACATAAGACTAATTGTAAACCTTGATTCAGATCGGTGGAAATCCTTGCATCTGGGCATAACCCCATGGATGTAGGCAAGTTACTGAACCACGTAAAAGATTGTGTGCACTTTTACTTTATTGCAAATATATTACATCTGCTCTCACACACTAAGTCCTATAGGGGGAGTTCGGACATACTGCACCAAATTTCGAACGAGATAACAGTCCAAACATCAAGGATTGTGACCTGGAACACACACTTATATCTTACAAGTTTAAACATAATAAATTAATTTTATATGTTTATTTAAACTCATTTTATATGTTTCTCCCTATTATATAAGGACTAAGAAATTTAAAAATATGAAAATTTTTGAGTAATTTTGATTATATTTGATTTTCTTTCATATTTTCCGATGTATCAAACATAAGAA
Organism: Tetrastigma voinierianum; assembly: GCA_016808115.1. Taxonomy (NCBI): domain Eukaryota; kingdom Viridiplantae; phylum Streptophyta; class Magnoliopsida; order Vitales; family Vitaceae; genus Tetrastigma; species Tetrastigma voinierianum. The sequence goes on along the minus strand of JAEQBH010004167.1, from coordinate 389,665 downwards.
AATAATTTTTTCCTTAGTATTTTTTCTTTCTCTAGCTGTTTTTGGATTAAGCGAGTCACCAGTGGGTACACCGCCAAACAAATAACTTAGAAATAGGGATGACACTTTAACCCGATAACCCGTACCCACCCCTATTGGGACGGGTATGGGTAAAGATTATTCGGGTTGTAAACGGGTATGGGAAAAATGGGCAATATTCAACTCTGGTTAGGAATGGGTTCGAAAATTTCTACCACTTGTGATTACTAATAGTATTACTTCTCTAAATGATTTTTCAAAAAAAAAACCCTAAAAAATCTCAAACCAAGGAGCCACATCTCTCCATGGGGTTCATCTCCTCACGCTGACCCCTAGATCCTAACATTTGCTCCCTCATTTGATGTCCTCTCCCTCAAAAAAACCTTTACAGATGAAGCCGACAAGGGACTCTCCCTCGGTCTCAAAGATGTCGCTTTTCACATTCTAAAAGCCCTAGCTTTGGACCTTTAGGGCTAGATTCGAGCGAAGGGGTGTTTAGAGATTGAATAAGAAAAAAGTATTTTTATTTTTTGTTTCATTTGGTTTTGGTGTTTCATGAAGAGATGAGGGATGAATAGTTTGAGTTGGTTTTTTGTGATACGCATCTATGTTTGGGTTGCTTTTTTGTATTTTGCATTTGTATTCTCCAACCGAGATGGGTTTTTATGTATTTGTAGTTGAGAAAGAAGTTTGGGTGGGCTCTTTTGTATTCTACATCTTCATTTCAATTGCCTTTTTGTGTTCTATAATCTATGTTATGCAAGTGAGATAGGGTTTTGATGGGAGATAGTGTTATGCGTGTGCTTTAGTATCTGCACAAGTATCCGCAAGTATACGGGCCTACAAGTAATATAGTGGACTCAAAGAGTCCAGATATCCAGGCTCCCTGAGGTGTCTTGCTTTTTGCTCAAATTAACTAAGTACCACAGCTTCTCCAAGCTTTTCACTATTTAAGTTAAGGAAAACATGATGATATAGAGATTAAACTAAACTAACCTAGGGACCAAGTAAGCTTGAGAAATACAAGAACTGAGGCTAAAACAGCGAATTCAAATAAGAGGAAAAATCACTATGGTTGATTTGATTTCTACTATACAATTAATTCCATAAATCTCAGCAGGAATACCTTCACTTAAAATCTTTGGTCGAGCTATAAATTATGTAACTTCAACTTTCGCTTATCGATTACACTTTCCTACTCGATTCCTTTAGTCTATGTTAGGAGCGTGTAAAGGAATTAAAAGCAGTAATATATGAAAAAACCCTCTTAGTCAATTTATCTAACACCTTTAGGTTGGTCGATGAGAACTAAAGACTATATGATAATTGGTCACCTTTCGGTCCTTTACAAAATCCCCCAAAATTCGAACTCCTTGTTTCTAGGTTTCTTTTAGCTTTTATATGGCCTAATCCGAACTCCAAATGACCCAAAAATGGGTTGGACAACAAACTGGCATGACAACCATGCTTAGCGTAAGGCTTGACCACACATTGCTCGGCGTGAGCTAGTTCTTCAACGCTCGTAGTGTGGGACCAAAAGACATGCCTGATTTATAACACTATTGCCAAAAGACTGACAGCCAATCCCGAGCACGCGGCGCCATAAAACTTGTTGACCGTATGCCTTAACTATTTGGTCCAGTTTAAAGATTGTTTCAATGGGGTAAATTGTTTGCAGTGGTTTTGATGTTGCTACAGAGTGCATGGAGTGGACAAGTAGTAAATTGGATTTAAAGTCGGATATCGATCCCACGGAGATCTCAAGGAATTCTAGATCAAATACCCTAGACTACTGAGCTCTACACTATTTGGACTACGATAGACAAATTAAGGATCGACACAGAAAGCTTAAGCAGTAAAACCTAAGAAAATTGAATTAATAATGAATGAATTGAAGACCAGGAAATACAAAATAACAAATTAAGGCCCGAGCAGGTTACTGAGAACATTAAAGAATATACTTGGCCAAACATCATTCTATGAGAATGCCTTGATGTATTTACTTATTGAACATGATTTGAAACTAGTCCAAGGAATATAATAGTGTATTTCTCAAACCCACGATTCATTATCTAGAAACTCTTGTTTCTCACCAAAGATAGAGTGTTAGATAACTACTTTTAATGCAGATTTTGGTTAAGGTATTTTCTTTTCAATACTTCATACCCGACATGAATTTGTAAATAAAAGCTCTTTAGATATAGTCATTGGAGATCTACACTATCTTGGTTCCTCTTCCTCCAAATTAGAATAGCTCATCCTTTCCTTGATTAGATCTCGTATTTTAACACGTGATTGGATTTACTAATCGAATCGAGGTGAACTCTCTACGTGCCTAAATTGATAAGTGCTCCTCTGGTTCACCGTCTCGAGTGAGAAGAGATTTATGTCGATTTAATTACCACGGAGCACGATGAATCACCGATTGGGATTCTCATACCTTTCAAAATTGTTCATCCTCTCGGGAATTCCTTCTACGTATTAAGCTCAGGGTCCTCACGGAAATCGAGCTTGAGAGCCGTTCCATTTGGGTATGAGACACATTGACATTGGGATCGATAGAAAATACACAAGACGACGAAAAGTAGCCATGGCGGAGTTCATCGACACTAAATAAAATTATCACGGGAAAGATAATTCGGCGATAGCGTCGATTCAATGAAAATGGGTTTCTAAATCACTAGATTACCATACATTGGCTTCAATGATCCAATGAAACCCTTGTAAATCGACGAGCTGGAAACACAGATTCGAGAGGTGTACAGATTCAAATGTAGAACTGGTAATTTGAAGAAATATGAATGCGCATTCGGCAAGCTTTAACGATGGCGATTCGGATCTGGTGAATGAAATACAAAACTAATCTAAAAATAAAGAAACTAAGAAAAGAAAATTAAAATACGAGGCAGCGAAACCCGGATCTCTCTCTTTTAGTAAGCCTCATTACGTTTCCTTGATACATGGTTGTGTATTTATAGGGTTCGAGTTGGGCCCTAATTTAGAATTGCACCTCTTTTTTTAGATCTGCAGTTAAGCGCCGAGTTGGTTGTTGATGTCGCGACATAGATTCTTATCCACGACCTACGGTATCTTCGATCATGTCGTGAGCCTTTGTTTTGGTCGCGGCGTGTCTTTGTTGTAGCTGATGTGGCGGCAAGCTTAGGGCAAAAATCAGCGACCTTAGCGTATTACCATTTGTGTAGCGGCTCAAACTAAATGTTGTCGCGACGATCTCGTAGTAGGCGCCAGCGACTTGGGCGGTGTGGCGACCTCTTTCCTGCTTACATTTATCGCGATTGTTTAATGGCGTCGCGACCTGTCTTGCAATTGATATCGCTGGCAACCGGAGTGTTATGCGACCTTCTTTCCACAGCGTATCGCGCGATCGGCCGATGATGTCGCGACTTCCTTTGTAGTTGATATGCGTGACCATCTCTTTAAACTGCTGATATGCGCCAACCTTAGTTTCCTTACAAGGCGATGCTCCATTGCCCGATGTCGGCCGACCACATCGAGATGTCGCGACATACTTCGACCGATCCATTGTTTATCTTACATCCCGCGACTTCTTTTGGTGTCGCGACCTCATTATCCTTGTCTTGGGTTTAATTCTATGTTTGGGCGGAGTGGCGACATCATATCTTCTTCTTCATCGATTTACGAGTTTGCTTATGACTTTGAGTTTCTTTTTCACGCCCATTTCGTTTTGTCTTCAATTACGCTTCATTTGCGTTGGAGCTTTGTAGTTGCAACACGAATATGCATTTGATTTACGTAAAGCTTCCGACATCAAATTCTTTACAATCCCTTTTTGCGACTGCTCACGCTGTGACTTCCTTGACCAAATTATATGCCGATCTTGCTCTCGGCCGATGCGCTCCTTTCTTGCAAGTGCGCTTTCTTTTGAATTCCTGTTTGCCTGGCGATTTGGTGGTTATTCCATATTCTTGCATATAAATCGGTCTTTTATATAAAAATCAATCGAGAAAAATAGATGAAAATAGATGACTTTTAAGCTGTCACGTAGATGGCTTCTTGATTTGACAATCGACTTCTTTATAACTTTCTCAGCAGGCTTCAAATGCGGTTTGGATAAGAAAGCTAAGAGGGTTAAATCCATCCATATCAATCTTGCAGGTCATTGGAGGCCATTCGGTGGTAGTTCTAGCGCTCGAGAGTAGCACGTGGTGTCTTGGGCGTCCCTTTAACATTTTCTCGAGGCCATATCTTTTTTAGCCAAGCTCCAAATTGAGCATTCTTGGATTCTATGGACATTTGAAGAAGCCTATAATCCATCCATATAACTCTTGAAGTCATGGGAGGTCATGATACAACCTAGAAATTCATCCTTTTTAGCTCTCATTATGCTCTTTTTGCTTCAAAATGTAACTAGAGCCAAAAGATGATACAATTAAGCATTAGAGTCCTTAAAGACACCATAATAGCCTGTAATTGATAGGTGAATAATGGTATAAAAGCATGTACAAAAGCACCTGTGTCACCCCAAACTTAAATATTTTTTTTGCTTTTGTCCTCGAAGCAAAGGGCCGAGTGCAAGAAACAAATAACATGAGTGAGCATGTCTTAGAATGATTTCCAATCCTTGCCTCCAGGATCTCACCAACAAATAGCATGAAAAAATCAAAGATTGATTTGAGAAAAAGGAGCTCAACCATTAAGTTTAATTGGCTTAGCATGAGAACTCTTGTGTGTGTGTGAGAGAAGTCTTACCGGGGCCCAGAACCAATTGCAACAGATGGATTAGCACAAAACAAGGGTGCATGTGAAGGATCTGCTTACTAAATAAAATGGAACTCCATAGGCTTGCTTCTCATATTGCTCTCCACTAATGTAGACTACCCACAACCACCAGGAGGATCAAAGGTCTTGATAAGCTTGCAATGTAAAGGCTAAGGGGTTAAAGTATGATAACGGTCATATTTTGGCTTAAATTTACCCAGACATATATTTCTTTCACACTGTCCATCTCCTTAGACTCATTAAAATTTTACCAAAATCAAATCATCCCCAAAATTATTTGATTTCGTTTTTCCCCTTTGATCACCAAAACTCCTTTTCATTCACATAACAACAAACAAGGTGTATGAATAGCGTGATGTTTGGTTCCCTTAAGCTTTCTACCTATCCCCATTTAGAAAACTTTGGGTTAGTAGCACCCATACCAATTGGCCTTAGGGTACTAGGTGTAGAACACCCCTAAGAACTTACTAAGGTAGGAAGGCTCTGTGAAACCAAACTTACTCAACAACATTCTTTCTTTTGTTTTTTGTTTTCTTTCCTTTCTCTTTTGTTTTCTTGTTTTCTTCTTTTTTCTTTTTTCCCCTTTTTATCAACCTCGATCAACCACAAAATTCACAACATAGCTCTACACTTAATGCATCAACAATCACATTTTCCATGGGTAAATAAGGTTTTTAATTGAAGGAAAACTCAATAGGGTAAGGAGCATACTTGGTTCATAAAGAAAAAGGCTTCATTGAGCTCAAAAAGGGCGACTAAAGATATTATCATGTAAAGGTTGGCTAGAAAGGCTCAATCGGTCAAAGGATGGCCTAAATCATCTCCTAAATGTTGTGGTATCTAGGATTTCGCCTCAAGCGACAATCAATCAATTTCTAGAGTTTTTAGAGATCATGAAAGATATGTTTGCATAAGTCTTCTCTAAACCAAGAAAAATTGGTTAACTAGGTGTGTCTTAAGGCTTAAGCGCGAGAGTTTAAGGTTAAAAACAACTTGACCATATAATTCGAAACATGAATTTTATAAAATCACCTTTCATTTTCCACTTACTCTAGGAGGCTTGATTAGTTTTCATCATTAGCCATTAACAAACATCTAAAAAAAATCACTAAAATCACTTAATTATCTATTAATAGTTGGAAATGATAAGAAATTAATAGATGTGACCAAGAAGTGGTTATCATCAAATTTCAAAATGAAAGACATGGGGCTAGCTATGTACTTGGTGTTAAGATCTAGGGATCTTCCAAACACCTCTGCAGTTTACAACAAGAGATGTATATAAAGAAAATGTTGCAGCGTTACCATATGCATGATTGCAAGCCTATGGACACCCCTGTTGAGAGAAATTTGAGCCTTAGTCTTGATATGTGTCCCAAGTTGCCTGAAGAGAAAGAATAAATGTCCAAAGTACCTTACTCTAGTGCTATCGGAAATATGATGTATGCAATGATGTGCACACGCCCAGACATATGCTATGCTGTTGGGTTAGCAAGAAAATTTCAATCTAATCCAAGCATAAAACACTAGATGGAAGTCAAGAGAATTTTGAGATATCTAAAAGGAACATCAGATTATGTGTTGTGCTGCAAGGAGAGATTTACCACAATTGATTGGTTATACGGGATCTTTGATTAGGGGAGGCGATCCTGATCAACGCAAATCAACGTCTGGATATGCGTTCTTATTGAATGATTGTGCAATATCATAGGGTAGCAAGAAATAGTCTTGTATAGCCTTATCAACGATGGAAGCAGAATACGTAGCTTGCTCCTCGGTGATACAGGAAGCCGTTTGGCTGAGAAGATTTTTACAAGACATAAGGGTTGTTAAAACAACTTTTGAGCCCATGACTCTTTACTGTGACATCATGGCTGCATTGGCTTATACTAAGGATCTGAAATATCATGAGAAGACTAAACATATCCAGATTAGATATCATTTTGTTAGAGATATGATCACATAAAATGAAGCGATTCTGAAACACATTCCTACCAATGAGATGGTAGTAGACCCATTTACTAAACCAATAGCCAAGGATTCATTTATGAGGCATGTGGGATCCCTAGGCTTATGTAGGATGTGATTGAATGGAGCAAAACACTTGTGATCTTCTTACAATGAGATAAGAAGCATTCATGGATTAGCTTGTGTTTTTATTTATTTTTGTGAATAGTATTTGAAAATCTTTGCTTAACCTGATTCAAATATGTATATCGATAGACTTGATTGACTCCTCCGCATGAGTAATCGCCTCTAGCATTTGTGGGGCAGTAGAGATAATTTTAGAGGAATGAAAGGGAGTAGTGGGAGCAACTTTGGTCATATTATTACTTATTAGGTCACCTTGATGAGAATGAGATGAGATTCTTGTTTGAATTGAGAAAAAAAGCCAGAGATGTCTTACCCCACTATTCATGTGTCTATTTAGAGGAAGTTGAGTGTGGAACTTGGTGTTTAACATCATGGAATATGGAAATAAAAGTTTCAGGTTTGGTGCTTTTGGAGCGACAAGACTAAGACTCATATGGAGTTATTTGTTTTACAATTTAGAGCAAGACATACACTCTTTCATCTTTTATAAGAAAGAGAAGCTCCACCATAACATGCATTTCATATTGCATGTGCTAGAGCGATATTAGGAAACTGAAGAATAGATCCACAGCTAACATATGTGAGTCCCTAAAAATCCTATATATGGATTCATCTTTCCTTTACCCTTTGTGACTTTTGACTATATCGTGGCGTGATTAGTTGATGTTGGCTATCTTAAGATGTATCCATTGTCATGAAGATTCGTCTTAGCAGACATTCTGAAAGCGGGGTGCTTTCAAATCGATTGGTATGAGAGTAAAAGAAAAAGTATTCTTTGCTTATACACTTGTTATTTATATTCATCGTCTGGAATTATTTCACTTGATAGAGCTGAAAATAATTTAGAATACTAAGTAATTGTTAGAGAGATCTGAGTGTGGATTCTTGAGGGATTGAATCACACTTGATCATGTGTATTATGAAAGATACTTGAGGTAAATAAGCACTACCTTACCCTTATGAGGTTGATGTCTCCTATATGGCCAAGGGATAGGTTTGTATTGGAGCTCCCACCATCGATGTGCTTCAGGTCTCACGGTTCATTTACCTGTATGAAAAATCTTCTATATTTGAATTATTAGGATGATGTTTGTGATGAGTCAAGCTCAACATGGACGAGTGGGAGATGTTGGATTATGGGTATTGGTCGCCCAAGTGGGCTTTATTCGACTCGTAACCTAAGAGACACATGTAAGGGATATGTCTCCACTGAAGAAATGATCTCGAGTTCCCTACTCATCTGGGAACTGAAACACCTTACGAGGTTGGTTGAAAAGTTGAAAAATCTATCCTCTCCCTCATATAGAAGACCTCTCACATTTGTATACCATTCTAAAAACTACAAATGAAAAGGGTGTTCGTACTGTGAAAAACTTAGAACATATTCCATTAAGGTGATCTGATTTTCACCTGAAGCATTGAAGACACCGAGTTCTGCGCTTCAACAAGTAAGTATCACTTATTTCCGTTGCAAACCCTGTGATATCTTACGGATACAAATCCTTATTTAGTTTGGGTTGCCTTCCAAGAAGTTGCTCCGTTTTTAAAGTCTAGCTAGACTCTTTGGAGAAGTCCGAGAGCTTTGGTTTGGCCTTTCATCCATCATGGCCTATGCTCCCTCAACATCCTCATCGTGCGCAAGGATGAACTCCTCCACCTACATAATATGCGACACATGCTCAAATGCCAACTCTTTGGTGGAGAGTGAGTTGGCCATAATTTCAAATCCTTCAAGAGTGTCCTCTTGAAGGAACATAGGTGCATGCTCTTCAATGGGCAGAAGTAAACTCTCTATCCTCATGCACATCCTCTTTTCCTCATTCATAAGTTGTATGCTTTGGTGGAGGTCAAACTTTACTTTTTCCTCACTAGCAAGGAAGGTCATCTCATATTCGACGCCAATCCACACTTGACTTGTGGTAACGAAAGGTGTAGCGACCCCAGGAGCCGGGCAGGCCAGTTAGAGATTAGAACCCAGCTCAGGGACGCTCGTTTAAATTCTTTTATCAAATCCCTTTAGCTATCGTTTTATTAAATTTTCATTTTCAAAAGTGTCGCGACCCGAATCCCCGACTTTACCTAGTTGGCGGATCCAAACCGAAGCCCGGTTTACTCTGACATTTTCAATGATCTTATCAAAACATTTTGTTTGATTTTATTGTTTTAGATTTTGTAATTATGCAGAAGCATTTCATTTTGGGCAAGCCAGCCCCCAGAAAACATTCACATTCAAAATACTCTTCGCTACTACTTACATTTAGCAAAATGCATTTACAAAAATACTAATTCGGGAGTTCAAAGCTGTTTTACCAGAAAATGTCAATGTTCGAAAAAAATGGAGTAATGCATATGTGAACATACTCCCCAGTAATTCCTTCTTCTATGACTGAGAGTTCCTCGATCTTGGGTCTTGCTTCAATATACATCCGCTTTCGGTACTTGCGCATTGATAAAAACAATACGCTAGCATTTTCATGCTTTGTGGTTCTATACGGTTCACAATGTTCCATTTTCGTTCCATATAAATCATGCATTTATCAAAATAATGCCTTAATACAATATCTGTGCAATGTAAAAGATACTTATACAAATACACTTTTCAATACCGTTGTTTCGCTTTTCGGTTTGTGATTTCACATATGGCTATAGAATTCGAGCATCCCTGTGATTCAATTGGTAGAATCACATCTGTTTGTCATTCGATAGCGTGTGGTTTCACACTGATATTACCACATTTCATATGGTTATAGAAATTCGACGGTGAGAGCAGTTAGTTGGTGAGATCCTATCACGTATGTCATTCGTTAGCAATGTGGTTTCCATTTAACAGTACGGTTTCACATATGGCTATAGAATTCGACATTGAGCGGTCGGTTGGTGAGAGTATCTTTGTCTGTTTGTTATTCAGTAGCAATGTGGTTTCACATTTAACAATTACGGTTACCCCCATGACAAATTCAGTTGGTGAATCCCGTCATGTTGGTCATTCAATAATACGTTTCAAAATCAATTTACTTTTATGTAGTAAATCCACTTATAGTTCAAATACTACTTTTACAGCCATATATTTGACAAATATTTGAGAACAACAATGATTCAAATCAATATATGTATATTTCACCAATAGAGAACGAAGAACAAATAGAGAACAGGAAAAGTATAGAACAAACTGGAATAAAGATCAATTTGTCAATTTATCAATTTTCCCGGAAAAAACCCAAGTTTGGCTCAATTCATACCCAGAATATATAATAAAATTATTATAAAAATTCTAGGGTATTTTTGGGGCGTTACAAAAGGTCTTTCTATAGATGGGACTTGTTAGTCCTCTTCCATGCCCCAAGTCAAAAAATCAATGGGGAAATTTAACTTGTCAACCCTAACCAAAACATTTTCAACTATTATCCCAAAATGTTTCTCTTTAACTTGCATCTTCTTCAATAATGACTCTTCCTCAATAGCAAGCTCCTTCTCTTTTTTCTCAACCATTGTCGGGCCCGGAAATTCCTCCTCAAAGCTCAATGTCACTATGTCACACTCCCTTATGTCATCATCCTCTTTGTCGCTTGAGAGTGACCTTGAATATTTCTCATTTATGGCAAGGGCTAGTTGCCTACTTTGAGTCTCCAAGGATTTTAAAGTGGCATTAATGTTTGCTTGATTTGCTTAGGTTGGACAAGCAGCTTTTCATGAGCGTCATTTTCTTCTTAATCTCATCCAGCGAGCAGAATTTACCCCTCGAAACGGGTTAAATTTGTCATGATAGTTGGAACTTGGGCGCTGTGACTTTGAAAACTTAGTTCCATACAAGAAATCCTCATATGCCTTCCAATCCGAATGATAGTAGGTTGACATATTGTTGTGGGGTTGAAAAAAATAACCCTCATTGTTGTTGAGATAGTGCACCTCCTCATAATAAAAAGCTTGTTGGCTTGTAGAGGCTTGGGCTTGCATTGCGGCAATTTGCCCTAAAGTTGGTCCTCTTTGGGTTGTGCGAGTGGCAATTTGAGAGGATAAGAGCTCATCTATCACTTCTTTGGACATTGATGCTCAACACCTATAATCAAAATATAAGATTAAAAAAAATGAATTAAACAAACTACAAAAAGTAAACAAATGAAAATGAAAATAAACAAAGTAATCTAAAGTAGCAAGAGCTCCCTTTTTATCAAAATATTAATCAATCAAGATATTTCCCTGCAAAGGCACCAAAAACTTGTTATGTGTGTACTTTAGTATGTTCTGAGGCGCATCTGTAGTATCACCAAGGCTCTGAGTAATATAATGGAGCTCAAAGTGGGATATCAGCTCCACTGAGGGAATGGTTTGCTTTTTAGCAATTAACTAAAATTACCCCAACTACTTAAGGTTTTCACTATTTAAGCTAAGGAAAACAAGATGGTATAGGAAATTAAACTAAACTAACCTAAGGGACAAGAAATGAAAATGAGAAATACAAGAACTAGGCTAAAACATGAATTCAAATTAGTGGGAAAAGCACTGGGGCTGATTTGATTCCTATTACGCAATTAATTCCACTTAAAGCTCAACTTGAGATACCTTCACTTAAAATGTTGGGAGGGCTATAAATTATGTAACCTCAACTTTTGCTTCTCGGTTACACTTTCCTACTCATTTCCTTTAGTCTCCGTTAGGTGCTTGTAAAAGAATTAAAATTAGTAATACATGCACACCCTCTTAGTTAATTTATCGAACACCTTTAGGTTGGTCCAATAAAAGGCCAAGACTATATGATAATTGGTCACCTTTTGATCCTTTACAAAAATCATGCACTATTGGTAGTGAGCAAGCATTCAACTAATGTTTTCACATTAAGTTGAATAGCCCTAGATTCTACCTCAATCATTGTCACATTCAAGGTAGACAAGAAGAACATTCCAACAACAACAATTTAAACAAAGATGTATTTTAAATATTCAAAACATCTAGGAATTAATACATAATAGTCCACAAGTCAACCGGCCTAGTTTAAGAGTTTGGCTCAACATCTAACCATTAGCAACACGAAATAAAGTATTCAACAAGTTCATAATAGAAAGAAGAGAGATAAGGAAAACAAATCTTTGTTCTTCAACCTCCTCTTTAATGGTGGATTTGTTCCTCCCTTATTGTGAGAAAAGATGTTTCTTTCTCTTTATTGAGCTCTCAAATCTCCCAAAATTCAAACTCCTTTTCTCTAAGGTTCTTTCGGCTTTTATATGACCCAATTCGGATTCCAAATGACCCAAAAATGGGCTGGACAGCAAATTGGCCCGACAGCCATGCCAGTGGGTTGGCTACTGCCACACCATGCTCAGCGTGGACTAGTTGCTGCTGTTGTGTAGATGGCTTCCTGATTTGACCTTCTGACTTCAAATGCCTATAACTTTCTCAATCGACTTCCAAATGTGACGATTTTGGATTATATGGAAAGCTAAGAGAGAGTAAAATCCATCCACATCAGGCTTGGAGTCATTGGAGGCTATTAGGTAGACTGAAAGTTCACAAACTTTCAAGGGTGTTGCATGTGGTGTCTTGGACAATCCTCTTTTTTGACTTCTCGAGACCATATCTTTTTCGTTGGAGCTCCAAATTGAGCATTCTTGGATTCTATGGACATCTCAAGAAGTATAGAATCCATCCATATGACTTGTCAAGCCATGAGAGGTCGTGGTACAGCCCAGAAATTTCATCCTTTTTTACCTCATTATGCTTTTTTTGCTTTAAAATGTACCTAAAGACAAAAGATGATACAATTAAGCGTTAGAATCCTTAAAAACATCATAATAACATGTAGTTGATATGTGAATAATGGTATAAATGCATGTACAAAAAGCACCTATCAGTTAGCCACGTCAGAAGACTTTATCAAGGAGAGAGAAAGGGTAGTTGGATTGAAGACGTGCTTATTTATCACTTTAAGAATTTTATTTCTTATTTCTCATTATATGTTGCATTTTATCCTTCTTTTAGATAATTACTAGTGTATATTTAGGAACCCACTAAGAGAACTTCTAGAAGCACGCACATTCACTCATGCACGTTCACTTTTTGTTACGTTATTTTTGTATTTTGAACTTTGAAATGACATGAATGAAGGTAGAAAATATTTGCTAATTATCTCTTTGTCAAAGAAAACCCACAAGAGTTGTATCATTTGGTATTAAAGCTTGTCCTAATTGGCAACGCACAAGGAAAGACTCAAAGCTTGGAGACCAATATCAGTGACATCCAAGAAGAGCATAGCCAAAGATGTTTTGCTGAGTTGCATAGAATCCTTGAATTTAAGGAGAGAGTCTTGGCAAGGGAATCCTAGTCAAAGCCGAACCAATAACCAGTCACTAGAAACAAAGATGGAATCTGGAAGAAACAATCTTGCTACAGCCATAAACCACATGACACAGTTTGCTGACACCAAAAGACGGGACGATGAGTTTGAGGGGGGTAATTTAGTGTACGTGAAACTCCAGCCTTACAAGCAACATTCAGTCTTTTGGTGAGCATCACACTAATTAGCTGCTTTATTCTACGAGCCATATCTGGTATCACACAAGGTGGCGTACCGTGTGAGCCTCCCCAAAGGTTCCAAAATTCACCTTGTTTTCATATTTCCTTAATTACTCAAACATAAAGTTGGAGAGACAATGCCATGCTCCAGCACCTTGCCACCGATATTGATCGTGGAGAGATTCACCAAGAACCAGAATAGGTCTTATTTAGTCGTTTGATCAAAATGAAATGGCACCAAAATAAAATGGCATCGACTTGCTTAAGAGGATGCAACATGGGAAGATGAGAGAACCCTGCATAGGCGGTTTCAGACCTTAAACATTGAGAATAAGGTTGCACTTGCAAAGGGGCAGTGATGATCCGGAGTTAGCAATTTCGGAAGATTTGTCAGGAGAGAGAGAAAGTTGTTGGATTGAAGACGTGGCATTTATCACTTTAAAGATTTTATTTTTATTTCTCATTATTTGCTGCATTTTATCCTTATTTAAGATAATTACTAGAGTATGTTAGAAACCTACTATGAGCACTTCTAAGAAGCACGCCTTTCCTCACGCACGTTTATATTATTTTTGTATATAAAACTTTGAAATGACATGCATGAAGGTAGAAAATCTTTGCTAATTATTTCTTTGTCAAAGAAAACCCATAAGGGTTTTATCAGGTTTCCATGTATTTGGGCTGACTTTTTTATCTATCTGGGACAGGACGGGTCGAGGACAAATTTATAAACAAAATTTATTACGTACCCTGCCCCACCTGCCCCATTCCAAGGGCCGGCCCTTGCTATAGGGCCTTAGGCTATATTTTTTTTGAGCCCTATTACTTAAATATATATATATATAAGTTAAAAATATAAAATAATCAAATAAAATCACGTTAAAAAATAAATAATAATTGATCAGATTACTAAATATTTTTGTCAGTTTGTTTTATCAAATGAAAAGAGGAAGCTACAATTTTTTGAAAGGCATGTATTTTTGAACGGATAGAAAGCTCGGATGTTGAAGAGTGATTTTTAGCTTAACGAAATAAAAAGAAGTAAATGCATGGAAGTAATCAATGATTTGAAGGAGTTTGCAGGCATGTCGTTTAATGAAGTGGGGCCCATGTGAGACTTCATTTATTGTATTTAAAGTGAGAGTATTTTTGAGAGCTTTATTACATTTAACGTATGAGTTTTTTAGAGAGCTGTGCTGGCTAAATTTTTATTATATTTAATTATTTATAAGAATTATAAATATATATAATATTTTATTATTTGGGCCGATTATAAAGTGGGGCCCACTTTATGGTAAGGGGCTCTGGCGACCTACCACACTTTATAGGCGAGTGAAACGTACCAATTCCTATAAGTTTGGACGAGGATGGGATTTTTCAAATGATACTGGGACGGGTTGAGGCAGGGGCGTCAGAAGTAGAGACTGACTAGTTGCCATTCTCTTCCTGAAACATATATTTTTAAAGAATATTTCATCAGCAATGAAAGAATCAAAATTAATAAGTATGAAGTATCAAATAATTATAAATGGCAAACCTATTTATGTAATAATTTTTATTAAAAAAAAAAAAAAAAAAAAAAAAAAAAAAAAAAAAAAAAAAAAATTATAATCTGATTACATATTTTCCTTCTTTTACGATAAAGGCGATGACGATGGAAAAAGAAAACTGCCAGTTTGGGATTGCATATCATATTTTCATGATCATATGCATGCATCGCTTTTCACCGGGTCCCTCAACTACTTTGCTCGTTTTAGTATTCAAATCTTGCTTATTTTTTACTTGCTTTAGAGCATCTTTAATAGTGCTATATTTTCATCTTTAAATATAGAGATGATGGGATTCACGTTTTCTTAAACACTATTCTTATTATTTTATTATTATATTACTATTATTTTATTATTTTATTATTATAATAAAATAATTATTTTTATAACATATTTTTGTTTTTCAAGATATATTTATTTTTTTATATAATTTATTTTGAATTTTTTTTTCATATACAATATGAAAATGGGATTTTAATATATTAATTTTTAGTATTAATTTATTTTAATATATTAATTTTTTCTTAAAATAAATAAATTTGAAATAATTTAATTTTTTATTAAAATTATTTTTTAACAATGATATAATATATTTTTATTATTTTCATTTATATTGAAAATGAAGATTATTGATTATAGTTGGATAATAAAATATTAAGATTTTTATTAATTAATTCAATAATTTCTTAGAAATAAAAATACAAATTCATATTGAAAAAAAAAAGAACATGGAGATTGTATCACAAGAATTTTAATAAATATGATGGTGGAAATTATGGATGTGATTTACCAACATGTTAGTTTTTTGTATTTTATTTATATCATTTTGTTATAATTTTAATGTAATTTTATTATGTAGCTTTTTTTAATGTTGTTTTATTTTCTAATGTCATATTATGCTTTATAATATAATTTAATAGTTTAAAAAATATTTTTAGGTTTTTAATCTATTTTTATTTATTTAATATATTTATATTTATATTTAAATAAAAATAAAAATAAAAATATTTTATATATTGTATTTTTAAAATATTTTAATTTAAGAAAATGAATGTTTGAAGAATGAATAGTGATTTATAATTGAAAATTGAGATTATATGAATTTCAAACTAATTGCTTTTGTCACGCTTTTGACTTTTATAACATTGCTTAACCCCCAAACGGCACCAACCGGTCAAAGGCATACTTTTGATAGTTTGGTTTATTTATTGTTTATATTTTAAGTAAAAAATTGACTATTATGTCTGGTTTAAGTAGTAGAATGTTCACCGGTTCAAATAGGTAAAAGATATAGGGAGAAAAGGGTCTCAGGTTCAATATCTAATGAGGACAATTTATTATTTTAAAACTAAAAGTGTATTACAAAAGTAAGCAAACATTAATAGAAAAGTAAAAATATCTTATTAAAATATATATTTACTTGATAATAAAATATTTTTATAATTGTGTGAACCTCATATTTTTGGCAAAATGAGCTCACTGGTGATGAGACTCGTTTTTGCATTTTTAAAAACTATTTGACGTCGTCACTTATTTATTTTTATTTTTAAATTAGAAAATAAAATAAAAAATAAAACTTAAATGCGACTTTTGACAAGAAAAAGCGAGTTTATGATAAAAAGAGTGTAGCGCGTTTGTTTTTTTACTTAATATTGAAAAACCTTTTATTTAGCTGAATGTTGGGTAAGGCTTAATAAGACAAGATTAGCTACATTGACAATGCTTTAAATAGTAAGAGGTGCCTAAAAACACGTTTAAAGCCAAAAGAAAGACGTTTGCAATATTTAAAAAAATTGAAAATTTAAAAAAAAAACAATTGAGTTTTTTGGAACTTGAGAAGTTTTTTTTTTTTTTTTTAACACTTAATTTTTTTTTTGGATATAACTAAAATACCTATTTATTTATCCCTAAATATCTATTAATTTTTCCTTAAAATATCTATTTATTTTACTTTAAAAAATCTGAAAAATATGATATACTTTTAAAAATTCAAATAATTCAAATATTTTTGTAAATGTATTCTAAAAATTTTCTGTAATCATAAAAAGAATTATTTTAAGTTTTTATTAATACAAATGTTTACATATGTTTATTCACTAATTCAAATATTTTGGTAAATTTTTTATAATCATACAAATAATTATTTTAGGTTTTGCCATCACAAATGTTTGTGTATGTTTATTTATTAATTCAAGTTTTTTTGTAAATATTTTTAAAAATGTTTCTAATCATAAAAATATTTATTTTATGTTTTTATTAATACAAATATTTATATTTTTTTATTAATTAATTCAAATCTTTTTTGTAAATGTTTTAAATTTTTTATAATCATAAATTAGTTATTTTAGGTTTTATTAATATAAATTTTTATATGTATTTATATATTTTGTAATAAAATTGTTTATTTATTATGATATCCTATTTTTTTAATTAAATTAGATGTCATTTTAAGTAATTTTAATAATATAAAAGTGTTTTATACCTATGCATGTGATATGTTATAAAAAAAACACTAATTTTCATGTTCCTATAAAAGCATTTATGATAGAAGAGCTACTAAAAAAAACATTATGGCTTGAAACGTTATTAAATCATTTCTTTTTTTAATATTGTATTTCTGTTAAGTATTGAGTTGTTTATTTTTTATATGCTTAAATCAACATCTTAAATATATTAAGAAAATTAATTTAAATAATTACTTGTTTGTGTAATGATGATATTACTTTATTATTAAAAATATTTGTTTTCTTAAAGAACATAAATATTTGGTTAAAAGACCAAAACCTTTTCAAAATTTGTAAAACTAATCTTTTTCATGTTTTTTTTTCTTGAAGAAGGACTCATAATGGATAAAAATATCTTTTGTCATTTCATGTATTTACATATATTTTTGAAAAGAAATGATTATTTTTTCAAGAAAATAATAAGAGTATTTTTTTGTTAAAATGAGGTAAAAAATGAAATGTGGATGATTAGATTTCTAAAATTTAGATTTCAAAAGGTCTTTTAATCCAATCACCCTTATTATTATGATAAGTTTTTTAAACATACAAATATGAAACAAATATTCATATAAGGTTTTTATACCACAATAAAATACCAATTTTTCGATCGAAAAATTCAAATTTATAGGATTTTGGTTGAACATGATTATCATGCTTCTTATTAATAGCTAGCCAAATCCTATGATGCTACAGCAAGCTCATTCGAAGGCAGCAGAAGCAGGGCTGGGTGGGGTTACAAGAAAAATGTCAAAAGAGCTGATCAATGGTGTGATATTTAATATCATGATAGAGCTTTGAAACCTCAATATCTTCATTCCCTATTTCAAAATTCATCAGAACGCCCTTTACGAATATAGCGTGAAGGATACCCACTGGTATGTTTTGCGGGCTTGGGAGGGCTGAAAATGTAACAAAGAAAGAAAAGCTTAAACTTTGTTACTAAAATGCAAAAAGAAAATGATAAAATAAGAGACATGCACATGAAGTAAACTCCTCTAAAAAAGCGCTTTTAAAAGTTTTTAGAGACGTATTTCTGGTAAGTCTCTTTGTATGTTTCCCAGGTTTCTTTTAGGGTGATTTGATTAAAAAATCATTTGAAAATCTAACACTTCACAAACTTTTGCCATCATTTTGATAAAAATACCCTTGATGTTCTTATGTCAAAATACCCCTTTATTATCACATACATATGTAAATATATAAGATAATAAATAACATTTTTGTTCAAAAGAAGTTATTTTTCATAAAAACACATAAGTTTTTTTTTTTTAAGCTACATAGAGAAAGTTGGGTTTACAAAATGTTACATTATTTGAAGTTATTTAATCAAATATTTCTTTCTTTTAACTATTTTACAAAAATAAAGCCTTTAGACTATCTTAATTGGTAATTGTTTTAAATCTGTGAAGGTTTTCAGTATTTGGTATTTTGTAGAACACAGTATTTAGGAAACCAAAAATATTTCTTAATAGTTTTAAAATATATTTTAAAAATGAAGTTTGTATTTAAGGATTTATTTTTAATCATTACATAATTATATATATATTTTAAAACAATCTTTATAAAACAAGTATAAAGAGTATAAAACATCTAAAAGATGTTTTCTAAAGACACCATGTTTTTTGCCAATAAGCCCTAACTTAGTTGGTTTTAAAAGTGCCTGGCCTTACAGCAGAGGGAGGAACATGTTGTACTCCTCTAAATGAATAGTTGTCAAAAATACACACCTTGTCTTTTTTTATTCAAAAAAAAAGACACCATGTTTTTTACTCATAAAACAATCATGAATTGTATTTGATTTTCAAATACAATTCCTTACTCCCTATTGTTACAGAGTAAAATACTAGAAACATCTAAGTTAGGGGTTAGTATTCTTAAAACCCGTTGTCTTAGGGCTATGTTTGGTTCCTCTTTAAATGCTAAGAAAAATGCAAGAAAAGAAAATATATAGAAAAGAAAAGTGATCAAAGAAAAAATTGAAGAAAATGAAAATAGAGTTTGATGATGCCTTTTTTCAACCTAATCGGGTCTGAGCGGCTGGCTGGGTTGGCTGGAATGCAAGACAACCGTGGTACTAAACCGGTGACGCCGACGTTTGAGCCGAGGGAGTGGATATCGCAATGCACCAATCGGGTCCCACCAGTGCGCTCGCTCCGCAGAGAAAACAAAGCTGGGGCAGGGGCCTACGAGGGTTACGCCCGGACCGCCCGATGCCTAAGTCGATCTCGTCGGTAGAAGGCGCGGAGCGCCCTCTTTCAAAGGCTTTGGCGCATCTTTTAAAGGCCGGAGCGCCTTGTACTAGTGGGTCTTCATCCACCTGACGATGATTGTGGGTTCTTCCTCTGAGGATCTAGCTTTTCTCACGTAGCCATCCATGTATTTAGCAAATGGACGGCCAATCGAGCCTTATTCGTGAAAGAATCCTCCTTCCCATCGCAGATATTCAACTAATCCAAGTTGATGCCTTCCTTTCTTTTTATAATAGACTCGATAGGACGCCTCTTAAGGAATATTCCTATCATCCGTTATTTGTAGAGATATACCGACCGGGCTCAGAGCGGGCCTTTTCCTCGTCCTTCAATTCCATGCTCCGACCTTAACTGGCCGAGCTCGCTCAATGCTATGGAAGGATACGGACATGGCACCCACCCACACCGCCCTACCGGGCGAAAGTGAAATGCTTCGATCCATTTCTATATCCTTATCAAGTTGCTTCAAATTCTTGCGGTACCTGATTATGTGGGCAAGGGTCAGTGGATTAGTCCTCGCGACCTTCCCGTGTCTCGCCTGATGTGGGATTAATTAACCCGTCCACAATATATGTTAATGATGGCCCTCGAAGCTTCAGGCTTGTTTTTCATATTCTTTGTTTTCCCTTTGTTTCCTCGTCGAATCTTCTAGTTCCGACTTCTGAAATTTCATAACTCCCTGCCTTTATATTTCTCGCGTTCAGATTTCCCTCGCTCGATTTCCGCTTCTTATCTGCCTCGTTGTCGGGTCCCTTTCTCGTGTTCGCTTTCGTCCCGGCCCGCGCATCCCTCGCCCCGTCGTGTTTCTTTTCTTTCGACACACGACGAAGGCCCTGGGGTGGTTCGCCGTCTGGATTTCGCTTTTGGCTACGGGCCATGGGTCCCAAACGCTCTTCCTCTTGCGTATCGATGATTCTCTCGCCGATGCCGCTCCCGAGCGTGCCGGGGCGTTTCCGCTTGCTTGATCGGGGCCAAGCCGGGCCTCAACCTGCTCCTGAGGCGCCTCCCCTTCCCTTAGGTAAGGGAAAAAAGAAAGATAAACTTCGATCAAATATCCTAGGGTCTCTGACTATCTCAGACCTGCTCGACACTCTCGCGGGCATGTGGGCCCCAGTGTCGCCCTTATATGAGTCTACTACCAACGATACCGCCCCTTCCCGGTGTTCATATATGGTCTCCCGATTTTTTGACTCGCTAATGCTACTCCGTGCCGTGAATGGTATGTTTTTTCGAGGTCGCCTCGATAATCCGCCTTCGCTTTTCCATCGCACCCTTTCATCAAACAAAGTTCTTCTCGCATTTTCATATATCCGTCTTCCTAACCGCCCCCAATGGTCAAAGCATTTTAGTGGGTTTGCTGGTCTTTTTAGGAGACAAGGGACTCAAGGCCCTAATGTGGTTGCTTTTGTCGCATCTTTAATCCGACTTCCGCCATCAATGAGGGGTTTATTTATTTCCCTAAAGGCCCCGAGCCCCTCAGATTTCTCGGATCTTCCTTCTTCCCCTCACGTGACATGGAAAATTCGGGATATTTCTTGTCACGGCTCCAACCGAAGCAATAACTCTTAGATAGGGAAGACACCCCAGCGCATCTTAACGGAGCCGCCCCGATAACCTTCGTGGAGTATCATCCCTTACCTGGGGTTTCATTCATCTAAGTCAAGCTGCATACCCCTCGACTTTAGGTTTCCTTTATATTTTTCATGCCTGCCTCGAGCTTAGCGATGAAGATACCATTGCCGCTCTCAAGGTTGAGATCAATGCCCGCTGCTCCTACGCTGCAGCTATTAAGGCCTGATGTTCCCAGCCTCATCTCGGGTCTCGAAGTCCGCCAAATTCCGCTTAGGCCCTCACCCTTCTACTCGTATTTCTTTCAGCCCACGCGGCCGCTCCACCGGAGATCTTACCATCCGGGAAGGGATACCCTCGGGAAACCCTGAAAGTGCAAAGAGGGAGGGAGAACCCGATTCTCCCAGGGATCGCCCCAGCCTCGCAACAAAGTTCAAAGATTAGAATACCTTCGAAGTCCCTCATCCAAAAGTTCGAGCTAGCCCCTCGCCCCCGCTCGGGCCGAGATTCCCGTTCCTTATTCGCCTCCCCCCTTCCGAGCCCATACAGTAGAGGTGGGGAACCCATGCGGTAGCGACCACCAAGGCGCTTGCCTATAATCGTATGGAATACTCCTTCTCACCGCCAAGTCATCTCCGAAGGTGTCCGAAGTCGAGGAGAAAAAGAAAGCAAAATCGAAGGTCGGGACTAAGTCAAAGATTCTCCGCTATCTAATGCTAAACCCCCATACGGGTGCCGCTTCATCCATCCTTACCGATTCTCGATATTGAGAAATCAAAGGGGGATCGCTTCTGGGCCGAGGAGGCTTCTGGGCCTTGCCTTTCGTGGATTTGCTTTGCAAGCTTATAATTGTGTTAACCTCCGTCTGGGCTCAAAGGCCGAAGTTCTAATTGCAGTGTGTTCAGCCGCCACCATTCGGCTGGGCCAACATCTTCCCAACCACTGAGAAACACTGCCCAGATCCCACTTATATGCAGCACCACTCTGATCCTCCCAGCTTTGATCACTTCCAACAGATTCAGCTGATCCACGACACCCAAGCAGTCGCGAGTTTATCGTAAGTCCAACCTACAGCCATCGTCGCCCGGGGCAGAGAATAGAGAGAATGAATGAGGCCGGGCGGTTTAGCGAAGGTGAGGCGAGCTCGGGAGGTTGAATTGAACCGGGTTGCCTGAAATGATTTGGTTGAGACTTCGAGAGAAATTTGGGTGCGCGAGGATGAAGCTCCAACCCGGGCTGGGAGGAACTGCGTCATCTCGGGGGTGAAACGGATCTTGAATGGGCTTGGCGAGTTCTTGGTGGCTTGGCGCCGGGAAAAAACAACTTCGGGAAATTGCTTGTCGCGGGTTTGGAGGGCGAGGCGTTGTTGGAGCTGCTCGTCGTGAGTCTTAGAAGGAATTTGTCGAGACGGGTGAGAGAGAAGGCGGTGAATGTAATGGTTTACTTGACAGGATCTTCATCGACAAGTCAGCATGGTTGCTCTCGGAGAAGGATGAAGTTATCAAACAATTGCGAGATCAGCGGTGCCCGGTGGGCTTACGGGTGGCTCATTTTCTTTCAATGTTAGGCGTACAGGATCTAGATTTCAATTTTGACCTCCCTAGCGTGAGGAGAGGCGGAGGGTCTTACGATATAGTTATTCCCGGGGGCCACTTCTACCTACGAGATCTCTTCTCCTCCTTACGTCGTCTGGCCCTTTGAACCTTTGCTTCATATGTTTTTTTTTTTTTTTTATCAACCTCTCCCCGCTTTTTATTGGGCTGGGAGCTGATGTGCAATGTAGCCCTCTTTTCAACAATCTTTGGAAATTTGTGTTCTGAACGACTCACCCTTTATTCTTTTTCTTGAACATGTAACTTTGAGTTATTGATCCTAGTAATTTTAGGCGCATCAGTTGGGATTTGTATCTCTCCTTCAAAAGTATAGGTTTAGTTCCGATTATGTGGTTGGTGGAGCTTGCCAGAATGCGTAGTGAGGGCTCGCTCGTGTTGACTGATGGGAAGAGCTTGTTGACGAAAACAGTAATCGGGAATCTGCTCGTCTGAAGGGGTGTGAGGAACTCGTCCGGAGGAACATTGGAACTCAAGTCTTTGTGTTGAGTCAAGTCGATGATGAGGAGAACGCCCCAGTCTGTTGATGTGAGAAGGGCTCGTGCTTGATAAATAGAGGAGCTCGTCTGCTGTGTTGAAAGACTCGTCGAGGTGAGGTTGTGAGGGAGCCCGTCTGTTTGAAATCGAGAAGGGGCTGCGATCCTGATGAATAGTGGGGCACGATGCCTTTGTGTTGAAGGAGAGCTCGTCCCGATGGGGAGGAGCGTGCAGCCGGGAAATCTGGGGGGAAGGGCTCGTCTGATAAATAGATGGGCTCGTCTGCACATCTGTTGAAGGAGAGCTGAGTAAATGAGGAGGAACCCGTCCTGGCTGCGAAATCTGAGAGAAGGGCTCCCGTCTGATGGCGATCGTGGGAGCTCGTGCACTGTGTTGAAGGAGAGCTCGTCGATGGGGAGGAGCGTCTGTTGTCTGATGGAAGGGCTGTCCCGATAGAATAAGTAAGGGCTAAATGCACTTTTGTGTTGAGGGGAGAGCTCGTCAATGAGAGTAGTAGGGAGGAGCCCGTGTTTTGAAGTACGAGTGGAGGGCTCGTCACGATAAATAGAGGGGAGCTCGTGCACTTTGTGTTGAAGGAGAGCTCGTCGATGAGGAGGGAGCCGTGTGTTTGAAGTCTGAAGGGCTCGTCTTGATGAATAGAGGAGCTGAATGCACTTTTGTGTTGGAAGGGAGAGCTCGTCAAAGGTGAGTTGGCAAGGGAGACCGTCTGTTTGAAGTACCGGTGGAGGCTGATCCGACAAATAGTGGGAGCTTCAAATGCAGTGATGCCGAAGGAGAGCTCGTGATGGGAGAATTCCACGTGCGTTGAAGTCACAGAGAAGGGCTCGTCTGATAGATAGTAGGAGCTGTGCACTTTGTGTTGAAGGAAGCTCGTCAATGGGAGGCCGTCTGTTTGAAGTGCGAGTGAAGAGGCTCGTCTTGATAAATAGTGGGGCTTCGTCTTGCTGTGTTTGAAGAGCTTCGTCCAGTGTGAGGTTGTAGGAGGGCCGGGTGCTGTTTGAAATGCGATGGAGGGCTAAATCTGATAAATAGAGAGCTAAATGCACTTTTGTGTGTTGAAGGAGAGCTCGTCGGTGAGGAGAACGCGTCATTGAAATACGAGAGAAGGGCCGTCTTGATGAATAGAGCTCGATGCGCACATGTTGAAGGAAACTCGTCAAGGTGTTTTAGTAAGGGAGAGCAAATGCATTTGAAGATACGAGTGGAGGGCTCATCACGATAAATAGAACTCGTGCTGTATTGAAGGAGGAAAACAAAGTCGATAGCAAACTGTTGCGAGAAGCGGTCGTAATGGCCCCATTGAGGAGGCTTCATCAAAGTGAGCAGCGGGGCTCATGGCGCGATAGCCTTGGTAGGCGTTCAGCGAAATGGGTTGATCGACTCATTACAGGCGGCGTGGCCTGTTGAGTAAATCCTCGTCAGTGAGCAACGGGGCTCATGGAGGCGCGAGTGGCGTTCGGCCGAAATGGGTTGATCGACTCGTTTGGCGGCGTGGCACGTGTTGAGTAGATCCTCGTCGGATTGAACCGCGGGGCTCATGGCGGCGGTGGCGCGGTGGCGTTCAGCCGAAATAGGTTGATCTGACTCGTTTAGGCATCGTGGCACGTGTTGGTGGAGATCACCTCGTCGAGTGAGCAAGCGGGCTCATCGTGCGAGTGGCCTTGATGGCGTTCGGCCGAAATGGGTTGATCATTCGTTTAGGCGGCGTGGCACGTGTTGATTGAATCACCTCGTCAAAGTGAAGCGATTGGACGGGTTTGTCCATATTACCTTTGCCCCTAGGAGGAGCTCGTCGGCGACGAGCGGTTGAAGCCCAGGCTCGTCAATTGTGAAGCCCGGAATTGGGTAGAGGCCCCAGCCCGTGTCGGTTATTGGGGTACAGTTCCCCTTGTGAGGAGTGGCGGCCGTGCTGGAGGGCGCACATGAGAGAGCCGTTTAGCGTGTCAGCCGGTTATTGAAAAAAAGAAGTGTAGATAGCTTTTAATGCTGATGATGGGAATTTGGAGCGGTTGCACAGTGCGCCGGATGCTTTCCTGTAAATGGGGGTTACGGTAGCCTTCCACGTACCTTACGCTTTTGAAGGTTTTACCTTTCCATGCTGGGCGGATGAAGTTTTGTAGAAGATGGATGCTTGATGTTGAATTTTGCCGTTGGGGTTCTTCGCGCCTCTGAGGCAGGCACTACGAGATTTCTCAGGTGTGGGAGTTATGTTTTACTAGTTCCCCCTTTATGGGAGTTATGTTTTTCCCTAGCTCTCGGCTAGGGAATGAGTCCTAAGGGTGGGGGGTTGGTGCGTCCCTTGCCCCTCACTCCTCGTTCTCTTTTCTTTTCTCCCTCTCTCCCTGCTATACCTCTCCTCTTTTCTTTTCTTTTCTTCTTTCTGTCTCCCATTTCATGCCTTCTTCTTTCTCTCTCCTCTGTCCCCATCTTTTTCTCCTCTTCCCCTCCTTCTTGTCTTCTTTTCATTATGTCTTTCTCCTTTGTCTCCCTTCCCCTTTTTGTTTTTTGAGGGTACCACTTGTACTGAGTATTGCTTTTCAAGACACCACAGATTGTAATTGAATATGATTCATTTGGAATAAAGAAGGACTTTTATTTTCATGAATTTTCTCGTTGTGTATGTTTCTTTACATATTTGGACTGTTTGAGGTACTAAATTGCCAGCATGTGCTTATTTCGTCACATGATACTCGATGCACAGTTTTGTTACGAATCAATGCCTGATAGGAATCGCTTCGGGTGCTCCGCGTTTCATGTATGTTGTAGGATTTTCCCTCCTACATTTGGAGCTCATAGTTGCAGTGAAACGACTGGGTTATTATGTAAGGACCTTCCAGTTGGAACCCTGGACGTGCGTTGGATTCCTTCTTTGTGAGGAAGCTTTTTAAGACCCGAATCCCGACGCATGTAACTTTTAGGCTTCACTCACAGTTTGTAATCTGCATTTTATTTTTCTTATTGCACCCTTCTATCTTATTTATTGAACATGTTCGCGTTTTTCATCCAAGAGTTCCAAATTGACGGGGCTGCCGTCATTTTGCTCCTCCGTCTTAACTGGAAGCTCTAGGAGACTTTGTTGCCTCATTGATTTCTTGCCATTCAGAGGCTAGAACCAATGGGTTCATGCCAGGAGTTGCGGGCACGTCTGACATCTGTAGGCCCGTAGTACCTCGGGAGTGAGCCCAGCTCCGCTGAGATCCTCTGGCTTGGTTTTCAAGGCGGCGCTTGAGGGGTTCGATGGTGACTTGGCTGTCCATTTGATTGTGGGTGAAATTTGGTGTGAATAGTAATTTTAATTCAGGCTCGGCACAAAAATCCACAATTTGCGTTATCAAACATCTTCCATTATCACGGGACCGGGGCTCGGGATGCAAATCGCATATGATTGCTCGCCCATTACGAAGTTGCGTATCTTACGCTCTGTGATTGTGGCTAAGGGCTCGACCTCGGCCCTTAGTGAAATAATCTACGCGGCGGAACAAATTTACATTGGCCTTTGCCAATGGCGGGAACCCCAATATGTCCGACCCCCACTTCTTTGGAAGGGCGGTACAGTGATTGATGTCGGGAAGCTCTGGGAGGCGTGATATTTTAGCGTGTTCTAGCGGGTGCGCATCTTTTGACCCGGGTGGTATCTTTGAGCATTGTGGGCTGATAATATCCTGCCTCAAAACTTTCCCGGCCCGATGTTAGAGCTAGATGGTTCCCACGTATGCCTTGCGTGCACTTCTCTTAAGCATGACCAGGTGTCATTCTGAGGCGATGCATTTTTAGGAGGAGTGTGAAGAATCCTCGCTTGAGGCTTCCCTTGTGATTAGTAAACTGGCGGATCTGGCTGTATCTTTCTTTGCTTCCTTTAGTCGTGCGGTAAAGGTTAGTCATTAATGTATCCCCAACGAATAGGGTCCATCCGTTTGGTACGGACCCTCTTTGGGGCGGCCACTATGCCGTGGCGGAGTTTTGGAAGTGGGACTCTGCGAGGTATTCGACAAGTCTTTGATCCCCACAATGTCTTCACCTGCAAGTAGTAGCCGGTTCACACTTGTGTCCAGCCTGACATTCTCAGTTCAGGGACATACTTGATTTGAGCGAGAGTCCGACTTTTTTAAATAAGTCACGGACTTTGCGGAGATATAGGTTCATCTTCTCTCCTTTGACCTCGTATGTGTCTTGATCACATCCGACCACAGGTTGGGGAATCGCTATGGATCTCTAGGCGATGGGCCTCTAGCCCAGAATGAAGCAAGATTGAGAGGCCTGCTAATCTGACTGTATTCGAGCTGTTGTGTTGGGGCGTCGGGAGCCCCAGGCACGAGTGTTTTCGATATACATATCCTGGTGGTCGGGATCGCCTGCCAGCTGCGCATTTGAGGCTCCATCCAGAAGCTTCCACATGTGAGTCGATCCCTTGATTGGGCGGGCTCGGCCATTTCACCCAGAGTAAATCCGTGATAAGTCGGCTAGGATCTGTCCTTTTATGCATTTATTTTGGCCTGTACCGGATCTTCGGGTCGCTCGGTTCTATAGCGCATTTCATCAACCTTCGAGACCTGCGGTTTATGCAACTTTGCTTCATGGGAGTATTCGGTCGGGACTTCTATGGTGTGAGCACTGGAAATGGGAGCGAGATTTATTGCAGTCACCATAGCTAGTACTTTTTTCCATTTGGATACCTCTCGCCGGCTACCCTCGGGGCTCATTGCGGTAGTAGGCCAGAGATCTTTGTGTCGCTCTTTGTCTCGGCCATTACCGCTAGTTGAAAAGATAAATCCCACTTGTGGTACAATGTGAGGAGTTCTCCTTGTCGGGCTCACTAAAATGGGTGGCGAAAGCTCAGTATGTCTTGAGTTACCAGCAGCTTCTTCACATTTCTCATCCCGTTTAGAAGGTTTCTTCAAAACTTGGAAGAAAGGTTGGCATTTATCACTTACCTGGACCACGAATCGGCTTATTTCTGATCCTCCTGTTAATCGTTGTACTTTATCCCCAGATCGCGATGGCATAACTCAAGCAATGCTTTTATTTTATCGGTTGCTTCAATTCCACGTAGTTGTGATGAAGCCCGGAAATTTTTCCTGGCCAAACGCGGAAAATTCCGTTCGCACGGATTGACTTCCGTAGTATAATCCTCGGGATCTGGAGCGTCTCGGAAGGTGAAGCGATGTGAATCTGGTATGCGGATTTTACCGGTATATGCGTCGCATCTTATACCTCCATCGTTGTACCTATGTTTTACGAAACATCCGGTTCACTAACCTTTGGTAGGATTTGCCATTCTTGAGCCCAAATGGCATTACCAGGCGTGCGTTGGTCCCGCATGCGGTGGCCAGATAGCGTCCTTCTCTCACGGTCAGCACGGGATTAGCCTTATCTGGTTATAACCGGGGCGTCCGTGAAGCTGAAGCTGTGGCTCGCTGTGGCATCGATAAGGTCGATCGGGGTAGGGAGTATCCTTTGGGCGCTTTTGTTTATATCGGTGAAATCAATACGAGGCCGCCATTTGCATTTGCTTTCTTAATGAGCACAACATTGGCCCGACCACTGGATGTTTCTACCTCCTGATTGCCCCTACTTGGGCTTTCCGACTTCTTCGTTGATGGCCTTTTGTTTGTCTCTACGGTCTGCACGAGAATTTCTGCGCTGCAGCAACCGGCTTGAAAGATGGGTTAGCGTTTAGTTTATGGGCGATGACTGCGGGGTCGATGCCACTCATGTCGACACCTTCCATCTGAAGATATCTGTTCATCTTAAAAGCCCAGGTGAGGGCGCTGAGGCCTTCTGGCAATTGGGCCCGATATAAGCGAGAATGCTCTGGGTCGTCATCAATGTTACTGGTTCAGCTCTTACGAGGGCTCGGGCGAATTAGACACTTCATCACGCATATCAAACCACCCATTGCTTACATTGTCGGCCGTTTTTTTGTTTCATAGAGAGGCGGTGTAGCATTCGTGCTATTTCGGCAGTCTCCTCGAACCTTCCCGACACACCGTTTGCAGCCGGGGAATTTGACTACCAGGTGATATCTTGGGGATGGCTTTTATCGCGTTGAGAGAGGCTGCCCAGTATATTATAAGCGTGGGCGTCCACTATGAAACCTTCTTTGCATCGTTATTTGCGGTAAGGGCTCCCCAGGGGTTAGCACCGGGTTGGATCGATCGATGGTAACACCTTTTCTCCTGAAAACCCACGGAGATGGGTGTTGACAGGTTCTAGCTTTTCTCTTCCAATTCCCATTTGTCGAAAGCCGATGCAAAAATGATGTGGCTGAGCTCCCATTGTCTACTAGGACCCGATGGACCGTTGTGTTTGCCCTGATTGCGGATTACAGTGGAGTCGTCATGGAAGTCTTGAGACACCCTTCAAGTACGAGTCGGAGAATGTGATAGTAATTAATCGACTCGCGGTGTATAGATCTTGTTGCTGCCTCCCCATGTCTGCGATCTTATCTTTAACGCAAGAGTGGGCCTTCGGCGGAGCCTTGGTTTCTCCCCCTCGACAAATCCCACGGGGTCGTGGATTTCCCGGGGGTTCTTGATCTTTGGTCGTCGTCAGCGAGGCGGTGAGCATTTGGCGGGGCACGGATTGCCGGTCCCCGGACTGGCGCGAGATTGACTCGGAATATGAAGCGCGCGGATATCCGGCGGCGCCAGCCGGATCTTATCTCTCCTCAATTGAATCGATTATCCGTCGCGATGTCCATAGTCCACGCCAGATTTCGCGATGCAGTGTTATCTCGCGTGAGTTTGACTTCTCCTGCGCTGGCCATCTTAAGGCTGCTCATTTCGTGCCTCGTAGGAGCTTGCGACCGCGAGAGTGTGTGGAGTGAAGCGCTGCGGCCCGATGGCGTCTCGTCGTCGGGCGGTGGCCAGGCTGAAACGATCCCTAAGGTTCCTTTGTCTTTTAGGGGAACGTTCCTGCTCTGTCCCTGGAGATTTCCTCTGGTCGCCTTGCCTCTTGGGGGCTCAGTCCCGTCAGCTTCTCCCAGTCGTCTTTTTGTCGCGCTGGCGGAAGGAGGCTCTCCTTCTTTGTGAGAGGGACCTCCTCTCGTTATGTATTTTTACCTTTAGCGAGAACCTCGACCATGTTAGCTTGAGGTTCTTTGAGATAGAAAACATGAGGTCTTTGGGTACACCCTGACCCATAATGGCCGTGACGGCGAACTTTTCGTCAAGTACATCTATCTTGAGGACTCGGCATTAAACCGTTATCGCAGTATGAGCAGGTACACTTACATATTCGCATTTTGATGGTTATGAGATAGTAGCTCGGCTTCTGTATGTCACAGCTAGATGGGGCAGGAGGCGAAGCGCGATTGTGCTCTGAATGAAGAAATCGTTGAAGAGGGGATTTTGTTGAACCAGGCTATAGCCGGGCCTTTTAAGGTGGTGGCGGGAATGCCACACACTGCCGGACGAGATGCAGATACCCATGCAACTCCATCGATTCTTACCGGTATTGAGATGATCCTCTTTGGATCCTTGCCGCCCGTGAATGCTTGTAGGCGTCCCGAATTTGGCCAGGGACGGGTAGCTCAGCACCTCGAGGGTGAAAGGTGATTACATTTGTTGTACGGTATCCATGGCGCAGTGTACGGGGTGCGCTCGCTTTAGCCCCACTTCCTTCACGGCTAAACTCGTTGGAGTCCACAAACCTTTAACTCCCATGTATACGCTCTCTTGTGGTGGGAGAGATGTTGTGGATTAGTGTCCTCGCCTCGTCCTCCTTATACTGCTCGATCCTCTTCCCCTACAGGGGCTGGTTGTGGGCCCGCCCCCGGGGCTTGACTGGAGTTCGCCTGCTTCGGTGTTCGGGGGATTACCATGGCGGGTGTTGTCCCTCGTGTGGAGGAACGTTGTATTCACGCTCCCGGATCCGTGCTCCCTTCTCGGGGGTGTGGTATTTGTAAATTGAGTTGTTCTATTTCCTCTATCAGTGGCCCGGTTGGCGGGGCCAGTGCTTCCACTCGTTTGTTGGCACCGGATAAACCACCTGTGGCCACTGGTGGCTGTTTATGCGCATCTCTGGCGGGTCTGGCATCCTTGTAGGATTAGTCGTTAGCTCATAACTTTGTGTTAGTGTCGATACCATCGATCATTGAAATCAGTTATATTTATGAAGGCTGCTTCCTTTCATTTCTCGTTCCCGCGAGGCAGTATGCGGCCCGATGATGCCTTTTTATTACGGGCTGAAGTGGGCGCGGTTGGTCGTTAGGTTGAGCGAGGCAGTGTGAGCGAACCGAGGGACGCCCGGATCGTTCCCAGGCGGGGAGGGATCTTTGTGATGCTAGTCCTTTGGGTCAGTGCGGCTCGCTCACACGGGGAGAAGGCTCGGGAAGAGGCGGCGGGATTACGCCGGGGCGAAGCTGCGATCTAAGTCGGATCTGGATCGGAGAAGGGAGAAGAGTGTCCTCTTCGCTTAGTTTGGCGTGCGCACCCAGTTCACGGGTGGCGCGTATTTTGTAGTGGGTCTTCATCAATTTAGATAGATGATTAGGGGTTCTTCCTTTGGAGGATCGGTTTTCTCACGTATTAGTCATCCATAGATTTAGCAATGGATTGAACCGATGGAGTTTATTTGGAGTAATCCTCCTTCCTTATTGAGAGATGGCTAACTAACGGTTTTTGATGCCTTTCCTTTCTTTTATAATAGGACTTGATAGGGACGTCTCTTAGGGAATATTCATCATCGGGTTATTTGTAGAGATATAGATTATTGGCCTTGTATGGGCTCTTACATCACTCAATTAGTATTACAGGCCTCTCTTGAATTTGAAAGAGCTTTGGTTTGAAACACATTATGGGAAGGATACGGACATGGCACGACCCACACCGCTCTTTTAAAAATTTGGCGAGTGAAATGCTTGATCCATTTCTATATCCTTATCAGAGTTAAATCTCATATATTATTTTTACTTACTACTTCAAATAAATTTTAGTTATTTTAACTCAAATAATTTTCTTTACATTTGATTTTCTTTAAAAAATTTCATTAGACTATCAAACATGAAACATGAGAAAATTATCTTCCTTTAAAGTTTTTTTTTCTTTCCTTAAATTCCTCATAATACTTACAACCTTAGGGTTGCTTCTTTTTCATCCTCTCTCCACTCCCAGAGCCATCCTCGCTCTCCATCTCTCTACATTCATATTTATGTAGTATTTGCAAAACAATTTAGTAATGATGAACTGATTGATTAAGAATTTGAACTTACTATCAGAGAGCTTCACAAGCTCTTCCTCTGAGACATGAACTCTCTTAAAGCTTCTACTAGTCTTCTTCTCCCAAAAAGCGATCAATTCGAGCTGCGAAATAACATTACCAGGGGGCCGGAAAATGACAATCCGATTGCAGGCAGTCGGATCATTTACTCCACTGCTGGTGGTTGTGTAAAGAGCAATATCCTCTTCATAATTTATAAACTAACATTTAGAATTTGTATAAGTCATGTGAAGACGAGTATAGTAAAACAAAGTCATGGAAGAATGATGAAATTAATAGAGGTTTGCTTTAGAACATGCATACCCTTGGCTAGACCACTGCCATAGACAGTAATAGTATCATTTGAGTTGTCATGTGGGTGGAGCAAGTAATTCACGAAGTATGCACCAAAGCAGTTAGCAGACACAAATGTGTAGGGAATCCCAGCAGCTTCAATGGCTCTTCTGATGATCTTCTTCTTATCAAGAAATTCTTGGAATGGAGGTAGAGCTGTCACTCTATCCTCCTCGACTCCAAATCAGATGGAAGGGCCTCTAATAAAAAGTAATGAAGTATAGTATCTTGTTCAATTCATTCTGCATTTAAAAAGACAGAAAATTCTTGGGAGAACACTGTACAATTGTTTACAGCTCCTCCCCCATCAAATTTGATTATTAGAGTTTGGTAATTAAATTTTTGTCTGACCTGAAACGTTTGAGATTATATGGTAGTAGCAAAGGGATTGGGCGATAGGCCCACTCCCGCATAGCCCTTGTTGAAGAATTAGTGGAAGAATAATGAAATCTGAAACAAAGAAATAAACCCCAAAATTTAAATGGAAACACTTGAGGAAAAAATCAAGGGCAAAAGGAAAAGCTCACTATAAATCTGAGGCAGAAGATTACAAAGTGCAAAATAGAATAAACTCTAATGTGTTGATTTACTACCACAATAGATCCCTATTTTTTTTTTAATTTTTTATTTTCACAAAAGTCGTATTACAAACATTTGGATTGGATATAAGTCAGCCCCAAATCGAGTCACAAAACAATAGCCCTTCACTAATCCTACTAAGGAGTGCGGGTTCTGTCTCCTATGGACCAACTTAGTATTCCTATAAATATGTCATGTTTATAAATTAACAACCGCATTACTCTATCTTGTACTCAATTTTGAACTAATGGATTTTTCATCGTCAATCTGTGGTTTTTTCTTACGGTTTTCACCTAAATGTCTATGTGTCTTCTTTTCGTCTTTTTCTTCCCTTTACTATCTTTTAACACCAGCATTTATTATCTTTTATATTTATTTATAATTTGATTTTGATTAGTATGTATCTAGCCACTTGCCCCCTGCAATTGAAAAGTCCATTTAGCACTGAAAAAGAAAAAGAAAGATAAAAACACCAAGCGAGAACATGAAGCTTTTCCCTATCCCCAGATTCCACCACGAGACAGTGGCATGTGATATAGAGGGATGTGGGAAAGTAGGCGCAGAACATGGCATGTATCAATAAAATGGGGCCATTTTTGCTTGAATGAAGATATTACTCATACCAGTTTGAGCCACTGGCCATTACATATAATTCAATTAGGGTGTGTTTGGAACAATACCCGAATGAGAGAATGGAAATGGAAATGGAAATGTCATTATATGGATGAAAAGTAATTAAGGAAGGAATTAAAACCTACTTCTAAATAGGATTTTAGATTCCTTAGATAGATGGTATTTTGATTCCACCTTCTTTTTATAAAAAATATAACAACTTAAAATTATTATTTTATACTTATTTTTTGTTCATCAAGCCCATAATGCAATGTTCTAAGCTAAACCAAGAAATAAAACATTTTTTTTACTCAAAAATAAAATAAAATATTGATTTTACGAAGTATTTTTAATCGAAAATAAAATAAAATAATAGCTTTCTCATAAAGTATTTTTAATTGAAAATAAAATAAAATATTGATTTTACCGGAAAAAATATAAGCAATGTACTAAAGATAGTTTGTATTCTCATTTTTTATTATTACCTTACAAATATAAAAACTTAAAATTATCATTTGGATAAAGAATTATCCAACTTATATTTTTTTAAACTCTTAAAATCACGTGATATGGTATTATTGTCAATTTATTTATTTTTCATTCCAATTCATAATAATGTATTCCACAAAAATAGAAATAAACAATCATTCCTATGTTAGATTCCTAAACTAATTCAAATACTAGAAATTAGATCAAATTATTGATTCTATTCGCAAAAATAAGAATGAAAATGGATTCTTGATTCCCATTTCCACGTGCTCCGTATTACTTAACATAATACCTTCTTGCCCTTTCAATAATTCAAAGCATATCTTTATTATAAAGAATAAGCAGTTTACAATTAAAGCGTTACTTGAATATAATGAAGCTATATATTCAGTGCTGCATTTTTAGACTAATAAAAACTATGTAGCCCCGATAATCTTTGCATGTGCTTCGACAATATTTTTGTTTTACAAGCGGTTTAGCATCAAAGGTGTTAGAGTTGGATATTGGTCCCGCCAATCCTGTAATAACTAAAATTATTATATAGATATTATTATTTATTTATTTTTAGGTCAAATGAGGCTCGTGGCTTTAAAACGTGTCTAATAAGTTGAGGAGTCCATATTTATATATTTCAGACTTTCCTTACTTATAATATAGATGTAACAAGCCTTTCGTATTGTGTGATATGTACATTTAGTGTCGAGTGAGGTGTGATCTGAGGCTAACGCCCTTCTATAGCTAAAATAGAGCAGACCCTACACAAGATAGAAATCATTACAATCTTGTTGTAATAAGCTTGAGTCGGCCATTATAGATATTATCGCGTTAGTCAGAGGGATCCTCATATAGATTTAAAATACGTCTACTAGTTCAAGAGGAGCTCATCACTATATAGGTAATACAAAAACTTTACCGCGTATCCCGTATTGGATGTATTGATATAATGTTAGGAAGCTTTATATAAACACCCCACACATTATGGATGTGACAAACTAGTCTAAAAATTTCAAGGTGCGACCTTTTAAGGTTTTTTAGGATCTATAGAGGTAGCTAAGGATTTACCCATTAGTGAATTACTCCTCTTCCCGTATTTTCCTCTTTTTTTCTTGTTGCCTATTCTCATTTTTCTTAACAAAATGTTTAATCATGCATATATACCTTTATTGTACCAGCAACTTTGATGGCATCTATAATCTTGAGTTGGTCAAGCACTTGGGGATATGCAAGGGTGGAGATGACCACATCTACCTGTTGAATCACCGACACAAGCTTCTCATCCTCATCCAAGTCTCCCTGTCGGAACACCATATAAATTACATTAAGAGCAAATATGAAAATTAAGTAATAAGAGAAAAGGTTATCTACTACGGGACAATGTAGGCGCCATGGATTTGAACCCTTTGAGAAGCTCTGTCTTGGAGGGATCGGTTTGTGGAGTCATAGGCCTAGAATAAACATAAGTTGGATGACCCATCTTAATGCTGGCCGTAACTATGCTGTCTCCACATATAACCAAATTATACAAATATGAGAGTGCTACTCAACACACTCTCCATTTCTTTCCCACCACTTCTTTGTTGCTAGTACTTCTCAATTTATAGAAGAAAGAAATAATAAGATTATACCGCTTTTTTTTTTCGAAGGGAACGTGCAATATATAAGAAAAAACCAAGAAGGAATAGACGAAAAAGAGAGGCCATTACTAGATATTAAGGACAATTTTTTTCACATGGAGGCAGTAAAGTACATGGGCACCATGTGCTTCCTACTTTCTGCCTAATCCGCCCGATCAACTTTGCTACCTTTATGACCTAAATTATTGTCTCGTATACTACACAAACTCCCACTTCACCCAATCATCTATTTGATTTCCGTCTAATTTTCCTTTTTCTTCTCATCTTTTCGTAAATATTTGTCCGGGTCTTAGATAGCAGTTTGTTTTAAATTTTTTTTTTTTCATGACTCATTGCACAATTTTAAATTTTTTTATTGAATAAAAAAAGTCAAAATATTTGACATTTTGTTTTTATTTAATGTTTTTCTATAAAAAAAACTAAATGTTTAAATATAAGAAAATCATATATATTTTATGATCAAATTAAAACTATCATGATTTATTTCATATTAATTAATTAAAAACATTTATATTTTAAAATTTTTATTTAAAAAGTTATTATTTTAAAATTTAGATAAAAAATTATTAAAATTTAATTCTTTTTATAGAAAAATAAACAACTAAATATTTAATCCGATACAAAACAAAATTTTCTATTCCTTAAAAAACTAAGCACCACCTAACTATTCAGTTTGAATTCATTTACACGCCTTAATTGGGTCAAAACTGCATGCAATTCTACAGGGGTAGACTAGCCCCACTAGGTACCTCTCCAATATTAGAAATTTAGAATAGCCTTGGGGCTTTGAGGTGCATGCATCTAAGATCCTAAGCAAAAATAATAAATAAAAATTTTGGCACCATAGAGAAATAATTTTAGAAGGTGTTATTAAACTGAAAGTAAGAAGAATAAAAGATAATTCTACCATGTCATATCGATAGGATGGCAAATTAAAACGGTCTTTCCCTTTTAATGAACAAAAGTAGGGGGGAAATTAATCGTCCCATTAAAACATTAACTATGTTGTATACAAAACCTTTATGAATATGAACTTAAGACGATTTTTAAATGCAATAATAATAGACCTTTTAAGTTTTATAAAGCACTACTTTTAATTTAATTATATATATATATATATATATATATATATATATATATATATATATATATATATATATATATATATATATATATATATATATACTATATATATATATATATATATATATATATATATATATATATATATTTATTGTCAATCCTCTTCAAGATCACCAACAAAGAGAAAAATAGGCATTGCAAATAAAATGATGCGAAGGATGGGAGAGGTAGAACCGTTCTGTATTTGTCTATCTTTGAAATAGTCAAGTGATGTAGGCACAAGGCTGAAGAGAATAAAAGAAGCGGAAAGAAGTGCGAGATTTTGATATTAATAAAGTAAGCTTGATAACATTAGGTCTTGTTATAGCGAGCAAAAATCACAATGGATGTCCAAAAAAATCATAACGGATAAATAAAATCTTATAATAATAAAAATCTCACTCATCATCCATCTTATGGATTTATCAAAAAATAAAATTAAAAATAAATAATTAATAGTAACAAATTTCATTTATTGGACTTGGGCTTCCCTATCTTGTTTGAAGCTAGATATGGGCCTACTCCATGCTACAATCGTTACTCGGGTTAGAAAGAACTCAGCCGAAGAGTGAAAGGAAGGTATGATCGCAAATGATGAAGAATCTAAATGGCGAAGATCGTCACTCCTGTATCCGATGGCGTAGGAATCGGGCGGGCAGTATGATTGACAAAGCAGCGAAACCCAGTCAGAACTGCGAACTCATCATCGATGATAGTATCCAGCGTCTCCTTAGAAAATTATAGCAGAAGGCATAGTGGGTGCGCTTTGCTAAGCTTCACTGCGGACATACTAAAGAGGCAGTAGAAGGCTCAAAGTGCCTCGATAAGAGTAACAAGTCTACACACATTGAAAATGAAATTGGCATCCATGTCGTTAGGCAAATCAAGAATATGCATTGATCCATTTCTGAATGATAGAATAGGGCGTGGCTCTTGCATAAAGTTTTTAGCGTTTTTTGGAATTCTTCAAGACGAATGCGAAGACAACATGGTCACCAACATTAAATTCTTTAGATCCTACGATGCACATCGACCGGTTCTCACTCCTCATTACTTAGAGAAATTTTTCGCCTAATCTTAGCATGTAAGTCATGGTTTTGCAAAGTTTTCTGCAGGTTCAGATACAGGCATGTGAGATGGTAAAGGAACAAGATCAATGGGTGTGCGGGGTGAGTAGCCATTAACAATTTGAAAGGACTTACCAATTGGGCGGTTACTTGGGGTATTATAAACCAAACTCATTGTTGACAAAATTCAAATCCCAAACACCTTGACACACGACCAAACACCTAAGCATAATGCCGGACTACGATTAACAACCTCGGTTTGCCCATCGGTCACGAGGATGAAAAGGATGAAAATTTTAGAGTAGTGCGAACAATTTCCAAAGGTTTCCAAAAATAGCTAACAAAATTCACATCACATTAGATCTGATGGTGGAAGGCAACATGTATCATTGGTTTTGATACATGAAATAAATCTTGCATCTTGAAAATCTGTCAGCAACAGCCAAAGAATAGAATCCATGTCCTCCTGGCGAGTCTAGGCAATCCAAGAACAAAGTCCGTACTAACATCTTTCCAAAGGTTCACAAATGAGGGGCGGGCGGAGGAGTAAAGGAGTATATAAGCCAGTGTTTGTTTCTTAGCCTTAGCTTCTCGACATGTTTTGCATTGTACAGCTATCCCTGTAACATCCATTTTCAAAAGGCCCAAATCAAAACACTATCTTCATGATACAATAGTTTATCCCTCCCAAAATGTCAAGCTAAACCACGCATGCATCTCCCCAATTAATAAATCCTAAATGATGTCAGAGCGTGCGCACAACTTAGTCACTTTAAACGAATACCCATTTTCAACAAGGAAGTCAGATACTCTTGATTCTTAATTCTTTGTGGCCTTTGAAAACCCGGAAGTCCGTTGACTACGTCGGCGGTAGTGAGACTTTTCGTGAATGTCGGTGACGACATTTTTCCGCAGAAATCGAGCGTACCACACTTTATGCGGGAAGCTCTACCCCGAATACAAAATCTTCATAAAACCTGTCTGACATCAATCACCTGATTACAAAGCGGCCTCTTGGGCCCCGAACCAATACTAATCACACTATATCCCAACGATTTATATCTTGTCTTCGACTATATATGGCAATGCCAGAGTTAATGATTTACTCTTACTCTGACACATATATTAAATAGAAGCATTCTAATACATGCCAAACATCAACAAAGCCATTCGGCTTTCTTCATGCCTTCGAC
The DNA here is from genome assembly GCA_016808115.1 of Tetrastigma voinierianum. Lineage (NCBI taxonomy): Eukaryota > Viridiplantae > Streptophyta > Magnoliopsida > Vitales > Vitaceae > Tetrastigma > Tetrastigma voinierianum. Next base: position 350,060 of record JAEQBH010004167.1, on the reverse strand, counting down.
CTCTAGAGACCAGGCGGAATGCCTCGCGGCGCTCAGTACTGTAAAGGGGATCCACGGTAAGGGTGAGCTAAAGCTCGATGGGAGAATCGCCACTAAGTGGGCTACTCTACCCTTTAGTACAGTGCAATGTTGCAATTTAAGCGCCGCGTTGTGAGTACGCAGTCCTACTTGAATGTCTACATTGACTGGATCCCAGAGTCCTCACAGGCTACTCTCACACTCGCTAAGCCTTGTGAAATTGTTATTTTATTAGTAGACCCGATACTCAGATTATATATATCAGTTAGGCATTTCCGTGATTGATATATAAATTGTTTAATGGGCCTATACTCAGGTGAATATCAATTACAGACGCTCCGGCGATTGATGTTTAAGTTTAATGGACTACCCTCGATGATTTACATTTTTAGACTACCCTCGACAGTTTTCCTACAGACTACAAATCTCATGCACTAACTCCACAAAATCCTAGGATGTTAGTCGTATGGAATACATGTATGAATCCATTATCTGATCTGTCGCATACAAATATGCTTGTGAATATCTTCGCATAAAAATTAAATCCCACACACAGCATGTTTATGTAATTATCGTATTTGACGTAAATTAGCTCGCATGGAAATTTAATAATCACACCTGTGACACATTAATTAAAATCCTTTCATTAAACACCTATTTTCCACATGAAAATATATTTTCAAAGCATTAATGAATAGTGAAACCTCGTTGCACTATTTGGAAAATCCATAAAACAGCGATTAAGCCAGTGACGAAATCTGTAATTCTGGCCCCGATACATACGAACAACCATTTAATACAAAATTAAATGACCACACGAAACGAATTTGCAGATACATCACGAATGACCTAAAGTCAAAAATTCCTACAATTTCGGTCCCATGTTTTGGGACCGCTCCACAACCCATTCAGCGTTTCTGGCACCAATAACGATTTAAAGCCAAATATTTATGAATTTAAACGCTGCGTATTGCATCTTGATGCGCTATTATTTCAATATTGGAGTTTCAATAGTTCGAAATCAATTCGATCTGAGTTTGGGACGATCAAAGCACTTCCCTCACGACTTGGCAGTAGAAGCATTAGAAACATCAAAATGGGAATAAAAAGCATGTGGGGAGAAAATCCTGCCTCTTGCAGTTGTCAAAGAACTTCATATGAAGCAGGGGTCCAGCGTAGCTGCTCAGCGATAGAGCGTTCACTTTATTTCAGTTGAAATCACGTGATCGATCCTTTGTTTGAGAAGAAGGAAGGCGGCCTACCTGCAGAAAAGCTTCCATTTTGTTTCATAGCCACTTGCATCTCCACGAAATGAACCACGATTTTGCCTTCTTTATGATGGAGAAGATGATGCTTCTTTCTTCACAAAATTACAAGTTGCCCCTCATTAATCCAATTAATTCACCTTCTTTTACAGTTTTGATGTCGAGTTCTTGTGTAAGTTTTGCATTCATTTCTACTCTCTTTTCCATATGGTGTAGAGTACCTTGTTATATGCGCTTTCGTCGCGAAAGCCGATTCTGGCCTGAAATGATGCCTCGAAAAGCGTCTGTTCAAGTATCTTAGAAAATTCTGAGAATTTTACGTGCTAACTAGATTTTGTGAGACGATTCCAGCGTTTGAATCCCGTTCCCGTCATCAGAGACCTAGAATTAATTCTGGGTTTTTAGCGTAATTACGAATTTAAATGGTAAGATTACGATTTTGCAAGCATGAAGTGAAATTTCTGAGATTCTTTACATTCTCCCTCCTTTTAAAAGGAATTTCCTCCTGAAGTTCAAGAAGCGATCATTATCAACACATGCACTTCTGACATATGCACTCTACCGTCGTATAAAGCTTGATGTTAAATCTTATGGCCAAACGCGTACCTTCATCCACTAAACAAGAGGGATAGGTAGCGCATCGTGTCCTAAATTGCCATACCTCGTTGACTCCTCCACTCACTTGGTACTTACTTGCGGCACTCTCACGCTGCCTCACGGTCAGTAGTGCATAAGCTTTGATCCACATTTCTGACCATTGCACTACTGAATTACTCTCATAGAATTACCGTCGGTATCCGTACTCGATACGTCCCGATCCACCCATGAAATTTTGGATGCGGGTATACTGCTCGGGAGCATGGGGCGTGAGCACCTCGTGGACACTTGACATGAGGCGATCGCGTCAGCCGATGCGCAACGGTGCACATCCTCTGGAAGTATCGAAAGGCGAATAAACCTCGATAGCTTCCGCGCAGCTTAGAGACACGATACGGCATGGAACTCTGGGTGGTGTCGGCGCTCACGCAGCTCTTACACGGGCTACGTAGGTGAAGGCAGCTATCAATGTCAAACTCACCTTCTCGGAGGTGTCTCTAATCCGATCGGGACGTGTGGAGCTATCTCCCATCTCAGTCAACCTTCACGATGACCTATATGGCCTCCCATACAATGCCTCACCCAGTTGCCATCCAAATTGTACTCGCTAAATAACTATTGGTTGTAGGCGAATTCCACTAAGAACGGTATATACCACTTATGACCCAGGACACATGCTCTGACATGTCTTCTTTATATGTATATAACCCGCCTGACGTGTAACCCTACCTGACCTTACTTGGTGTGTAAATGCTAACCTCTCAGGTCATAATCGCCCCGACAACCTAATGGACCGTCTGACCTAGTCCCATGCCATGCATGACATCCATTCTGAGGCCTTGCTAGCTTCGACAACGCAATCTACGATTTCAAAGGGTATTCAAACCTCGAGTCACCCCCGACTCCCATCACTCAACTCTCAGTCTACGTGATACTGACCGTGTGTTTTCATCTCGATTATATAACTGTTCGGCTTACACTTCGAGCCTCTCACATTTCCTGGTTCCACTATGGTCTTCATTGGGCTTCAGTCACAAAAGCGAAACTTCGACCCACACTCACAGCGGTGGGAATGCCCATGCAGTGCACCCGTCCATTTCGACATGATGTTACGTGCACTTGTGACATAATAATTCCATCTTTGCGACGCGATCCTGGGCAAAATCTGGGGCCCACCACCATGAGTAGAATATGAGATTTTCTCACTCATAATTCGGGCTTATCGGTCGACTCTCACCACATCTAGGGAAGAACATCTACATGCACAGCTCTAAGGCCTTAACCTCCAAAGCCCCGATTCCAATGCGTATCGAGTGTGACAACCGGCTGAGTCTCAGTGCCGACAGCTTGGAGTGGTTGTCAGCTTATCCATGTCAGGCACGACGATCAACAACCCGATATGTCACCACACTGGAGTCCCACTACGCTTCCTGGCTGCGTAACTCGATCTTGTCCACGACTTGACTGGCGCTCTGGCCCCTACGCTATGTATTGTTAGATGCTTGTATAACACCGGCTGGCTTGGTTCCTCGACCCGGTACTAGGGTGTGGAGGAACAGGCCCCATATACTATCATGTTCTCTGTTAAGCGAATTTGCATTGTCCCGAGTCTTGGGATCCTGTCTGCAGGCGATCCGAGTCACTCGTACTCCGACTGCGGCCCTAGTCCACGAAACTAGTGTGAAGCGAAGTCATACGCCTCTCCCAGAACTAGGAGAAGGTGATCCTCCTCTACTTCTCAACACCGGGTATCAGAGTGTTCCAAGTATCCTTAATCTCTCTCTATGGTGAGGCTAGCCCCTGACCGTGGAGTCCATTCCGTGGGTGATCCTGCGATCACATCCCGAATGGACAACTTCAATCCATCCTCGAATCTGCAATACCCAGCCAATCGAAACTACGTATCTCGAAGATTGACATTCGATTCTCACAGCGCGCTCTTTCAGCCTTCTCTAGGTCGGCGACACTCATAGTGCGACACCACGTGTCCAAAATCTCCCTGATAAGCTAAAGCTTCATTACTCTTGAACTTGCGTACAAGCTGATAGTCTCTTAGCGTTTGTAAAACAATCCCTCAGGCGATACTCATGCTCCTTTCAAGTACAGGAGTAGATCAAAATGTCATCCAGTGCGACAAAGTGATCTAGATAAGGTTAGAATATCCTATGCATACTGAGATCCATGAATCTTTGATGGCGCGTGCGTCGATCAAAGGCATCACGAAGTAAACTCAAAGTGCCCGCACTTGGCGTCTAGCCGTCTTAGGGATATCTATCTCCTAGCCCTCAGTTGATGGTAGCGCCAATGCGAAGGTCACATCATGGAGTAGACTCGCTCCTCTCAGCTAGTCAGAATAAATCATCGATCCTCGGTAATAGATGCAGATTCTTGATCGTAACTCTGTTCAAGTTGCACGTAGTCAGTACGGTCGAAGGATCTTGTCCTTCTTTTCATATGAGAACCCGGGCGCCCCATGGTGAAGTGCTCGGTCTAATAAACCCCCCCTTGTCAATAGATCTGTATTTGGACTCACGAGTTCACTGCTGCTTTCAGCCAGATTGCCGTCATGCGGAATCATAGAGATGGTTAAAGTACCCGGTGTAACTCGATACACGAAGTCTACGTCATATGTGGAGGTAGTCCAGTGGCTCATCTAGAAAAATGGTAAGTACTCACAAACCACTCGGGGGTAGATCTAAATTACGGGTCTCACCTCGTCCTCTAGTGATTTACTTCAAGCTAACCCGTAAGCGTCCTAGCACTTGGACTCGTATCTTTATGCAGGCGAAATATCGTGCTTGCCCCCTGAAATACGACACAGTGCCGAGTCACATTGTGTGGGCGGTAGCTCTCCTGCGCTCTGTCGATGCCTTGACCTTGTATCGGTCAATCCATCCCAAGGATGACATCGAGCTACGACATGTCCATGATCCTCGGGTCCAGCCAGGTAGAGTCCTCGAGATCCTCGGCTTTCATGACCTCGACCCTAACATTCTTATTCTCGCCCTAATCCCTAGGGTAGAATTCACATGCAACGGCTCCTCTAAGGTCTCTAGAGGTCCTTGCCCATTTCCGTCATATTTGGCCTCATTCTCTAGCTAGAATGCAGCTAGTCTAATCCTGGTCGCGTCAGAGGTAATCTCCATAGCCTCTAACACTTTCTCGTTACGCAGACCAATGATCACACCACCATCGGATCTTTTCCCACGTGAATGTCGGAGGATGATCGCCACTAAACCTCCCGAAGGTTACTAGGATCTTCTGTCTACACCTTTATACCGGCTGTGCGTCTAGCATTCGCAGTAATACCTACGGCCTCATCGAGTGCAGATCAAACAATTGTGCTTTGACCGATTACCGAGTATGGGGCGTTCTCGTCCTCGCCTTCTCTTAACCACTACATTGGTCGAATGGCAGCACGATTCATGCTTAATTTCCATTTCGGTCTAACTACTTGTCTGATGCCAATTACTAATATAGACTTGACAACCTGACTGACAGTTCATTTCTAAGTGGCGGCCCAAATTTCAACCCTTTCGATTCATTTATTTGATAAGGTTCACAAACTTTCTTGTTCATTTTAGTATCCGAATCCACTAGGTCATAATCCACAACCTTAAAATTTGTACTTTTCACTATCTGCATTCATACATGCATATAATTTCGTGCATAACTACGCGCAATCACCATTTCAAATGGTAGTTAAAAGCACCAATAATTCATCTCTAGGCATAACCCTGACCCGAGATACTAATCATACATAACTGGTGTATTACACATTGTCCTTGCGCTGGTGGCCTGAGAGCCGATCGATTTCATTTAAAATATTGTTTCAACAAAATTTTATTTTCAAAAATTTTATTTTTGAAAATTTTGTTACACCGAAAATTTTTATCAAAAATTTATTTGATTTTATTTGAATTTAAAAAAATTTTTTTTTTCGAAAAAATTTTATTTTACAATGAACGGTGTTCATTTGGTGACTCAGGAAAAAAAAAAAACGAGTCAAAACGGATCGAAAATGGTAGGAGTGCCAGGAATTACCTTGCCCGAAACCCGGCCCGGTAGCCCATTACGCGCCCGAGCCCGCGCGCCCAGCGTGCGCCGCGCTCTGCCATGCCGTAGCGCCTGCACCTTACCGCGCCCAGCGCCTGCTGCCTCGCCTTTGCGCTCTGCGGTCTGCACGCCCGCCGCGCCCCAGCCAGCGCCCACTACCACCGCGCGCCCGCGCTGCTGCACCCTGCGCACCCGGCCGCCCAGTACTGCGCCACCATGTGCGCTCACGGTGACTATATTGTGGCTTGGCCCGACTTTGTAATGTCTGATCCGGCCTTGCCCTAGCCGCGTCCTGTCTAATTTTGTATTGCGGCCCAAATGAGCTGACCCAAGCCCCTCAGTCCTGTCTGAAGCGGTGTATTGCAATACACCTTATGCCTAGCCTATCCACTGCCTATTGCAATACAAGGCACAATATCACAATACAATTTTCTCTTAGCCTACACCTCTTGCAATACAATTTGAGCGTGGCAAATTCCATTTTCTATACCAATTTTTTTCGTTTTTTTATTTTCATTTATTTCGACGTATGAAAAATCACAAAAATCCCACAAAAATCATTTTTTTCTCATTCTTGGACACTCAAAATAAATTTATAAAAAATTTATTTATGATTACCTGTAAATTTGCACCATATAAAACCTTAGAATTATTATTTTTTTTTCTCTCCTCATAACCAAATAAATTTATAAAATTTATTTTCTTTTCCCGATTTTTCAGAAAATTTCTCGCTCAAATAAATTTCTAAAAATTTATTTTCTTCTATTTCTTCAAGTTTCACACTTACAAATTCTTAGAAAAGTATTTTCTTCTCCATATAGCCAAATAAATTTAACAAAAATTTATTTCCTTTACTTTAATATTTCTTCTCATTTCCTAGCAGTCAAATAAATTTAGTAAATTTATTTCATTGAAACCCTATTGATTTGCAACTGTAAAACTGTAAAAATTAAGTTTCTTCACCCCTCTAAACCAAATAAATTCTTCCAATTTATTTTATTTCTTCATTTTGTTCAGTTTTGCTCCTTTGTAAAACTTCACGATTTTCTAATACCTCTGTAATGCTAAGTCTTAGCGCGCGACATTATAACACATCACAAACAACATGGTATACACACCATTCATCGACATTCACATGTTCACACAATAATTCACCAAATCCACAAAACACATCAACACGTGCATGTAGTGTGTCCTAGTGTTAACCGTGATTTCCTAGGTAATCTCCTTTGTCTTTATCATCAAACCACACCTAGTGGTGATGGATACCCAACCCAGAGCTCCACTAGGTATTCGTATACTAAATACGATACAGTTGTGGCCTTGTTTAAGCAGAAATTCAGTTGACTACCGTCGGCCGTCGGAATACTCGTGAATGTCGGTGACTGACATTTTCTGGCAATCGGGCGAGTCTCAGCACATGCGGGAGCTCTACCCCAGATACAAAATCTTCGTAAACCTGTCCCACATCCGTCCTGATTACAAGAAACGGCCTCTTGGGCCCAAAGTAATACTAATCACTATATCAAAAGCAGTTATATCTTACAATATTCCAATATATCCATAATGTAAGAGTTAATGATTTACTCTTATACAACACATATATTAAAATGAAGCATTAATACATGTAAACATCAACAAAACCACATTAGGCTTTCTTCTAGCCTTCGACCTCTAGGGCCAGAACCGTCTCCTGCTGCCTTTCAAATTACTGTAAAAGGGGATCCACGACGGGGTGAGCTAAAGCTCGGTAGGAGAATCGCCTAAGTGGGCTGCACCTGCCACTAAGTGCAGTGCAAATGTTCCAATTTAAACACATTTATGGAAATACATGATCCTACTTGAATGTCTACATGACCCAGCTTCCAGGATCCAGGGGTCTGTGAGCTCTCTCACACTCGCTAAACCTTATAGCTAGGAATTATTATTTTGTGAGTGATTAGCCCTCCGATGTATATATATCAGATTGGAGCCGCTCAGACGGTGATATATAAATTTGTGGACTACCCTCCGATGTGAGATATCAATTGGGCGCTCAGACGATTGATATTTTAAGTTTGTGGACTACCCTCAGATGATTTACATTTTAGACTACCCTCAGAACCATTTTCCTCTAGACTCATCTCTTTTTTTGCTCCTAAAATCCTAGGATGTTCAAGTGCATATGGAATGCATGTCTTATGCCAATCCCATTACAGTCTAATCACATGCAAATATATAAACATGAATATACTCGCATAAAAATTAAATCACACAACATGTTATGTAATTATCATTTCAAACATCAAAATTAGCTCACATGGGCTAATAATCACACACGAGCAATTTAATTTAAAATCACTTTCGACGAACACCTATTTTCACGAAAATATATTTTCAAAGCATTATTAAGAGATAGTGAAACCCTCGTTTACTATTAAAATCCATAACGGCGGTTCATAGTGAACGAGAAATCCTGACCATTTACGGCCCAATACACTGCAAACAACCATTTAATACACAAATTAGACCCGACCACACCCATGTGAATTTCTGGTTTGTCAGGACAGCCCCTAAAATCTCCAAAGATTTCTCGATTTCGATCCCATGTTTGGGACCGCTCCTAACCATTCGTATTTCTTAATATGGTTCAAAGCAAATATTTATGAATTTAAAACGCAACAGCCCGTAACAGCCACTGTTTCAATGCCAGGTTCAATAGAATTCAAATCAATTAGTCCAGGTTCAGGACCGATCAAATGTCAGCATTTTCGAACCAAGCAAAACATGGAAAAACCGCCCAAAAATGGGAATAAAAACACAAGTAGGGAAAATCCTACCTCTTGGAGTTGTCAAAACCTCGCAAACCCGGGGTCCACGCGTAGCTTTGCTCCGCGTGAAGCGTTCCCCCTTCTTGCTCAGTTGAAATCCAGCGGTAGGTCGCCTCTGTTAGAGAGAAGGAGGGCCTTCCTCTCTCCTAGAAAAAAACTCCATTTTGTTCAGCAGCCACTGCATCTCCACGAAATGAGCTCCACGATTTTGCCTTTCTTTAAGTGGAAGATGATGTCTTCTTCACAAAATTACAAGTTGCCTCATTAATCCAATTAATTCATATTTTTACCAGTTTGATATTCGGCATTACTTTGGCCGTCCATTTTCATCATTTCTCTACTCATACCATGGTACATGAGTACTTGTTATATGCGCACCGTCGCATCGAAAACCGATTCTGACACACGAAATGATACCTCGAAAAGGCGTCGCGAACTTTCCATTGTCTTAGAAAATTACGAAATTTTACGTGCTAACTAGATTTCGCGGACGATTCCAACGGTACAATCCGTTTCATCATCCGAGACCTAGAGAATTAATTACGGATTTTTAACTGTAATTACAATTTCGTAATTAAAATTACGATTTTGCCCTTATTCCAGAAATTGAAATTTCTCGGGTCTTACAATTACTAACCTCATTATAAATAATACCAAAGTCAGGACATGCAGAATACTCATTTTTCAATCTATCAAACCCAATGACATGAGCACTCATACGATGAAGTGTAATAGTTAATCGACTAAGTGCATCGACTTTGTTTCAATACTAGAACGATGATTAATCACAAAAGAATATTCATTCAAAATTCAACCCACTTGGCATGTCGAGCATTCAATTTCTTTTGTGAGTTTAAATATCTTAAAGCTTTGATGAATTGGAAAACAACACAAATTCGATCGCTGACAAATAAAATCTCCAAAAACCAGTTTCTGCACTACAGCATAAAACTCTTTATCATATGTAGAATATCTTCTTTAGCATCATTGGGTTTTTCACTAAGAAAGCTATGGGGTGACCTTCTTGACTTCGAACACCACCAATACTTACACGATGCATCACAAGCAACCTCAAAACTTTAGTAAAATCGGGATATCTCAAAGCGGATTGCCTCGGTCGTGACCTTGATTTCTAAATGCCTAACTAGCGACATTAGACCATTGGAAACTCCTTATTTTTAAACATTCGGTGATAGGAGCCATAATAGTGCTAAATCCCTTATAAATCTCCTATAAAAAGAAGCTAAACCATGAAAACTACGAGTCTCGGTGATAGATTGTGGTTCAGGCCACTCCCTAATAACTCTAACCTTTTCGGGATCAGCTGAAATGCCATGTTCAGACACAATAAAGCCTAAGAAAAGCACATGGGGTTACCATAAAGAACACTTCTTAAGGTTAACATAAGCTTGGCCTCGAAGAGTGAGTAAAACTGTCTTAGGTGTGCCTAAATACTCTTCTTTGGATTGACTATAGATCAATATGTCATCAAAGTAGACCACCGAAATTTGTGAGGGGTTTGCGGGACATGGGTCATAACTCTCATGAAAGTGCTAGGAGCATTAGATAAACCAAAAGGCATGACTAACCACTAAAACAAACCATCTTGTGTTTTAAATGCAATTTTCCACTCATCTCCTGGCCTAACACGAATTTGATGATAACCACTACGCAAATATATCTTAGAGAACCAACTAGAACCAGCTAACAGGTCCAACATATCCTCAAGGCGAGGGATGGGAAATCTATATTTGACTGTGATCTTATTGATGGCTACTACTATCCACATTCTCCAAGATCCATCTTTCTTGGGTGTCAACAAAGTACAGCCTTTGCCTGAGGACTAAAGTATGCTAACAAATCCTCTTTACAAAAAGTGCTTCTACTTGCCTGTCGGCTCATCTCTCTCTTTAGGATTCATCATAATGGAAAGTTAGGCGGAGTTGAGAACCTGGAACTAAATCCTATAGCATGTTACGGATGTCTCTTAAGGTGGTAGTTCCTAGGTAACTCATCGGGCACCATATCAACAAAGTCATCTAGCAAAATTCTTCACTTCCAAGGAACATCACTTGTCGAAGAATATCACACTACAAGAAAAAGGTCTTCATTGACGGTTTTCACGAGTCAAGATAAGGGATATCTGTCAGTAGATAGGTATATGCATATGTCATCTATGCGGTGTCAGAAAAGGGTAAAATGTGTAGCTTGACATATGCATATGTCAAGATATGTTAAATATGTGTGAAGGTTGACTCATTATTTTGTGAAGATTATATTCAATATATGTCGAGCTTGAGTATCAAATATAATTTACAAATGTCAAAATGGTTTTTTTTTTCAAGTTAAACTTTAATATATTTATGGTTCCTTTGCTCTTATGTCCAAGGAATATATTTTGTGCATCAAGATTTCTTTGTTCATATATCAAAAGAAATTATTTCATTCTATGTCAAGGTTGCATATGGAATGTGTCAAAAACTTAACTTGTTATAAAATGGTTGAAGCTAAACTAAAACTATTGCAAATCGAATAATCTATTATCACAAAATTCAATATTAACTTTCATATCATAGAACAAAAATCTAATTATCAAAACTAAAATTATATATATATATATATATATATATATATATATATATATATATATATATATATATATATATATATATATATATATATTAATTTCAATTATCACGAGTACATAAAATATATACAAAAAGATATAAACATGTAGCCAAATATGTGAAAATAAAAGAAAAACCTTAGCATCTACATGATCTTCCATTGTCATCAAATATATCCAAAAAAAAAAACAAAGCCCCGATATGTGCCCCGAAATCCAATAGTTATGCATGATATATAGAATGTATCGGGGTCTTGTTCCTTGAAAACTCAACTATTGCAAATGTCACTGCAAGTAGGAAAAAAGTGTTAGTTTAAGTTTTACGTTTGAAAGATTAATAAAATAAATAAATAAATATACCCCGAATGAATTTACAAACAACCTAGCAATTTTATATTATCATGTTATCAAATGTTACCCAACCTCAGTAAGAAAAAATAACATTACTATATGTTTATAGTTATAGAAGTTATTAAAGAGTTCAATGAGAAGAATTCATGCTTTAGGTGTTATCAAAGATGTCGCAACCTCTTGCAAGTATGAAAAGCAAAAATATTGTTTTATGTTTATATTTGAAAGTTCATTAAAGATGTAAAACATGTGCCCAAATATATCTAAATGTATCACAAATAACCTAGCAACCATACATGATATTGTACTGTACATAAAATATATCAAAAAAAGTGATAGATATTTACCCAAAAATTAAATAGTTGTATATGAACATCTGAGAACTTATACATAATCTTATACTCTAAAAATTACAAATATTTAAGTGTCCTCAACCTCTTGCAAGTAAGAAAAAACAATATTACTTAATATTTATATTAAAAGATATAAGCCTTTACCCCGAATATATAAATGTATTCACAAACAACCTATGACCACATGATCTTCTATATCAAATATAGAAGGTGGGTGGGAATGAGAGAAAACATAAATATTTACCAAAATCTAGAAGTTGTAGATGATGACTAAATATGTGATCTTTGCTAAACTTTTAAATCATGATCTACTTGCTATCTTCCAAGTAAGAAAAAAAACAATATTAGTTTATGTTTAGATTTGAATGTACAAATTAAAAATATATAAACCTATATACAAATATATCCCAAAAAATGTAGTAATGTATTTTTAGGAAAAAAAATCTAGATAATGTATGAACCTAAAAATATCCAAAAAATAGTTACACCTTTACATGATAGCAAAACGTATATATGATTTTGTACTTGAAGCGGCTGTAGCGCCCCAAAGCCAGGAAATTAGTTGACTACCCGTCAACCCGTGGAATACAAGTGGATGTCGGGTTACCCGACGCCACTTCAGAAAATCGGGCAGAGTCTCCTTTGTACGGGGAGCTCTACCCAATTAAAACACCTGCATGAAACCTGTCCCAAGCAGTCCAATATAATCACAATGATACAAATATGGATAAAAACGGCCTCTTGGGCCCATACTACAATACCCATAAAAACATGCCAACTATATCCAATAGTTCTAGGTTCAAAATGTTTTACTCTTATACAACATATATTAAAATTAGAAATTTCAATACATGTGTACATCATACATGTGTCCGGTTTTGGGGCGTCACAGTACTCTCAAAATGCACTTATCGCAAATGTCATCCAACATGTTGTAGATAGGTAAAAAACTACATTAATTTAAGTTTATATTTGAAAACTTACTAAAAGATAGTAATATGTACCAAAATTATGAAAAAAGAACCTAGTAAATATATATAATTAAAACAAAAAACTATGTATGAGCTTGTACCTTCATCACATTAAGATGTAGATATGTACCCAAAAGTTTCCAAAATCCAACATCTATATATGACAGCAAGATCTTATGCATCATCCTGTAATCTAAAAATTGCAATAGGTGCAAATGTCATCATTTACTTTGCAAGTAGGAAAATGCAACATTATTTAAATTTATAAGTCTCTATTGAAAAAATTATAAAATCACATACCCACTATACTTGATCTAAGATAAGAGTGGTAAAAATGATGTACCTATTCGTATCTCACTTCATCTAACTTTGCCTGGGAGGTTTTTTCCCTTCAAACTAAAATATATGGCAAGAAAAATATGTTAATATGTAGAATTAAATATATGTATTAGTTCTTATGCACTTAAGTGACAATACATAGGTAAATAAAACCTGAGATGTTGAGAGGCTTCTATTTGCAATTATATCTCGCATGTATCGCATGACAAAATATCCGCACATGACACCATCCAACTGTTTGGCCCCCAAGGAAAATTATATCAACAAATTTTCATGATCAAATATGACATCATATAAACTTGGTTAATTTTTTCATCCTTCACATTTTTATAAGAATAATGAATGACATAATATTAATTTGAAGCAAAAATTACACCTAAATGAACTCAATACATGTATAACATAATATCCTAGAGTTAGTAGAGGACCCTAAGCTCCCAAATTTCGTACTCTGAGGGTTCAACTGGTTTGCAGGCCAGTTATAAGAATGTCGGCAATATGTTCATGTAAAATATGGATAAAAAGTAGTAGATGAAGACAATGATTAATTATATTTATTAAGAATGACGTATTCACTATTAAAGGGTAAGAATTCAAATTGTTCGCTGAGCAATATCCGCAGATAAATATCATGATTTTTAAGGCTTCATTGGGTATATCATAATCAAGTTTTAAGAGAATAACAATAACATATTTTAAATATGGTATTGACCTTCTTATTACATCTCATAGATTATCATTATAGAAAATAAATGAATTAGCAATTATAAGAAAAAATTGTTTTGCAAATGAATTGATTGAAGATGGATAAAACAAATTTGAGAGTTTATTAAAGAGAGAGAGAGGGGTTATGCCTAATAAGGTGAGTGTAAACTGAAGAGCAGTAGTGTAAGATACGAATACATACTGGCATAAAATGAAAGATATAGAACAACCTACAAATAATTAGTATGACTCAAAGTATTTGGTGCTTGAATTATTTCCTCACCCACACACATATAAGAGAATATATGGGATATAGTGACTGAAGTTTAATAATTGTTCTTCCTATGACCAACATTGTGAATCGACTAATTATAAATTCATTAAATTTTTTTGCTTGAATTTTCTAAAGTTTGATATTCAACATTAGAATATGATTGAAAAAAAAAAATATTGTACTCTCATGCATTTTTTACAAAAATATTTTTCTTCTAGTTTCCATATTATTTTTATTTATTAATTGTAAAAGTGCAAATGAATCATAAATCTTTCAATCACATGATAAAATGGGTTTGTTCCTTTTAGTACTACTTCACACAGAGGAATAAGGGACATATGAATGCATTGTATTCATAACAATTTAGATTATGTTTTCATAAGGCGATCAACCAACATTTACAATATATTTCTTAATCGGGTTAGTTTACAACATCCTTCTCAACTCAAGTTAGGAATAGGAAATAAACTAAAACCAAATATAAGTTAAGAAAATTCATAACTAAATGCAGAATTATATAAATATCCTTACATTTCAAAAATCAAGAACTTTTCATAAAGCAAACTCAAATGTAGGTAAGTAAGCAAAAATTAGAAAAATGAACAAAAAGTTGAAGAGGGGAAAAATATTACCAATAACCATCCATTTGAAGTTTTAGATCCTATCTTCTTTGAGATACAAAAAATTCAAAACCCCTAACAAAGTTCAAATTAGTGTTCATTTTGAGACATGAAAACTAAAATTATGATAGACTTAGAGCATGTTCACGATATCTTTAGATCTTTTGTATATTGTTTCTAATCAGGAGTCTAAATAGTGGAATATTTGGTGATTTCGGGGTCAATTACGCCCAAACCCAATGAAATCTACAATATATCAACATATGATTTAGATAAATAAATATACATAAGGCTAAGAAATTTAAAATAAATAATGATTAACAACTTACCTTTGGGTTATATGAACAAAAAATAAGGTCCGCCACCCTAGAGTCAATTAGCCGACGGCAATTAACCTTGCTTCGCTTTTCAATTTGTGGAGCTACTAATCCAGCCCCCGATACACCATCCCCGATGAACAAATACTTCATTTTCTCCTGTGGTGCATTATCCAAATTTTGCATGCAACCACCTAATGAAATGTCACCCAATTTAGGAATGACTTTAAAAAGAAAAAGAATTTTATTTAGCATGAGAACATAACAAAAAGATTTATACCAAATATCTTACAAATATATAGAAGCATAAAAACAATTCATATTCAACTCTTTTGCATAAAATTAGATCATCCACTTCAGTTGTCAAAGGAAGGTTGAAATTTTCATCCCAAATACATTGATTGAAAGTTAACTTTGGGTGCTCTATTAATTCCTCCATCAATGTCAAATCATGAAAACAATAGATATCTCTAGGATTTTCATACTGATTTTCTTTCGGGGATGCTTGTATCTTCTTCATTTTATTCTTTCCTTATAATATCCAGCAACATTTTAGAATATGTGAAGACATTAAGAAATAAAACCAAGAGTGTAGGAAATGTAACTTAACTTGAAAATTTTAGTTATAATACTTAATATTCACCTCATCATTTTCGCCATCTATCATAATAAAGAATATGAAATCTATATCCAACAGCCTCCCTTATTGTATGTATGTTTTCAGCAAGTGGGAATGGAAGAAGTGCATTAGGTTGAAGAGGATAAAGGGATTACCACTAATATATCGTAATCAACAGTGAACTTTTTAAAATCAAATAAGTTCCATATAAATAATGTTTCCTTGAGTTTTAAGAGCCACTTATTATAAACTGGTAAAACATACATTTATAAACCCAGAAAAAGATATTATAATCCTTAATCTAATTTTAGTTATTTTATATATTGTTTTTAACTTAACCTAGGAAAAGCCATATACCCGGAAAGTTAGTTGAGAAGCTTTTACATAATCCTTAGATGATGGGTCTACACGAAAAATCAGAGACAGAGCCTTTTCTGTATTTCTTCACGCTGCAACAATTGCTTCTCATGCTTGTGTTGTGTTCATCAGATAGTGAGTGTGAGGGGTTCTTTTTTTTAGCTTAAAACAATAATCCTCTCCAAGGTCCTCACTTTCCCTAAGATCTTTCGCATTCTCTTCTTCCTCAGGAGCTTTTGAAGGTGTTGGTGTAAGGAAGAATTGTTTGGCTTTTTTTTCCCACTTTCCCCTAACCCGTCCAGATGCCCAGGCAACAATGCCAAAGTGAGAGATATTCTTGGCCAACGCATATAATCTTCCTTCCTCAAGATCCTTCACTAACTGGCCCTCCAAAAATATAAGATGCTTCAAGAGTCATATAAAATAGAGAACATATGAAATTGATCTATATAGAGGTATATAATAAATGAAATTGATCTAAATATATACATATATAGGTTTGACAACTTACAACTTTTTTCTACTACAACCCTTTTGTAATATCATCATATTCACCTTTCTTCATTCTTGCTAGCTTCAAGATCCATCTAATAATAGGTTTCAGAACCTGTCTTTGCATCTTTCAAAAAATAAAAAAGGTAATTGTTAAATTTCTATAGTAAAAGTCCAATAAAATAAAATAAAAGAATTAAATTTTACTAATTTCTTTCTGAGTGTCCCAGAGATCCTTTCCTACCACTGGGCGGAGTATAGATGTTTTTCGGGCTCTCCTTTCTTTCCTTCCTTTTGATTTAATTTCAAACTCTTTTGATAACTATTAGTCACTGTTTTTTCTGAATCTCTTCGCTTGGAATGTAATTAGAGATCACTTTGTATTAGGCTTCGCTTATCCTTATAAGGGAAGATATAATCTTTTTGTCAATGCGTGCTCGAATGATCTAAAGTTAGTCCTCATGGATGACATATGTTGTTTTTGCTATTCTCATCAATCAGAATGCACCCTTTAAATATAAGAATATCTAATTATTCAATAAGCATGTAAGTTATACACAAATGTAGAAAATAATTTCACAAGATTGCTATATACCTTTCACACAATCCCATAATTTTCTCCTTCAATTCAAATTCGGCACTTACTTCTCCAATCAATATGATATAATCGCACCACATCCGTAAGCACACCCAAGTATGAGATTAGTTATACATTGTTGTATAAATTATGTGCTCTCGGGTCCACTTAGTATTCTCAAATATATATAAATTATAAATTTATAATAAATATAATTTATTATATGAACGGTTTTTTATAATAAATATAATTTATTATATGAACGTTATTTATAATAAATATAATTTAATATATATCAGCTATTCCTTTGATAGAATGGGTTTACAGTTTTCTTGAAAAAGTTTATATTTTTTGAGAAGGTAGTAATGGAAGAGAAAAGAAAGAATTTTTCTCATTCTTCGGGTTTTTCTCTATGTTCAAGATTCAGTTCTATCGCCCGATCTATCAGGCTTCACACACATCCATACTTATCCTCGAGGATGATCCGAAGACCGGACGCGATTCGTCGATCCGGTATCGACGGTGTAGATCGCTGGTCGCGGCCGCCGTAGAGATCTGACGGTGCAGATTGCCGGTCGGGTGGCTGATCTGTGGTCTGTTTCTGACTCGAGTCTGTAAATCTATATAGGTAATTTTATTGTTATTGAATTTTGTGATATTGTGCTTGCATGTTTTAATCATATCATAGATCCATGCCTCACAGGTGTTTTCCTTCAATTGTATCAGAAAGCATGCAGATTAGATATGTGTATCTAGTATTCAATAATGCATGTAATTTTGATGTTGATTTAGGTATATGGTAATTGAAGTTCTTATTTATGTGGATCGCATGATTAGATCTCATAATTTTATGATTTTTGGTTCACAGAATGGATGTATTATTTTAATGGTTTTGCCCTAGATCCATGGTAGATTTGATTGTATTAATTTTTTCAATTGTAGTCAGGAGGCTGTCATAAGATCGTGTTTCTTCCCCGGTTTGTATGTAAAACCCCAACCTTAATAGTCATAGTAATAGTGGTTATTGAACTCCGATTTGAGGTTCAATGATAGAAGCCAGGGTGGATTAGAATTTGTAGCTCGACATCATTTGGGCATGAAGTGAAAATTTTCGAAAATTGTAACCGGTGCCCTAATGAAGGTAATGATTTTTTTCTATTTTATCCTGATTTGAGGGGGGTTGCAAAGGATTTTAAGAAAATTTCAGTTCCTATGACTTTGAACCGATATTTAGAAGATACAATGGAGATTTAAGTGAATAGTGATTCTGACCTAAATTTGGAGCCTCACAACAAATTTTCTAAACTGAGCTGAAATTTAAAAGGTCCGGAATCAGAGACTAACGAACTCAAATAAAGCCGAACTGGAGTCCGCTTTGATAGTTTCAAGCGATCCAACGTAATTCTGGAGTAATATTGTTATCCGACATCTCCGATTTTAATGATTTTAAATCTGATTTCGGTGATTTCAAAGCCTGAAATTCACTGTGAAGGATTTAATTAACATTTCATGGTCAATTTTGAAGTTTAGACTAATTACAGAATATTTTTGACGTTTAATCAAGATAAAAGCATAAGACAAAAAAGGAATAAAATCTCGATAAAATGGAGATATTTTCTATGAGAGCCAATCAAACATTTCTAAGGGCCAAGTTAGGGTTTGTGACTCATTAGAATTGACTAATGAGGTCTATGGGCCCAAATGCACAAAATGTTGATTGGCAATATAAAAGAAATGGAGGACCAAATTGTAATTAAATAAAGTTAGAATATTTAAATGGGGAGACAAAACAAATAATTCATTTGTCTCTCAAAAGTTAAGGAACCCGTAGGAGAGAGGGAGAGGGAAGAAAAGAGAGAAAAGAAAGGAGAAAGGAGAAGCAAGAAGAAAAAGTGAAGGGCAAAGGTATGAGATGCGGGATTTTTTCTCCCTGGTCTGCTTATCAAGGATCTTCAAGTGGTAATCATGAGAGGAGCCAAAGAAACTCAAGAAACAAGTAAGTTTATGGTGGGAAAATAGTTTGATAAAGTTTTCATGTTTAATGTCTAAATTCTGGTATGGATGTTAAATTGATGGTATTAAGGTTTAATGGTGCGAATTTAAGATCAATTGAGAAAGCCATGGTTTAGGTTAGCTTTGACAAATCAGTGAGTAAGGGTATGGTTTGATAGTGAATTGTGTGTGATATGTTGAAATGGGTATATGCATCAGATTAAGTGTTTAGAGTGAAAGAAAAAGGAAGAGAAACACAATTTGGTAAATTTTAGCAGCAGTCTCAGGTACAGGAAATGTCCTATTTTCTGTTTTGACTAGTTAGAGCTAATATAACTGTCAGAATTTTATCCAATTTGAGGATTTAAGTGGTTACGTAAAATAGACTTGAAGGAAAACAAAACTAAGAAGAAGCAGTATCACCAAATTCTGATCCTAGTGCCTAAATATTCACTCAAAGTAGGGACCATGTGCAAGCCAAATTTGGTTCAGTTTTTGAACATAGATTAGCCCGGTTATTTGGATCGCAGTATGAGTTTCGGTGTCTGGAATTGGGTGATTCTGAATAGAACCCTAGCACCTTAGCTTTAAATGAGTATAAGGACATAGTGTCAAAATATGAAGTCAAGACCTCGGAAAAATGAGTAATACAAACTGTCACTAGAAAATTCCAGAATGACGAGCAGCGAAAAATGCCATAACTTTAGTTCGATGATCCGATTGGATTGATTCCAATTTAAGTAAATAGATTCCTAGAGGAATAAGAATATAGGAATGAGTGTTTATGGTGGATTAAATGGAAATTATGGTTAATGTGTAATTGTGATTTTCTTGGAAAAGGTGAAAAGGACTATCGGACGGGAACGGGAACTCAACTGGAAGCAAGCGGGATTGAGCTGTGAACTGTGAGTGAAAATGATATTTTGAGAATTGAGTTTTTAAAAGTGAATGGTTTTAATGTTAAACTGAAAGTTTAATGTACTTTATGTAAATGTTAAGGCATATGGAAATGTTTTGTATCTTGTACTGTTTTATCTTGCATCAATGGGATATATTTATATGTGATAAATATGTATGTATATGTTAAGGTATAGAAAGTTTAAAAAATGTTTAAAGATGTATGTATATGTTAAGGTATTATGAAAGTTAAAAATGTTTAAAGAATGCATATGTGTTTTAATGAGCAAAGTAAAGGATTTAAATGTATTTATAATGTATTTTAAAGAAATAAGCTGCATCATGGTTACCCTAAACCCCCCTACAGACTGTTATAGATCATATCGGTCGAAGTACTTAAGCGCAAGGATTTAGGAGGGTAGTTATAGGTTACTAACCGAGGGAGGGAAATAGGTGTCTAGAGTAATATCCTTACACGTGATAAAGCATTATGACTGAACTCCTATAAGTTGAGCTTCTCCACAACAGAGTGGCGCAGACTGGACAGATCTGTCCCTCACCACAAGACTTAAAATCTGCTCATATTCTGGTTCTATTCGAAAAGAATGAAAGAAGAAATAAAGAAAGAAGTTTAAGGCATAAATGCTTAAAGCATAAATGGATTTTAAATGCATATATTTATGGAAAGAAAGCTTAAGGCATAAATTCTTAGCTATAAATGGATTTTTAAAATGGTAAGTATTTCTATGAAAGAAGTTTAAGGCATAAATTTAAAGCATAAATGGATTTTAAATGCATAAGTATTTATTGAAAGAAAGTTTAAGGTATAATGTTAAAGAATAAACCGATGCAATTTGTACGCATTTATGGAAAGAAAGTTTAAGGCATAAATGTTTAATGTATAAATGGATTTTAATTGTATAAGTATGTATTATTTTGATATAAATAGAAAATGTATATAAATGAAAATGTACACTCACCGAGCTCGTTTAGCTCATTCTTTCCGCATGTCTTCAAAACATTTTCTGTGTTCGAGACAGTGAGCCAGAGAGATCCTCCTTGTAGTGAGTCGAGCTATCGAGAGACGACGTAAGATGATTGCATTGAAAATAATCTTATATATTGTAGTAGGGAATATTTTGTCATGTTTTGATAAAAATATGCTGAATTGGAAGTTAAGGTTTAAATGTTTTTGATGATTCAAAAGAAAATAAATGTATATATATGTATATTGTGTTTGATTGTTGTGACTTAGAGTCCATATGGAAGTTATTAATTGAAGTTTAGAAGGTTTAAATGTTTTCTACTGTGAGTTTGTAAATTTGGAAAGTCCAAAAATGAGGAAACTCCGGCCCATTTTCCCAAAAAATCTAAAGTGTCGAAAAGAAAAGAAATACAGTTCTTAGCACTTCGCTTCCGCATTATTTTAAAAGATATGTGAAGAATTGTAAAGGGGTTCGCTCCACGGATTTTAATTTATGGTTTTAAGGAAAAGTTTCTATATCTCGTTGGAGTGGTCGAGGTCCCCTGTTCATGAGGTTAATCCTGCCTGTGATCCTTCAAATATACATGGTAACGAGCTAAGTTTTAAATATAAAGATTTAGAAAATTTTTATTTTTATATGATTGTTTTATGTTTTCTTTAAGATTTATAAAAAAAAAAAAAAAATTTGTGTAGATGAAAATCATTAAAATCAAACTGACAATAGCGTATTATATCCGTAATTACGCTCGATCGCTTGGAAACTATCCAAACGACTTATTTCACTTTTATTTCGGGCCGTTAGTCTTTATGATTTATTCCGCACCTTTCTCGTATTTTCGGCCCACCTCCGAAAATTTCACTTGAGCCCAAATTCCAGCCTGAATCACTATTCACTTAAATCTCCCATTATCTTCTAAATACGGGCTCAAAGTCATAGAACTGAAATTTTCTTAAAAATCCCTTTTGCAACCCCTCCATCCGGATAAAATAAGAAAATTACTATTCATTAGGCAATCTTGCCATAATTTAAAATTTTCACTTCATGCCTCAAATGATGTCCGTAGCGTTTCTAAATTTAATCCAGTTCCTCGTTTCTATCATTAGACCTCAAATCAAATAATAACCACTATTATAAAATATTCAATAAGGTTGGGGTTTACAATCACCCTCTTATAAAAATTTCGTCCTCGAAATTTAAATAACATACTTGAGTAAATCTGATTAATGCTCATGTCAAGTTCTCTCACCGTGATTCATCCACAACACCTTTACTAAAGGAATCACTTTGTTTCAAAGAACCTAATCATTTCGATCAACAATTTGAACCGGTCTTCTTCATACGTCAATTTTTTTTTATAAATCGTAATCGCTTTATTGTGAGACTTCACCCTCGTGACATCACTCATGGTACCCTTCAGTGGAAGCTCACTCATAGGATATCCTCATTCTAATCGAGTTCCTTTCGCCTCCCAGATTCGAACTCCAGACCTGGTGGTCTTTAGTCCACTGGAAGCATCTCTGGTACCAACTGAGTTTAGTACCAGAGATTTTATTTATTATTTACATTTTTTTTAATTAAAAAATAGTCAGAATTTTAAATTTCAAACTCGTAACTGTATTAATCTTCATTATTTGGAAAGCTTCGAGAAGATCCGATTAACATCCTGAACGTGACCACCGTGAAACGTTAGAGGGAGGAGGAGGAAGACGCGGTTTGACTGATCAAGCAAGTGTTCCCAGAAATTGCCACGCGCCTACACGCCAGGAGTTTCCTCGCGTGGTCCTCACTGGCCGATAGTCTTGGGCGAGGGGCCGTGCGGAGTCGCTGTGCCTACTTCCCGCGGCCGGCCCGCTGCATGCTGCGGTTCTTCCCCGTCTTTTTGGATTCATGGACTACGGACTGTGGCTACCTCCCAAATTGTAATGTTGTTTTTGTGGTTTTAATTTATTTGCTTTTGGGCCTTTATGTTTAGAATCAAATGAATTGGGCTTCAAGAACCTTAGATATTTTCTTAATAGGCCCAATTTTAATTTTAGGAAACCATGGATTGAAGTTATTACTTCACGCTTTTAGAATATTAAAATTATATGCTTATAACATGTTTTATGTGATAACAGTTAATATAGAATTAGTGGTGCCATATAAATTTGCATCAATGATACTATATGTGAAGCATAATTATTATGATTTCATTATCTAGTTTAATAATATTATGGTAATTATTTTATTTTTTTTTAAATAATTTTAAAATCCTCATTATTTAAAATATTGAATGGTGAAGGTTTGACTGACTAATTAATTTTAACCTATGAGTTTCATCGTAATTCAATAATAAAATGATCATGTGATGCCCCAACTGGATGTAAAACATGGTTTATTTTATCGATTAGACTCAATTAAGTTTCAAAATTTTATAGATTTAGACTATTCAATCGCTTCAATCTTGGATATTAAAGATAATTTTGAAATTAAACAATGGCAGAAAAACATCTTCAAACTTACCTAATTATTACCCTCCCAACGAGGCTATGATATTTTTATTAAGTGCCCAAAGTTTTGAAACAATTAGAGTGAAATGATTATGTGTATTATCTAGAGTTCTGCCCAAGAAGGTGGGATTTGCTAGTCTCCATTGGTGGACTCCCATCTTTCCCGAACCAACTAGTAGGATACTAATTCATTTCATGACTCAACTTAGTTTGTTATAAATATCTCATTTCCAACGTAGTTATAATGGAAACCAATAATTGTTTACAATAAATTGTAAAATAGTTTTGGATTAACTAAATTTTAAGATTATGTTTATTGTAAGATATTACGCTTTAATACTAGTGTATTTTTTAAAAATGGCATCATTTAACCCACTTGCAATGATTTTGAGTCAAAGCCTGATGGAAAGCAATTATAGTGAATGGAAACCAACCCGTACATTGTTCTGATTTTGAAAAATCGGCTTATCTTAATCCACACCAAAGCCCAGGTTAATGGAGCTCGCGAAGAAATGTAATTCATCAAGTCGTAAAAGACTATGAGAATCGACAAGGCAAATATATCGGGCCACGCTATATTTTATTGTTGCTAGTCATTTGAAAGGACGTATATCTCATCTCGAGAGTGGAGCGTAAATGATCCGCACTCGATAAGATGTTTGCACAATCAACAAGTTCTTTAAGGCAGCCAAAGAGGCTATAATGAACACTAGAATGATCAAAGTGTGAGGGATCATCGTTCGAAAATGATGTCACATCTCAACTGCCAAGTGTCGATGAAGATGGAGCAAAGGTCCCAAATTGATTTCATATTTGAATCCCTACCCGATCGCTTACCACTTTTTAAAGTTAATTATAATATGAACAAGATGGACTAACTCCTACGTGAGTTGATGCATGAACTCTAAAGTGGTTTCAAAGGGCTTTCGGAAACAAAGGTAAGTTCATACAGATCGAGGGTTCTACTTTCAAGCCCAAAAACCTATGGTGGAAAAGTGAACAAATAGGCTAAGTGGTCAGGTACCAATACTTTAAACCACCGCTTATGAAGAAGCCGAAAGGCAAGTGCTTCAAGCGATGGCGGTCACCGGGAAGCGAATTGCCCTCGATTGCCAAAAGCAAGGTATGGGTAATTTAAATGTGGTTGAAGCTTGTTTAGTGGAGAATTATAATGATAAATGGACGCTTGATCAGAGCCACTCAACCATGTCCGTTACTCGCAAAGTGGGTTCCACAAACTAGTTTCTGGCTGGACAGAAATGCAGGTTGAGGCTGAAATGATGAAAATATGGTCTCCTCGTTTTGACAGGATACAAGCAGAATTACTTTTCAACAATGATAGGAATTTTATGTTTAGTAGAATTGGTTTATATGTACTGGATTTTTAAAAGAATTTAATTTCAAGTAGTTGTTTATTTGAACAAGGTTTAACAATGGAATTTTAATCTTTATTGGCACAGCAGTTCAACTTCATTTATTTTGTACCTGATTTGATAGATGGTCTTTATTATTTAAGTCCTATGTCCTAAGTGGATAGTTTTAATTACTGGAAATTGTTGATAAGCATGATCACCTAGCCAAGAAAAGGAAAGTTTAAAATGAAACGTACCTTTGGCATTTGCGATTAGCTATATTAACTTAATAGGATTCATATTGCAAAAGTGGATCTTAACTTCCCAGACCTGAACTCATACCAAAGATGTGAATCTTGTTTGAAGGTAAATGACCAAAAGGCCCTTTAAAGCCAAAGGATATCGCGTTAGAACTAAACCGCTGAATCGTGCATACTGTGATGTGTGAAGTGACCAATAAATGTCCAAGCAGGGATGGTATGAGTATTTGGCTACCTTTACAAGACTACTCAAGATATGGATATATTTACCTAATGCGCCAAAAGTCTGAAACTTTCACTAAATTTCGAGAGTATAAGGCTGAGGCAGAAAAGCAATTAGGACTCCATATCAAAGAGCTTCGGTCTGACCGAGGTGGTGAATACCTTATCCGAGAGTTTAAGTCTTACTCACTAAGAGGATAGTTTCACAACCAAGACCTGAACACCCTTAAAGAAATGAGCTGCGTAAAGAAGAAATAGAACTCTCTCAGGATATGGAGGGTCACGCTTAGTTATTCATCTCTACCTATATCGCTTTGGGGGATATGCCATAGAAACCGCAATGTATCTTCCGAATTTAGTTCCTTCTAAAACGGTTCCTAAGACAATCTACGTAATCTGGAAAGGGCCAGTTTCCAGTTTCTAAGCCATATATCCGAATATGGGGTGCTCCCGCACATGTCTTAAGAAAGGATCCAAATAAGTTGGAATTCAAGCAGACAGAAAAGGTTGCATGTCATTGCTGGCTGTTCCTAAAGGAACGAGAGGTGACCATTTTATAAGTCCTTCTGCTAAAAAGGTTATCAGAGTACCTCACGCAACTCTTTTCGAGGAAGACTATATAAAGCAATTTCAAAGTCCCAAGAGTAAAATAATTCTGAGGAGCTTGACTCACCTCAAGAACAAACTAATCCACTGTCTTGGCCTCTAATACCACTTATTCCTGCATGTTCAAAGAGGGAAAATGTAATTCATGTGAACAAGCACAGGTGGAACTAAAGGGAACAGTAAGATCCAATACATGTGGAACCAGAACTTAAGAGCCAAGACAAGAGGAACTAGTACTTTTACAAAGCCGACAATGAACCACAACCAGTGATTTCAACAGAGGATAGAGTAAGGCGGAAGCCTCGCGAGATATGTCTTGCAAGGCGAGTCTACCAAGTTATTGCTATCGACAGCGGAAGATGATCCCACCAATTACAAAGAAGCACTGAAGATGTGGATGTACGTGAGTGGCAAAAAGCCAAGGACCGTGAACAATCTATGTATTCCATCTGGCTCCGGGTTCTTGTGAGGCACCCAAAGGTAAAACTACTAGGGTGTAAGTGGATTTACAAGAGAAAAGAGGATCAGATGGAAGGTGGAACCTTCTAGATTTGTATACAAAAAGCACATACCAGCAGAGATGGGAGGATTATGAAGAAACTTTCGCAAGAGCTTTGGCGTTTAATCTTATCCGGATTCTTTAGTCAGAGCTTAGTCTCGATACTAGATTTAAGTGAGGGATGTCAAAATGCCTTTTTAAATGGTAATTTAAATGAGGACATCTATATGCAAAGAACCGTAAGGGTTCAAAGCTAAAGGCAAAGAACATATGGTAAAGTAAGGTGTCAGAAAAGTAAGTGTCCATTTATGATTTTAAGCAAGATTCAGATCATGGAACATCGTTTGATCAAAGCATTACTTTGGTTTTGAGAAAGTTTCTCCCATGAACCTTGTGTTTACTACAAAAGAATCCAAGACTGTAAGGTAGTTTTTCTACCCTTACGATGACATATTGTTAACGGAAACGACAAACAAGTGTTGTCGTAAAAGATCGTTGCATAAACAGCTTGATATGAAAGACTTGGGAGAAGCCAACTATATTCTTGAATCAAACTTATACGAGACCTAAGAATAAGTTGTTTGCACTATCTCGTTTCTTATATTGATAAAATTTTTGTCGTTTTAATATGGAAATTCCAAAAGGACCCTTACCTCTTTAGGACATGGTACCATCTTCTATGAGCAATCACCAAAACTCCCCAGCAGAAAGAATATGAGTAGGATACCTATGTCCTAATGTAGGTAGTCTCATGTATGCTATGTTATGTACCGTGCCAGAGACCGTTATGCAAGGAGGTCAGGTTTCCAGATTTAACTGATCCTTGAAGAACACTGATTGCGCAAAGGCAGTACTTAAGTATCTATGAGAACAAGAGATTATATGCTAGTATATTCCAAAGGGGGAGTTTAGAAACCATCGCTCTACGCACTGCACTCCAAGGGATATTGATTCATGGAACTACCGGGCTATGTGTTTACACTATATGCAGATTTGGTTCATCGAGGATATTAAACAGACGCGGTGTAGCGCATTCCACCAATGTAAGCCAAATATGTCACTCGAGGCGCCATGTAAAGCCGTGGTCGAAGAAGTTCAGTTTATGATCTTCAGTGATACCCAAAGGTGTACGCCCATTACTCCCATCAGGACAACAGCAATGTGAGTACGCCCAAAGAACCAAGGTATCACAGCAAACAAAACACATCAGAGGAAGTACCACTTGATCCGAGACATCAGCGAGGAGACACAAGGGTTACCAAAATAAGGCCGTATAAAACCTACGGGACCCATTCACAAAGCGCCTACCCCTCAAGTTTTGAAAGACATGTAGATTTGAAGGGTGTTAGGAGATTACCGTACTTATTTTTAGGACTAGTGGGAGTTTTTTTATTTGCTTTTAGCAAGACAAATAAAATTATTGTATTTTTCTCGTGTTAACAAAATTTCAATGAGGTATTAATTTCACCTTGTGCACACTAGTATTTTTCGGGGATATAACCAGATTAATTATGCAAAAGATATGGTCATATGGATGCTGCCCATGGAAGACATGACTATAAGCTCTTCATAATTAATGAATAAGATCACAGCTTATTGAACAAAGTTGACTTTACTTTATTTAGGACTCATAATATTTTATGAAATAACTGGTCTTGGTTATTATAAAATATTGCGCATTATGTTTGCATTGATAGATCAAAGAAAGATTTGATTAAAGCTAAATTTCGTGAAAGGAATTAAATCTCAAGTGATATTTGATTATTATTTTTTTCTCCTCAACTTTGGTAGTTTATTTTAAATAGGTAATTGAATAATTATCGGTCTTGAATTGTCAATATGTGAGGCCTATTTTGACGGCCAATACTCAGAT
The DNA here is from genome assembly GCA_016808115.1 of Tetrastigma voinierianum. Classification (NCBI taxonomy): domain Eukaryota; kingdom Viridiplantae; phylum Streptophyta; class Magnoliopsida; order Vitales; family Vitaceae; genus Tetrastigma; species Tetrastigma voinierianum. The sequence continues at coordinate 321,537 of JAEQBH010004167.1, read as the reverse complement.
GATTTGGGGAACGTGATTGTTTAATTACTCAGTATTTATGAAATAAACAAAAATGGAAATTATGAAATATCCTCTTGATATGTTTCGTACTGATGTAATGAAGTCACCGGCCAGCAGATTTGATCCATTAGAGAAACTCGTTAAATCAAGAGATTAAAATAATAATTGATGAGAATGTGAAAATATAATCAATTAATTATCGATATTTTACAATGGAGGAAATTAATATATATATCAATATTATTAATTTTGGAGTTCAACTCGGCCTTTAAAGTGGGAGGGCGACCGGATTAGATAAATGCTTTTCAATTATAAGGAGCCTTAATTAATAATAGCCGTTGGATCCCTGTGCTAGCTCAAAGGGAAAGTGAAGGAGCTCATATCAAGAATGGAAACTATAGAATAAAAGTTGAGTTACATGGTTTTAGCTTTACGCCGTTTCACTCAAGAGCAAGTGAGATCGTTAGCAATTATGTGCCTGGGTCCCACTTAGTATTCTCAAATATATGTGTATAAATTATAAATTTATAATAAATATAATTTATTATATGAACGGTTTTTATGTAATAAATATAATTTATTATATGAACGGTTATTTATAATAAATATAATTTATTATATGAACGCTATTCCTCGATGTAACGGGTTTTAAGGTTTTCTTGAGTTTTTTTTTTTCATACATTTTTTGAGAATACGTAATACAGAAAAGAAAGAATTTTTCTATTCTTTGGTTTTTTCTAAGTGTTCAAAGATCTCAGTTCTACGCCCATTCATTGTGCCCACACACATCCATACTCACTCCTCGGTGACAGATCCGAAGATCTGACGGCAAGTATCGGGCTTCACCTCAGATCGGACGTGGACCGCCGGTCATGTCATGTCAGATCCGACTGCAGATTGGCCGGGTCAGGGTCAGACGTAGTCTAGTTGACTGATCTCGCAAATCTACATAGGTAATTTTATTTAATATTGAATTTTAGATGCGCTGCATGTTTAATCATATTGCTGGGATCCATGCTTCCGCTGCAGTTTCTCTTCATACATCCTCTCCCCACTTCACCATCATCATTATTGAATATCAATTTTCACCTCTTCACTTTCTTTTAGTACTCAAAGTCTAAAGTTTGCATTTCTCAATCTTTTCTTATGAAGTAATATATTTTTTTTTTCCCCTTTCATCCATATCTACATGGCAATAAAGAATGATCAATCTCATAATATATATCTTACATTCAAAAACTAAAGCATGGTATTTTAGTAGTTTACCTAACCTTGTCTCTCTTCAGGAAACATTTATAAACATGTATAACTTTTCTGTAAGTTCTCAAATGATTGCAATGGGCAATAATAAACATCAATTGGAAAATGTATATTAAATTTAATATAAAGAAGTTAGTTGAAGTAAAATTATTCCATTAGTAAGAATTAATAATGTTCTACAAAATTTCCAATACATGAAAATCTTAAATCTGATAGCTAAATATTCACAAAAGTCTAAGAGGAAACTATTGCTAATCTTAACAACAACATATCATCGAAGCCTTAAGAAAGGGCCACCGGTGAGACTCCCCACCCTTCAAGGGATCATCCTGTGGTGTTCCTTCAGTAAGCTCACTCATAGGATATCCTCATTCCCACTGAAGTTCCGCTCCCCAGATCCCAACCTGTGACCTAGTGGTCTTTAGTCCAAATGGGAAGCATCTCTCCCTCGGGTACCAACCGGAAGATTTCACGTTGAAGGATCCTAATCTCGGATTAACCTCATGAACCCGAGGATCTCCCAAGACCCAATGAGTGAGAGAGGAACTTTTCCCTAAGTGCCACTGAATAAAACTATGGAGCTAACCCTTTACAACTCTTAACATATCTTTAGTAAATAATGTGAAGCTAAGTGATAAATTTTTTTTTTTTTTTCTTTCTTTTTCCAAACACTTAGATTTTTCTTAAAATTATATAAGAGTTTCCTCTGTTTTGACTCTTCCCAAATTTACAAAACCCGGGAAAACATTTAAAAACACTTCTTAATCTTTCAATCCTCAACTTCTCAACTTCCGTTTTAGGACCTCGCCCACAACTCCAATCAACACAATATATACCATATACATTTATTCCATCAATCATCAAAACATTCATCAAAAAACATATCCCAAACTCTTTTAATTCCATGCATTTTTTTTTTCAAAAGATTGGGCTTGAGCCGGACTTGGTCGACTCGCCTACGCACTCGGGCCCCACCAGGATCAAAGCCCACGAGTTCCTTTCAAAACAGTATACATCTATGCATATATACATGACAAATTATTCAACATATAAAATATGCAAACCATTTATACAATGCAAAGCTTCACATGCGCTGCTCCTCTCGATGGTTCGACTCACGCATTAAAGATGATACTCTCACCACAGCAGATATTGTCTCTACATTCAAAATATTTCTTAGAAATATATGGAAAATAATTGTTTCGTGCTATTTCCATGATATTATTTTCATTAAGATATATTTCCAAAGATATATCAAAATAATATGTTTATACAATTAAAATCAATTTATACCTTAAACATTTATGCCTTAAACTTTCTTTCTTTTTGATAATAAATACTTATACATTAAAATCCATTTATGCCTCAACTTTCTTTTCTTTCCTGATAATAAATACTTATACAATTAAACCATTTATGCCTTTAAACATTTATGCCTCAAACTTTCTTTCTTTCTTCTTTCTTTCTTTCCTGATGAACCATAGATGGAAAACACACCGAACAGCCTTGACCGACGGTGAGATAGTCACATTCCAATATAACTATCACGCCATGAGAAACTCACGCCTTGCATGTGGTTCCAGTCATAGCAATCTTATCACGTTGTAAGGATATTACTCTAGACACCTAATTCCTCCCCGCTTAGTAACCTATAACTCATCTTTCAACCTACACGCCTTACAAAATTCCTAATGATATCACCATAATAAATATATGGGGTTAGGTAATCCATCAAGAAACATTTATCAAAAATACATTTATAAATTCATTTAAATCCTTCACTTTATCATGAAAACTGATATATATATGTAAATATAAAGATATATATTTTACACATTTTTAAACTCATAATACCTTAACATATGCATACATATATAATTTAGTATAAATATATATATTGATGCAAGATAAACATGTACATTAAATTTTTCATTTACATTAAACTCTTTCTTATTTAGGCAATAGTAAACATTTACATTAAACTTTTCATTTTAACAGACTGTAAAATCGCTCACTTTTAAAACTCAATTTGCAAAACATCATTTTTACACTCACCTGCTCACCGCCTCGATCCCGCTTTTCCGCTTCCCTTCCGATAATCAATCTCTTTCACCTTTTCAAGAAAACCACAACCATACATTAACTTCCATGAATCCACCTATACACATTCATTTAAATCCAAATGAACAAATTACTCCTAAGCACGAAAACCCATTCATTTTGGCCAACTTTCAACAATACTCTATAGACTTTATGACTCAAAAAATTATTCAAACGGTCTTCAAAATTTATGAAACTCTCCAAATCAGTCCTTTATATATCCAATAAAATCTCTTTAAATTTTTAATTTAAAATTCCTTCTCTAAAGCCCTCAACCACATAACACAAGTTATTGTGTTTTACATCTAGATGGCAGAACAGAATCTGCACATAGCTCCACTTTGACAAATTTTCTGGGCACTTTGGGATTACAATTTGATTAAACTTTCTTCAGATAAATTTTTCCCCTAGAAGTCTATTTTACCCATAATTTTGAATCACTCAATTTGGATGAGTGAAACTCCAGCAGTGGCCAAAACACTGAGCAACCATACCCAAACAGAGCAAAATCAGTGAGCTAGCCACGAGCTCACCTTTCAGTCCGTATTTGGGAGCCTTAGAGCTACAATCTGTTTCTGGTCCTCTCTATACATTTGTAGCCCTATCTCTTATGGTTCTTACCAATTGAAATCAATTCATTTGGATAATTATAACTTAATCTATAGCCAAATTAAAAACAGGTTTGCCAGAAATTTTGACAGCATTCCCTTAGCTTATAACATGATCTTAATGCCCTCAATTCAAATCCTTTTCTTTCCTAACCAATTCCAATACATTATGTTCTCAATTTCATAACTCCTAACCAATTTCAACATCAAACCCTAACCATTCACTCACTTGATTTTTCAAACCCTAACCTAATCCATTTCTTTCTCAATTTCTATCAAATTCATCATGATTCAACCTTAAATACCCCAATTGGGGTTTTATCCACAAAACCTCAACAAATCAAGGGTTTGTGTGGACTTCAACCAAAACCCTAGGTTTGGAAACAAAAACCACCCCATAGAAAAAACCTAGCAATCTACAATTAATAACCTTGTGACATCCAAAAGACACTTGATTCCATACAAAAAAATATACCTTTGTTCTTCTCTCTTTCTCTCCTCCCTCTTCTTCCTCTTCTTCCTCTCTTCTTCTCCCTTTTCTCCTCCATACGGGTGCCTTAACTTTTTGAGAGACCAAATGAATTATTTTGTTTGTCTCCCCATTTAAATATTCTAACTTTCTTTTAATTACCATTTGGTCCCTTGAATTAAGCTATTTTAACCCTAGATTTTGCCAAAATTGCATTCGAAACATAGAATCTTTGTATTGGTTCATTCTCATGATATTTTTAAATCATAACTTAGCCAATAAGAGTGTTTGATTAGACTTCATAAGAAAATATCTCCTCAGTAGCAGATTTATCTTACTTTTCAATTTATATATCATTTTTTTATACCATTAAATGTCAAAAATATTCTATGGTCGCCTAAACTCATACTGACCATGAAATACTCTAATTAAATCCTTCACAATGGATTCCAGGCTTTGAAATCACCGAAATCGGATTTAAAATCATTAAAATCGTGAATCCGCATAATAGCTAGAGTTATTATGTCCTAATTACATCTTTACTTCATTTGGGAACTGATTCAAACGACTCGCTTCACTCCAAGCTTCAATTTCGTTAGACTTTATGATTATTTTCTGACATTGCATTTCTTTCCAAGCAATTTCCGAAAAATATCAGCAGTTCGACCATCCGGAATCATCATTCACTTAAATCTCCAATTATCTTCTAAATATCGGGCTCAAAAGTCATAGAACTGAAATTTCCTTAAAATTCCTCAACCTCTATCCGATATAATAAGAAAAATCACTATTCCCAGGGCACTCGGTTACAATTTTCTAAATTTTCACTTTATGCCCAATGACGTCCGAGTGCTCTAAATTCTAATCTACCTTAGATGTCATTGAATATTGGACTCTAATCGCTCAAAACTACTATTATAACATTCAATTAAATGGGTTTTACAATCACCCTCCTTATAAAAATTTCGTCCTCGAAATTAAAAGACTGTAAAGAGATGGGAATAATGCCCTTCATCCGCTCCCTCCTCATGCTCCCATGTAGCCCCACCGTATGACTCCTCCACAATACCTTCATCACAATAATCTTGTTGTGCGAACTTGCCTCTCACGGTCGAGGATCTCACGTTCCTCTCAGACAAGCCAAATTCCTCCCCAGATTTCCACCGGTTGTTACAATAAGGCGTGAGAGTGGTCCGGTATATACTTCGCGAGCATAGAAACATGGAACATAGTGAACAGCGATCGAGGTCGATGGCAACTCCAATCGGAGCATGTCACCTCCCAACTTCCTAAATCAACTCAGATGTGAACCAATATACCGTGGACTCAGCCTTTCCACGCTTCCCAAATCTTAGTACGCCTTCCACGGAAATTCAAAAATACTATATCCCCTACTCGAACACTAGGTCCTTACTTCGCTGACATTCTATATCTTTCATTTGGCCTTGTGCAATTTTCATCTATCCCTTATAACTTGAGATCTTATCACAAGTCACTGGACAATTTCCTGACCTACTAATTTCCTTTCGCTACCTTCATCCTACCAGACTGAGTTCGACATTTCGGTCCATAAAGAGCTCACAGGCCATACTAATACCGGCCTAATAACCAAGTATTGTATGCAAACTCCATCGGGGTAGATGGTGTCCTGAAATTTCCCCAACCCATAACACATGCCCAAGCATATCCTCTAAAGTCTCAGATAGTTCCTCTTAGATCGCCATCCGCTTCCATGGATGAAAGTGCCAGGCCGGGGCGCTTTTAAAGGTCAAGGGCATTCAGAACCGGACTAAAACCGTGAGGTAAACCCGATCATCTAAACAATGGAAATTACTAAAACTACCCTTGACCCTCTCATTTCCATTTTGGGCCGACTATACCAAACCATATTCCATTTTATTCTTTCCATTTTCACTCTAATCACTCCCATTTTATGCCTTATACCCAATTCATAATTATATGTGGATCCTTAACTAAGCTCTCTAAGAACTTCGTTTTATCAATAAAGCAATAGTTATGAAATGTGGCAAACAAAGGCTCTCGAATCCGGGCTGCCCAATCTCACACCCAAGGACCTCAATTCTATGAGTCGAGGAAGATGCACGACCACTCATATGGAACTCCATGGTCTCCTACTAAGAGCATTTGCTACCACGTCGCTTCTTTCCGTGATGATATTCAATGGTACATTCATAATCCTTGACTGCTTCTATCCATCTCCTCTGCCTCATGTTCAGCCTTTTCCGCATAAACAGACATCGCAAGCTCTTATGATCCGTGAAAATCCTACAGGTACTCCATATGCAAGTAATGCCTCCATATCCAAGGCAAATACTACTGGCCAAGTAGCTCAAGGTCGGTGTAGGATAATTCTGCTCATGCTTCTTCAATTGTTTAGAAGCATATGTAATCACCTTGTTTGGCTCAGATAATACACAACCTAGACTTCGCCTAGATAATACACTCCGCAGCCATCCCCGCCCCTCGATGGAAGTGGGCCACGATCAGGTCATCTCAGTCATCAACTACATGCTCACTCATAACTGGTCTACGGGCCTAGTTAAAGGTGCGCCTTACATGAAAATCCTCTGGGCACTAACTTTACTGCACACCCTCGCAACCCAAACTCCGACCCACACTCTCGTGAGGGAGGCTCTGCACCAGCATAGCTTCGACCTTCGCTGATCCTCGAGATCCCTCCCAAGAAAACTATGTGTCCTAAAAAGCTAATAATCTGGTTTAGAGCCAAAACCCGACACTCACTGTAGTTTAGCATATAACCGATGTTCCCAATGCTTGCGTAACTATCCTCAAAGTGCTCAGATGTTCTTCTCCACGTCTAATAGATCAACATATCGTCAATAAACACGATAACAACCGACGGCAAGGCCCTAAAATCCTCGCTCATGAGATCCATAAAAGTGGCCGGGCATTCGTGTAAGTCCAAATGGCATGACTTAGAAACTCAAAATGCCTAGACTGCGTTTCTGAACGCCGCTCGAACATCCTCATCATGAATTCTCAACTTATCCAATTCACTCCAATTAAATCATCAAGGCTCATGACAAATATCTTTTGCAAGCCTTAACCAAGCCATTAGCATCCTTAAAGTGAAAAACCCATAATGTCTTTCACCTAGCAAAATTACATTTATATCTTAACTGTTCCTTTCTTCTAAAACATTAATTCTAACACATTCCATTAGGCATTTAATCACTTCCAATTGATTAAAATCAATGGAAGCTCAACTTTTCCATACTTCTCCTAAGGTGGTGTCACACATTCCTAATTATTTCTTCAATTTCTTCCATTTTCTTTCAACAAATTATATTTGATAATTCATCCCATGTCATTGATTTACTTAAACTATATCAAACCAATGCATTTCCAATAAACCCTTTCGCCTAACCTCTCATCTCATTTATCTAACTTTAATTCCATTAATTCCATTAATTCCTTCACATTTCAAGTAATGTCATTAAATCAATTAAACCAATCAAACAACATCACTTCCATTAACATCCAAGGTTGACCTAAATTTACAATCCTTATAATCTCATTCTTTCTTTTCAATTTCTTAGCAAATCAATCTAGAATCCTGTCAATTTAATAGCTAAAGCCTTAATATAACTCAATTGAAGGTTTAGATAAATAATCCATAAAACCCTAATTGCTTACCGAAACTCAAACCCACGTTGACCCACCGCTTATGTCCTTGACTGCGCGTAGAGCCCGACTTCAAACCCATGCCCTCTCATCCCTAATCGCGGCCTCTACTACCCGTCAGACCGTGTGGGTCATGACGCTACCGGTCCAAATCTCCTGGACTAAAACCTACAAAGAAACCTCTTCAAGCCACAGATACGACCTTTGCTTTTTTTTTTTTTTTTTGTTTCAACAATCATCTTGACATCGACTCGAAATATCGATCTCCCATGTCCTCTAATTGCTCATCCCCGCTTGAACCTCAGAACATTATCATTTCCATGTCAAGTAGTAAATGCATTTTCATCTGTCATTTGACCTACTGACGAGTCTACTCATATTTGGTATTTACTAGATTCCTCCAAGGTGTTGACATTTATGGGACTCTTCTGCCACATGCCTACAATTTCTTTCCTCCAACTTTTATGATCTTTTCACCTCACACTTGCCTCCTATCCTCAAAATGTAATCTTTGAAATTAAAGTCCAAGATTCCTTTTGCCTAGACCTTCCAACTCAAAAGATCTAGCATTATTTCCTATAAATGAAACCTCGGTATTTCCGGGTGGTGGTACTAATGCCCAGATTTCGTGGCTGGCCTACCGACGACGCACTTTCCGTGGAATTAAAAATTTAATATGTCATGTAATGCATATATGATTTTAAATCACATAAATAATTTATGCAATTTTAAAATAAACATTAAAACAATCATATGAATATAAAAATTCTTCCAAACTTTTTATAACATTTTCAAAACCCGGGTTCATACTGATGCTTGAAGGATCCCACCCTGATTAACCTCATGAACCCGAGCCTCTCCCTAGCATCTCCCACAGATGTAGTAGAAACTTTCCTTAAAACAACAACAAAACTACGGAGCGAACCCCTAAGTAATCCTTAACATATCTTTAGTAAATAATGCGGTAGTTTATATAATTTTTTTTTTTTTTTTTTTCTTTTTCTTTTCCTAAACGACTTTTAGATTTTTCTAAAATTCGGCTGGGAGTTTCCTCGTTTTTCTGATTTCCTGGGGCCCCATAAAACCCGCGAAAATACTTGTTACTTCTAATCTTTCAATCCTCAACTTTCAACTCCGGCTTTAGACTTCGCCCACAACTCAATCAACACAATATATATACCATATACATTTATTCATTTCAATCATCAAAACATTCATCAAAACATTCCAAACTTCTTTAATTCCATGCATTTTTTTTTTTCAAAAGATTGGACTTGAGCCGGACTTAAGCCGACCGCCTACGTACCTCGTCCACTGAGGATCAAAGCCCACGTAGTTCCTTTTCAAAATATATACATCTACAGGAGGCATATACAAATTATTCAACACATATAAAATATGCAAACGAGTTTATATGTCGCGCCACATGCCGCCTCCTCGACGCCGAGACTCCACTCGCACAGGAGGATACTCCCCACCGCGCACATGTCTCGTGATCCTCAAAATATTTTGGAAACATATGGAAAAGAATGAGCTAAAGAGCCCAGCCGAGTGTACATTTTCATTAAGATAACATTTCAGATATATCAAAATAATACATGCTTATACAATTAAAATCAATTTATACCTTAAACATTTATGCCTTAAACTTTCTTTCTTTCTGATAATAAATACTTATACATTAAAATCCATTTATGCTCAAACCTTCTCTTCTCGATAATAAATACTTATATAAATTAAAACCATTTATGCCTTAAACATTTATGCCTCAAACTTTCCTTTCTTTCTTTCTTCTTTCTTTCTTCTGATGGAACCCAGGAATAAACACACCAACGCCTCGGTAATCGACGGTGAGGTTTAGCCATGACCTGGGCCATAACCACTACAAGGGAGAAACTCACGCTTGCATAGTTCCGGGCCATAGCACCTTATCACGTGTAAGGATATTACTCTGTATTAATCTAATCTCTCCCCGCTAAGAACTCATAACTTTACCCTCTAAATCTCCACGCTGGGGCGCATTCTACGATACGCTCATAACAAACATATGGGTTAAAAATCATCAAGAAACATTTATCAAAATACATTTATAAATTCATTTAAATCCTTCACTTTATCATGAAAAACTCATATATATATAATGCAAATATACATATGCATTTCTCGGCACATATTTAAACTTTCATAATACCTAACATATGCATACATATATAATTTAAATATAAATATATATATTGATTTAAGATAAATATGTACATTAAATTTTTTCATTTACATTAAAACTTTTCATTTAGGCAATATGTTACTTACATTAAACTTTTCATTTTAACATCAAAATCGTTCACTTTTAAACTCAATTTGCAAAACATCATTTTTACACTCACCGTTCACCGCTCGATCCCGCTTTTCCGCTTCCCGTCCGATAATCCTTTTCACCTTTTCAAGAAAAAACCACAACTATACATTGATCCATTGAATCCACCATACACATTCATTTGGGAACCCAATAACAAATTACCTTAAAGACTAAAACCCATTCATTTTTGTAATTTCAACCTTTTCCAACAAGACAGATGGGATTTTATGGACTCAAAAATTATTCAAATCTATTTCAAAATTTATGAAACTCCAGATCAGTCCTTATATATCCAATGAAATCTCTTTAAATTTTTAATTTAAAATTCTTCTCTAAAGCTCCTCAACCACATAACACAAGTTATTGTGTTTTACATCTAGATGGCAGAACAGAATCTGCACATAGCTCCACTTTGATGCCCTTTCTTACTCGTGATTACAATTTGCTTAAACTTTCTTGTATAAATTTTTTCCCAAGATATTTTAATCTGCACTTTGAATCACTCACCATGATCAAACTCCAGTTATGGCCAAAAACACTACAACCATACCCAAAACAGAGTTGAAAATCAGTGAGCCACACTGAGCTCACCTTTCAGTCCGTATTTGGGGAGCCTTAGAGCTACAATTTGCTCGTCCCTTCTATACATTTGTAGCCCTATCTCTTATGGTTCTTACCAATCAATCAATTCACTCATAATTATAACTTGACCTAGGCAAATTTCAAATGAGAAAACAGGGGTTTTACAGAAATTTTGACAAGATTCCCTTTACTTTACAACATGATCTTACGCCTCAATTCAAATCCTTTTCTAACCATTCCAATACATTATACCTCAATTTCATAAATCCCAACCAATTTCAACATCAAACCCTAACCATTCACTCACTGCCATTTTCTAAACCCAACCTAATCCATTTCTTCACTTCTATCAAATTCACTATATTCAACTCAGAATAATCCCAATTGGGCTTTATCCACAAACTCCTCATCAAATCACGGCCATACATCTCTCTCAACTAAAAACCCTAGTTTGGAAACAAACCACCTCCATAAAACCTAGCAATCACAATTCAATAACCCTAGACATCCAAAAGACACTTGATTCCATACAAAAAACATACCTTTGTTCTTCTCCTTCTTCTCCTTCCTTCTTCCTCTTCTTCCCTCTCTTCTCTCCCTTTTCTCCTCCATACGGGTTTTGAACTTTTTGAGAGCACTCAAATGAATTATTTTGCTTGTCTCCATTTAAATATTCTAACTTTCCTTTAATTACCATTCTACCTTCTACTTTAGCTATTTAACTTTGTGACTTTAATGTAATTTATCTTGTTCTGCTTAGTCTCATTGTCTAGTTCAGATATTTAAATCATAACTTAGCCATTAAGAAAGGTTTTGATTTGACTCTCACAAGAAAATATCTCCTTTATGAACAGATTTATCTCGCTTCACCTTATACTTGCTTTATACCGATTAAATGTCAAAATATTCTATGGTCGTCTAAACTCTACATTGACCATGAACATTCTAATTAAATCCTTCACAATGGATTCCGTGCTTTGAAATCACCGAACCCGATTTAAAATCATTAAAATCAGAACTGCATTAATAGTTATTATTATCCGGGAATTACATTCGATCACTCAAACTATCCAAACGGATTCGCTTTCACTCGCTTCACTAGGACTCTATGATTATTTCCGATTATTTCGCATTTTCAGCCAATTTCGAAAAACATCGCAGTTCGACTCAAATTCCAAAATCACTATTCACTTTAAATCTCCAATTATCTTCTAAATATCACCAAAGTCATAGGAACTCAAATTTTTAAAATTCCAGCAAACCTCTCCATCCTGATATAATAAGAAAATTACCATTCTTAGGGCACTGCTATAATTTTAAAATTTCTTCACTTTATAGTCTAAATGATTCCGAGTGCTCTAAATTCCCCAATCTACCTCGTTCATCATCGACCTCAATCAGCCTAAAACCACATTATAATATCAATTGGGCTTGTGGGTTTTACAAATACTACTACTTCTATCTCATTAAAAATAATAATAAAGTTTCATATTCCACCATTATGGCTTGATTTAAATTTATACCTATTTTATTCACAATTTTGTTACAAGGTTCTAGTTAGAATCGTTTTCAAGTTGAGATGTGTTGTCATAAAAAGTTTAAAAGTGTGGGTTGGATGATGCATTGCAAGGTGTTTGATTTTCCTACCATGAAGCATGTATGTCTGATCAATTGTAATTATCTAGGATGCGGCTTCACTTATGTAACATTCATGATAAGGTAATGCCACTAATAGTTAACAATCACAAGCCAAATACATAAGTTTTATTAAAGTTAAACTAATTGAAGAACATGTTCTCTAATTTGACATTTAATCGCAAATCCATTACTAGATTTACATTAATGAAACTATTCCAATTTTCTAGAACCACTGCGGATGTCCAATGCCCAAATTTCCAACTTGCTTAATTATTTCTCAAAATAATTTTGTTATGAATATCATAAACAAGTTTACCTAAAACAAAGGGAAAGCAGAAAGAAGACGAAAATCAAGTTCTTGTTATTGTTTTTAAAGGGAAATTTAATATTCAACAATCAATTACAAAGTATTCTTTCCTTATTATGATTCCTCCTTATACAACACCCAATCCTATGTAGGACAATTTGTTATTATGTTTACATTTATTTCATTAAATGTTAATACAGGTTAAAAACCATGGAAACTTTTAATGAGATTTTCCCTAGTTAATTTAAAATTTTTAAATCTACAGGAAATGTTGGAGCATTGTTTTATCTTGGTTCATCTAAAATTGAATTTAGAATACCAAATATACAAGCAACATTTATTTATACATATCAATTAAGATCAAATGGAACTTAAAATTATTCAATAGACATGAAATATGATACTAGCTCCACTTATTTAGAATGTCTAGAAGTGTATAATAGAAAAACATATTTAATAGGAATCAAATTAAAACGTGAACATTGTATATCATCATAGCTGTATATTAACAACTCAAAATCACACAATACACTTAGCAATTACTTAGTAGTCACAAAACACAAGAAAAATAAAAGCATGCCTAATATATTTGATCTTGATCAAGTCCCCTCTAATCGATGCGCATACAAATTTCATCACGGTCTTCTTCATCAAAAGAGTCAATATTAGGCATCCATTCGCCAAATGGGTTATGCTCCATACAACGATCGATCATGTTATCATCACCCTCGATGTTGAAGTCACTCCATTTTGGCCTTGATAATGCAATGGACCATCTTGGATCAACTTGGTCTTCTACATAAAATACTTGTTGTTGCCAAAATGAAAGGATCGATTTATGTCTATCTTACTCGAGGATCAATAATGTAAACCCAAGCTCATCAGCGCTGACACCATTTGTACTATCAACCTAATCACACTTAAAACACAAATATTAAACGTATTTATAATCCAAGTCCCATATATGCTGTGACAATCCCATAAAAACACATGTCACGGCGGGATTCTTGTCTTTAACGCTCATGATTTACTTCAATTCGATGCCACAATACTAACGCCATATTTTGGTTATTTCGTGTCTCATCCGCGATGCTTGATATGAAGTAACGACAACGTGTGATATAACCGGGATAAGCAATAACTTGTTGCCTTGGTCCTTGTGCAAGCCACTTAATTTCCTCTTCCAATAGGTACTCTTACCTATTTCATCACGAAACCTACAAGTTTGATTGATGATATGTAAGTTTGTGTAATTTAAAATTTATAACAATTAAATTTAAGGGGAGTACTATGCGTATTGAGTTTCATACCTTTTTCTTAACCCAATAGCTAAATGTGTGCACATGTTCATCCTCCAACCACTTCACCCTCTTTGATTGTCGAGGATATTTTATCTTCAAATATTTCATATGTTATTATAAAATATGAGCCGATCATGGTTTGCATAAATATTAGTTAGAGTACTAACAAACTCATATATCCACATTTTGTGACACTTACTCAATATAAGGTTGCACATTAAAGGTTGTATTTTCTTGAGAACATAATGATGTGCTTTCTCCACTAATTTATAATCATGAATAGTAATTGTGCGACCACCAAGTAAAGGTTTCCCGCATTTCCATTCATCTTTTATACTAAAAGGAATCCCAATTGCATCCATGCACATTAATGTGCTATGCAAAACTCTAAAGCTTCCTCTGCGATGATTGTTGCGTGTTCGTTCAGGACCGCGGCCTTTGGGACTTTCATTGTTGCGCGCTCAATGATATCATCTCTTATATCTATAGGTCCATAATCTAACCTCTCTTACCAAGTGTCTTGTTAAATGAAGCGATGTCAAAAGATCGAAGGTGAAATACTTCTCTAAGCATAAAGTGACCGCCATATGTCTTGTTGTACATCATTTAGTGTTGACACATCCACCACCTTTGCCTGAAAGTGCATTAAAGAAAAAACACAATCTTGTAATAGCATATCTAACCTTGGAAGGCAGCAGTCCTAATTGCTCGGCAATGGTTGTTGCATAAGTGCATGATAATCATGAGACTTAAGACCACTAAGCTTTAGCTCTTCCCATGAACACAAGGTTTCTAAAGTTTGAACAACCTTGGGAACCTTCAAATCGTAAAGTTGCAATACCACTTTTCTTCTCCTTTATACTTAGAGTATAACATGCAGGGGGAAGATAAGTTCGCTTCAACCCAAATTTGGGTGCTAAGTTTGGTCGTATGCCCATTTCAACAAGATCAAGTCGAGACTTTACTCCATCCTTTGTTTTGGGGAACATTAAGCAGAAAGTTCCAATGATGCTCTAAACATTCTTCTCGATATGCATGACATCGAGTTGTGTCGAATATAGAAATATCTCGATATTCAAGTTCAAGAATATAGGCTTCTTTTTCCAACAACTTGTAGGATTAACAAAGTTGGCATTGTTTCACCTTCTTCTTTCCCCATGAATTATGAATCATTATCAACCTTTCTAAATATTTCATCTCAGTAAGTTCTTTTGGAAATGACCTAAACTCTTGTTCTGCATTCGTACCTTCTTTTTGCTTTCTAAATGGATGGTTGCATGGAAAGAAATCTTCTATGCTTTGTATCTGAGTTCTTATTCCCATGTTTTTAACCAATGAATATGTTTCTTCACCACATATCGGACAAACATAATATCCATATGATTACCTTGGATAAGTTCCCATATGCGGGAAATCATTAATTGTCCATAGCAAAATAGCCTTTAATGTAAAAAACTCTTTTGATGTTCCATCGCAAGCTTCCACCCCTACCTCCCATAAAGTTTTCAAATCATCACTAAAGGTGTCAAGTAAACATCGATATCATTACCCGGTTGTCGTGGTCACGAGTGATAGCAAAGATAACATCATAAATTTCCTCTTCATGCGTAACGAGGGAAGGTTGTAAGTTATTGTGAGAGACGGCCAACAACTACTAGTCATGCATTGTGAGGATTGATGCCATCCTGGCGAATGGCAAGTCTTAAGTTTCTGATGCGAAGCGAGTCGAGCCACATTTGGTTCGCTAGTTGCCACGTTGGGGAATCTACTGGGTGTCAAAGTTTACCATTATTTTCTCTTCCCTGTGCATGCCATTTTAGGTCTTTAGCTGTTTTGGGAGATTGAAACATCCTCTTAAACCTAGGGATGGGTGGGAAATACCACAACACCTTTCCAGGAATCCTCTTAGTGCTTCTCACCCCTGCCTTGTTTGCCTTCCACCTTGACATTCCACAAGTAGGACATGAAGATGCATCCTTCAACTCATTCCTGTAAAGTATGCAATCATTTGGGCATGCATGTATCTTTTCATATTCCATGCCTAATGCATTCAATGTTTTCTTAGCCTCATACATAGATAAAGGCATCTCATTGTTGACCGGAAGCATATCCCCTAATATTTGGAGTAAATCTGAAAAGCTTTTATCTGACCACCCATATCGTGCCTTCACGTTGTACAATTTAACTAATCACGAGAAAGCTTTGTAAATTGTACACAACCAGAGATAAAGGTTTTGACATCTTCAAACAATTGTTTGAATGACATTGGATTAGTCATGAACTCATCTTCGTAGCATGAACCGCTTTCTATTACTAGCAACATCGCACAATCCATTGTATCATAACCTTTGTGCCATTTCACTTGGTTGCTTATAGTAGGACCTACTTCTCCATGCCAATACCATCTGCCAGTAACTATGGTCAATACCATTTGAAAAACATATGTTCGAATCTTGTTGGGTGTATGATGTAGTAAGTTTCACATCGCATACAGGGACAATGAATGGCACTGATTCGAACAATGTTGCAATCTGGAATTAATAAATGTTAACTCCTTCCTCGTACTCCCTTGACCTTCTATCTTTAAACATCAACTTAGTCATTCTATGATTCAATACACAAAATCTTAAACCACAAGAATTTTAACATTATAATCAAGTTGTTAAGAATAAGGGCTTTTTTGCCTCATGCTTTATATCACTTTTGGTTCTCTGACAAGTTATTATTTTAACTCTAATTTTGAAATTTCAGTCCTATATCATATACCAAAAAAAGAACCCATCATGTAATATACCCATGTTGTCTAGTATATCAATGTGGGATGGTTAAATTTAAAAAAATTGTGTTATTTCAATTCTTGTCATTGTAGTTCATGCCATAAATTATTAATTTAAAATTGCATGTCTCTTATTACTTCATAATGTTCCATCTTATTGAATATATGTAATTTCTTATGTATTGAACCAAGTAAAATTGATGTTTCTTTTATAAATTATGATCTTATCTAGTTCATGTACTACCATATAAATGAAAAAATCAAGATATATTAAGATTTATCTAAGTCTTTGTTCACTCTCGTATCTTCAAAAATCTCTTAATATGTATATTTCCGTAAATTGTAATAAAATTAATTACCAAAATATTAAACCTAGAAACAGAAACTTAACTATCATTCTATCTTATTAAACTAAAATCAACTTAGACTAAATTATCTTATATTTATTTTCTAAATTTCAACTTTCTAGTTTAGGTCGTGGTTCATATCCCATATAGGAATACAATCCTATGTGTCAAGCGCTATTATGTTTTCGTTTCACTTTGAAAAAATTCCAGTGACATTCCCATAGTTCTCCAAGTACACAAATGGGAAGGCTAGTGACTAACCTTACCCTGAATATGCAGAGAACAAAAGGAGTGGCGATTGAAATTTCTAAAAATGAACCAAGCATAAAAGAGTAACTTCAAATAAATTATGTTTTCCTTATACTGTCCAATCGGACAATTCAAGCATCATTTGAGAAAAAATGAACCTCATTCACATGCTAGACAAATTTAAAAGTTGTCAACTTCAAACTAGTTCATTCATAGAACTATTTTGAAAATCCTTTGACAACTTCAAAGATACAAGCATGTAATAAGAGAAAATTTTGTCATACAATGATGCTAGAATGAAATAATCTAATCTTTCATGCATGTATAATTATTGAGAAATTCTACCTAAGGACCTAAAAACATTACACTGAAATATATTTAAATGGTTTAATATATTTGCTATTTTCTAACTAGAAGAAAAAAGAAATACATTCACTTGAAAACTCATGAGTAGAGAAATTTAATTAGACTTGGCAAGAACAAAAATAGAAGTTAATACTCAAAATCTAAAGTCATCAACTTCACAAGCAAATCCATATGTATGATAATGTAACCTATTTAGGATTTCTAACATAAGAGCGATTTTCTTTCACAATACTAGTGACCAAATTAAACATCCATATGTATTTAATGGCCATCTTGATATAATTTGTAAGAGGGCCCCACCCCCTGACCCACTCAGACGGTGGTCCCACTCCTGAGCTATCCCACCAGCTCCGCAGGGTTTCTTTCGCCTCATTGGGCTCAAACACAGGACCATGAGCTTAGATACCCATTCGAGGTAGTTCCAGCGCCACTTAGGTGTGGTTGGCGTTGAGTTTGGAGTATGGGATTACCTAGGAAAATCATGGGACAAAACTAGGACACTACGTGCACGTGTGTTGATGTGTTTTGTGTGGTTGATGAAATGTTGTGTGTTTGGTGTGCTTGACATGTTTTAGGTGTTGGAAATGTTTGTGTGCTTAGTGATTAGCACATAGGAAAAACATGAGGTGTTGGAAAATTTTTAAAGTTTTTACAGTGGGTAAAAACTGGAACAAAATGAATAAGTGAAAATAAATTTTAAATTTATTTGGTTTAGAGTGAAGAAATTTAATTTTAAGGTTTTACGATTAGCCAGCGGGAAATTGAATAAAATAAAATTTTACCTAAATTTATTTAGATTTGGAAAAATGAAGAAATTTTAAAGCCAAGAAAAAATAAATTTTACAAAATTTATTTGATGAGAGTGAAGAAAATAATTTTCTATGATTTTACAAGTAGTAAGTGAAGAAATGGAAGAAAATAAATTTTTATATAAATTTATTTTGAGTGGAGAAAATTTTTCGGTGGAAAGCGGGAGAAAGAAAATAAATTTTATAAATTTATTTGGTTAAGAAGGAGGAGAAAATAATTTTCTAAGGTTTTATATGGTGTAAAATTGAAGAAAAGTGAAGAAAATAAATTTTTATGAATTTATTTGATGTATTATGGAAAAAAAAAATGATTTTAGTGGATTTTTAGAGATTTTTCCAATTTCTGGAAATAAATGAAAAAAATATTAATTTTTGGGCAAAATCGTTTTTTGGGCTACTGCCCAAATATATTGAAAAAAAAAAAAATTTATTGCAATACAGTTTTTGTATTGCGGGGAAAGAAACTTGAAGAATTTGGAGGTATTGTGTGAGAACAAATTTTTGTATTGCGAGTTGAGGTTGTATTGCAACTTAAGGGCTTGTAGGGTGAGGTGTATTGCAATAGGAGGTAGGCTAGCCATTGTATTGCGAGTTGTATTGCAAAGGAAGCAAAGTAAAAATTGTATTGCAATACAATTTTTTGACATGTAAGAGAAGAAGGCGAGTAGCTTGAATTGTATTGCAAGAATAGTGTGATTTGAGTTGCAATACAAAAATTGTACAACCTTGGTTGTGTAATTGGCTAGTGATTGTATTGAAGGAGGAAATTGTATTGCAACATATATTGCAATATAGTGGGAAGCAAACAACATAGAAATTGTATTGCAATATACAGAGTGTATTGCAAGGAAAGGAAGTTGGAAGAATTGTATTGCAAGGTATGGTATTGAAGAAGGTAAATTGTGTTTATCAATACAATTTTTGTATTAATGACGAAGCGATTACCCAGTTGAGCGATTACCCGATGAAACGATACATGAGCGGTAAATGAACATTATCAAGTGAAGCGATAACATTGACGGTCAACTGTGAACAGTAATTTTGAAATTTTTTTTTTTTTTGAAAAATCAAATAAAATAAAATTTAATAAAATGAGACAAAATTTTCGAAAAAAAATAAAATAAAATAAAATATTCAAAAATAAAATTTTTGAAAAATAAAATTTCGCCGAAAACAATATTTTAAACGCGAAATTGATTACGTGTCTGCTTGAGTTATGTGTATGATTAGTGTCTCGAGAATTTGTGGTATGCCTTAGAATCTTGTATTGGATATAGTTTGGATATCTTGTGATGAGTATTGTTTATGGGCCCAGTGGCCATATTGGATGTATATTGCATATATTGAATCCCATTTGGGACCAGTAAATGCGAGTTTTGTAATTGGGTAGAGCTCCTAGTAAAAGGAGACTCCGCTTTGATTCTGAAGTGGCGTCGGGTAACCCAGACATCCACTTGTGTCCGTAGGTTGACGGTGGTCAATGGGCCACGAGTTTGGAAAATCACAACTTGGTAGTGAGAGTGCTCCCGTTTCAATATGTCCCTTTGGTCTTGGTTGAGCTCTCACGGAGGCGAAAGAAAGAGCTGAGGGACATGCCCTATGGCTGTGGTGGGACCACCCTCGTCGGAGTGGGCGGGGTGGGGCCCTTACAAAAAAAAAAAGGCGCCTTTTTGTAGGGCCCACCCCTGACGAAGATGATCAGTATCCCAACTTCGCGGGGTTTCTTTCGCCTCGTGGGCTCGAACTGGGACCATGAGCTTAGATACCCATTGAGGGTAGTTCCGCTGCAAGGCGAAATTCCTGCTAGCCCGGGTTGGTAGTGGGAACTGCGATGGTATCCCCAAGCGCTAAATGATCGAGTTGGCCGCGGAGGCGAAAGAAGCCCTGTGAGTAGAAACTATGTGGACTGTACCTCGTCGGAGTGGGCGGTGGAGACCCCTTACAAAGTAGCCCGAGTTAGTAGTGGGAACTACCTCGAATGATCTATCTAAGCTCATGGTCCGGGTTCGAGGCCCACGGAGGCGAAAGAAACCCTGTGAGCTAAGGGATAGCTGGCCGAGTGGGACACCCCTCGTCGGAATTGGGCCGGGGGTGGGGCCCTTACATAATTTAGATGAAGTTGCCATGCAATAATGTTGGATGTCCTTATCCCTATGCAAAATTAAGGAAGTTATGATCTTCTATTGTCTAACTCAACCATCAAGCATGCCTAAGCAAAACACATATATAGAAGCTTTGGTATTTCCATTATTATTTTCTTTTCACATATGCCTTAATTGTCAATGATTTCTTATTTTTCGATTTTGTGGAATTTAATCACTTTATTCCAATTTTATTTAAAAATTATAATCCACTCTTGTCTTACCTTAACTACATATATATATATATATATATATATATATATATATATATATATTTTAAACTATTTTAAAATTTTATATTTTCTAAAATATATATATATATTCTAAGTATTTTGAAAAATAATAATTCAAATGAGCTATCATGAGTGAATCTCAAAACATATTTAAGCTACGTTTGGATTTAAAAATAAAAACCACACCAATTCTATATATTTATAATTTTTCTCAATTTATTTTTGTAACTCTATATCTTAAAAAAGTAACAATTGACCAAGTTTTTTTAGAATTCATGGTTTCAATAAGTTTTAATTCTAGGTTTTTAGTTTAAGCCTACATAGAAAAGGTAAAAAAAAACATTGTTGAGATTACCTCAAAATATTTTAAAAAAAAAAAGATGTCAAATTGAAATTGAAATATTAGTATCATAGTTTAATGCAATATTATAAATAATCCACTTTACTTTCACTATTATTCTACTTCATAAAACAAGACCAATATAACTTAAAATAAATTCATACTAGTTGAGTAAAGAAACACGTATAAACATAAATCTTGCAGTGTGCTCAAAATTAACCAATATAAAAGTTTATAAAGTTTGAACCATGAGCACATATCCATAAATTCATAAATAGCAAGCTATTTTTGAGGAGCTAAGGAGATAGTGAAAACAATCAAAACAAAAATACATAATATTCTGTTATGTCTTGGAGCTTTTGGACACTAAATTCAAAATAACAATCAAAATTATAACATTAATGCATTTGGATAAAATTTCAAATCGTTTACCATCAAGCTAAATTGAGCCCTCATGGAAATGAGTTTTTCTTACTATGTCTAATATAAATAATTTAAATCATCAATCGATTAACAACTCTCTCTCTCTCTCTCTTTTTAAATTGTTTCATTGAATGAGTAATCTTATTGATGTGTAGTTTAAAAATTTTATAGATGTGTAATCAAATATAGTATAATTCTTTAAATTTTATACTCTTAAATTCTTAGTCCTTTATAATAAGGAGAGTGAGTTTTGAATAAACATATATAATTAATTTATTAAAATTAAAAAAATATTTTTTAATTTTCTTCCAAACTTTATTTCTTTCCAATTTTCCTCTATATTTTACATTTTATTTTCTTTCCTTCCTTAGTACTTTTGTAGGAAGGGTTAACATGATCGGCTGAGCAGGCCAACTTAAAACTCATGCCGGATAGGTGATCCAAGCAGTAGTGAAGCTCGACGCGCCAATAAGTTTATGGATCAATCTTGGTGTGCCTTGTTTAATACCATTAAAAAAGCAGTAGAGTTCATAAATAAAATTATCAAGATGGCTCATATTCTTATCCTTATCTAAAGATCATCAAGCTTCTCAAATTTTACAAAAACAAAGGAAAAGGCATGCATAGTTTTCTAATCTACATTCCTATAATAACAACCAAAATAAGAAAAGTAACATACTTCACGGTTTCCAAATACACACATAAATGAGGTACTGAAATCACTTGCAGGCATATCTAAAAAATAACTCATGAAAACATTCATATATAAGCAAGAAATGGGACCTAAATGGAGTGTTGAGCGGGAGGCGGGCATACTTTGCATTGTCTCAAACGCGAGAAGAAGACCAGGGCTACCTCTTCCATCTAAGCATTTCGTGATTTTGCCTTTCTATCGTCGCATTGCCCGCCAAAACCGAAAAGCACAGGCCATCATTGAATTCAATCAGGCGTCACGCTTGAGAATGGTGCGCTATTTTGACATGCTATCCATGGTGTCATATCTGCACTTCGTTTCATGGTGTGAGCATGTTGTTAGCTGATGGCTTGACATCAATTCAAGGCAAGGCCTATAACCTATGACTTCATAGGGCGTGGTGGGGAGCTAGTGTTCAAGTAGAAAAGAACCTTTGGCACAAAACTTCGACAATGGAAGTATTGTCATATTTAATAGGTGAATGAATGTCTTGGTAATGATGAATTGTAAATGTCCCACTTTCATGTAGTACATGTACCTTGTTGAAACATTTTTTATCAAAATTTTATCTTTTGTAAAT
Source organism: Tetrastigma voinierianum (assembly GCA_016808115.1). Lineage (NCBI taxonomy): Eukaryota > Viridiplantae > Streptophyta > Magnoliopsida > Vitales > Vitaceae > Tetrastigma > Tetrastigma voinierianum. Next base: position 298,292 of record JAEQBH010004167.1, on the reverse strand, counting down.
AAGGAGACTTGAACATTGCTCCCTCTTAAATTCAACATTAACTTTTGCTCCCCTAAATCAAAATCTAGTTGCGACATGTTCTACGAATTAAGGCTAAAGTTTTTTATTTGTTTTTATTTTTTTTAAAAGGTTAACACCCATATAGTTTTTTATACGTAAACTAGTATTCTAAAAATAATGGGGTTGTTTTTGCTTTTGGCCTTTAGTGGTAGGGCCCACCACCCATTACATTATTTTTTGCACAATCATATAATTCTTTCTCGATCACTCATCATATTCTTTTGCTTGTTTAACACCCATTACACTTTAATTATTTATTTTATCTATTATCATTTTATCTCTCTTTGTTATTATTAACCTTACTTATTTTAATCTTGTATATTACCTTAATGCTCTTTCTCATCATCCTTGTAATTTTCACTAATTATTGATTATCGAATAATTCATCCCTAGACATTATTAAGTCCTATTTGTTATATCATTAATATTATATTTATTGATTTACTTATTATCTTTTATTAAATAATCATTTATTATTCAATAACCATTCATTACTTATCAATTTTTATCATCATTCTCTCTTTTTTTACTTGTTAATTTACTATCAATCTTTGACAGATGTATTTCCTGTTGCTAATCTTATGACTTCATTTATTATAAATTATTTTTGCTAATTTTAATTTTTTTAAATTTTCTCTCATTTTATTTGATTTTATTTTACTTTGCAAAAAAATAAAAAAATCGAAAATTCTTATTCATAGGTGACCGTCTTTGTTCACCCGATTAATATTCATCGATTTTGTTCATAGATTCTGTTCATAGATTAGGCGAATTCTTTGTAGACGACCTAAGTTGCAATACAATAATTGTATTGCAATACAATCCTCAACAGCCTCCTATTCCCAATACATCCTATTGTATTGCAATACAACTCAGCCATCAAGCCTCCTTCTCTGCAATACAAACCATTGCCTATTGCAATACAATTTTGGCTCTTTGTACACCATCTTTGCAATACAATCCTCTATTGCAATACAATTTGACATTCCAGCCACTCAAGCCTTCTCATTCACAATACACTAAATTGTATTGCAATACAATTCTCAACAGCCTTGCAACCTAGCCTCTTGCAATACAATTCCTCATATTGCAATACAATTCCAACCCTACAAGCCTTCTCTTTTGCAATACAATCTCAGCCTCTCTAGGACCATGTCACAATACAAATCCCTCTCTCCTGGCCACAATCACAGGCGGTTACCCAAATCAGTTTACACCCCTTTTTTTTTTTTCGTTTTTGGAAAACCACAGGAAAAATATATATACCTATATATATATATATAATTTTTCTCATTTCCAAAATACTCAAATAATTTTATAAAATTTATTTTCCTCATTTCTTTAGTTTTACATTGTAAAACCTTAGAAAATAATTTTCTTCATCTCTTTGTTTTCTTTTAAGGCTCTTTGGAAAATCACCAAAACATACACACACACACACACACACACACACACACATATATATATATATATATATATATATATATATATATATATATATATATTATTAGTCATAATCTTACTCTTTGGTGAAAACACCAAAAAAAATTTTATATCACCTACACACTCATTTATTAAATTTTTTTTTATTTGATTTTTCAAAAAAAAGAAAAAATTTAGTGCATTCTGGTTGTAGTCAACATCTTTGTTCATAATTACTTGTTCATCCGTCACTTTGTTCTAAGTTTACCAATATAATTTGTAACACTCCATAACGCGATACAATGCAATACCCTGCAACCCTTATCACAATACAATTTTTGTATTGCAACACAAAACCATCCATTCAAGCTTTCTCTTGCAATACAATTCTTCACCAAAAGACTATATTGCAATACAATTTTTCTCCCAAGCCAGCCACCTCTATTGCAATATATGACCATGTACAATACACTTCCTCAACAAACTAAACACCTTCCTACCCATGGGTTGCAAAATAAATCTGTCGTAATGCGATTTGTCCTCTTTTCTCGTTTGATATTCGGCACTATCTCGTAGTCCATTTTTATCATTCTCTCATACCACTTATGGCACATGAGTACGTGTTATATGTGACTTCAGTCGCATCAAAATCATTTTCTGGCACCCAAGCCCAGTGATGCCTCGGCGATGCCAACTCAGGCCTCTGGAATTTTCACGAGGAATTTTACGTGCTAGCCAGATTTCGCGAGGCGATTCCAGCGGTGAAATCCGTTTTGTCATCCGAGATCTAGAAGAATAAAATTACGTATTTTTTAACCAAAATAACAATTTTTGTAATCGAAATTCACGATTTTGCCCTTTTCGCGAAAGTGGAATTTCTCGAAGGTCTTATAAAGCGTCTGAGTCGGTATGCCGGTCGGCGAGTGACGTGGTAGCTAGAATTGGCGAGGCGATTCCAACGGTGAAGTCGTTCGTCATCAGGATCTAGAAAAATTTCGGTTTTTACGAAATACGATTTTGCTCTTTGAGAAAGGGTGGATTTTCTCGAGGGTTTCGTCACCCTCGCTCACCTTATCTTCCCTCATTTAATTATGAGTATATTATTTATTATGCTACTCTAGTGTTTACTTACACCAACACTCCTCATATTTCCTCATTTCTTATATTTTACGTATTTATGTCCTTGTTTAATTATGATAATAATTTATATAATTTATTAGTTTACATGGTAGATATATATCACTATATGAGATATATTATTTGATAGTTTTTATACTAAACATATGCCATATATTTTAATATGTTTCATTTACTCATATTGTTTCTCCTATTATTCATGATTTTATAAACCAAGTAATATCTATTTATGTTAATATCTGTTGCATCTTATGTATTCATTTCATATTTTGGTTTGATGAGATTTTATTTTTTACTACTTTAATTTTTTGGAAAACAAATTTATTATTTTCTAAAATAATTCTTAAAATATTAATGCTATATTAGCTATCAAAAAAATGCTTGAAGAATAGTGAAATACACAAAAATAGATAAGGAAAATAGAAATAAATTAGAGTTAAAAATTATTTATTACTTTAAGTTTATTTTCATTATCTTAACTCATTAACATGAAAATTAAATAATTTAAAGATGCATGATTTTTTAACTACTATTAATTTTCTTTAATTTTTCAGAACATGATTAAATATAATAAATTAATTTTTTTTTAATTTTTAATATTGTCTAAATCAAACATAATGTTACTTTTTTTGTCTTTTGGTTATTTCAAAAAAAAAATAAAAAATTAATATTCAAATATGTTTTATATCCTAAAGTTTATATATTTAAAATAAAATAAAATAGAAAAAATGATACTAAAAATGCTTAAAATTGTGTAATGGACAAGAGGCGTGCATTATTTATTATTGAGACTTCTTTAGCTAAATACATGTTAAAAAGAAATATGAAAAGAACCAAAGCAAGCCATTCATTGTGCAACAATCATCACTTTAATAAATTTTCATCATTTATAATTTTATTCGTCAATAAATGTTTCACCACATGACCTTTAAAATTTTAAAAGAAAAAAACTCACTATCGCTAAACCAAGCAAGTACGGAAACACCTAAACCTATGATTCCATCATCATCCCCAAAAGACATCTTACATAGAGCCATAACTGCTCCCACTAGCCTCCCAATTTTCCATCAATCTCACTTTCATTTCTATACTTCTCTTCCAACACCCAAAGGGCACCCAAAGTTTAGAACTAACATATAGTAATCTAAATAATAGCACTTCTCTATGATTCAATATCATATATATATATATATATATATATATATATATATATATATATATATATCTCTATATATGATATGTAACATTTAGCTCTACGTTTAATGTTCAAATAGCTAATGAAAAGTCGAAAAGGAGGGTTGTGGTTTGAATCATAGTAGGAATAGTTTATTATAATGCAACTAAAAGTGTATAATTTGTGAAAAAAATCATATATATATATTAACTAGTGTTAAGATTATTTCAATACATTATTGAATTTTTAAATTAAAGTTATCATTTTTACATTTTCTGGAGAATACTAAAATGCTCCATTTTGTCACATTCTTTATTACACGAAAAATAGTTTTAAAACGGAAAATAATGAGCTAAGCAGGCTATTAGTGTATGCTTTATAAAATTCTTGCTTTTAAGAAAATATCTTAAAAGCTAGCAAAACTATATTTTACAAGACATTTTCGAAACCTTGCTTGCTTTGTTATAAAAGTTTCTAAAACTTTTCAAAAGCGCTTGCTTGTTTCTTTAAAAGTTTATAAAACTTTTCATAGCCTTGAGGCCTGGAAACTGACTAGCTTGCTTTAAAAGTTTCTAAAAACTTTTCATAAAATGCTTGCTTGTTTACAGTGGTTGATTTTAAAACATCCATGAAAAATGCTTATAAATCAAGATCAACCACTGGAGGCCTTTCTTGCTTCTTGTACCCTAGTAAACACGGGGCACAGGCTTCAACCATCTTTGAGGTGGGAAGGCCTCGTGTCCACGTCATACTTCCGTTAAATATGGTGGAAAGACCTCGTGTCTACGTCACCATAATCTAGCTAGCGCCTAACCCTATATACTCCAGTACGTGCCACGGTCTCCTTTAAATTCCATGATGCATGAACTAAGATTGCCGACCAGGCAAATCTAAAATGCATGAAATGATGTACCTCTGACCGGTATGCTTGCTTAAAACTAGGGTTTTCATTAGGTCTGTTTTATAAAATATAATTTGCTTGCTTGAAACATGGTTTAACAATTCAAAACCATTGTTTGCTTGAAATATGGTTTGATAATTGAAAACCATTGTTTGCTTGAAATATGGTTTGATAATTCAAAACCATTGTTTGCTTACTAAAACTCATTGTTCTTGTTTTCAAATATGGTTTAAATCAAACCATTGCTTGTTTTGCTTGCTTTCTAAATCACATTTGCTTGCTTTTCAAATATGGTTTAAAATCAAAACCATTACATACCAGTGTAAAACGATTTATAAATAATACACTAGTATTGGAAAATAGAGTTTAGAACACTCACCTTTCCGATTTACAATAATCGAGCACGACTTCAAAATTTCTTCCGCCTCCGCTTTTACCCTACACATTCGATGTATTAGACCACACACGTCAGCATAACCAAGCAAGTTGCACACTTGGTGCGACAATTAAATTTTTCAGAAAATATGTGGGCCCCAAATGCCATTCCACCAGGCATATGGCTGAATTCTAGACTCAAGGACTTTCCATAGAGTCTAAAACCACCCAAAACATTTATGAAAATTATGTTAGGACTATCAGAATAAAATCCTAAAATTTCAGCAATTGTCAGCTGAGTCCAGAAATTTAGCAGGACTGTCCAAAAAAGAGTCCCAAAAAATTCCTAAACTGGTCTAATTTTGGGACTGAAATTTATGTCTCACGACTTCTAGAATATTCAAAGCCATTATATAGCCTTTAGGCTCGAAATAACACAAGTGAGGAAATTTTCTATATGTTGAAGTTTCTTAGAAACGCTAAGATATTAGTACCTACAACGTAGCTCTCGTCGTGGTAAGACTTTGCCTCTCTTTGAGATAAAAATCTGCAATCCGATTTTCATAGAAATCTAGAAAAGAAAGGAAGAGATAAAACAAAATATCTCATCCATGCTCCACGTCCAGTCTCACATTCTCCTGCCTTTTTGATTTTATCTTTTTTTTTTTTAATGTCTTTCCTCTCTTTATTTGTTTTATTTATTTATTTATTATTATTTTATTTTATTTTTCTACTTATCCACCCGAGCGCGTTTGCTCCATCATCTTTTCATTTATTTATTTATTATTTATTATTATTATTATTATTATTATTATTGTGTATTATTTGGATACATAGCTTATATTACCTTATTCGGTCCATTTCTATCCCGAAAAATTTTATTTCTTTTCAGTTCAATCTATTTTAACTGAACTTAACTCCAGCCATTTCCCAACTTCCGAGATTTTCGTAAAAATCTCGTCGAGAATCGTGGCAACATCATCCAAAAATTCGAAAATATTGTTGTCTTAAATTCAGCCGAAACTTTTCTGGGTCACTAGATTTCGCAAGACAAATTTAACGGTGTAGTCCGTTTCGTCATCCGATATCTAGAGAATTTTCTAGGTTTCCCTGAACCATTATGATAATTTATTATTATTATTATCTTTTGAAATTCCATAATTTATACTTTCACTCCTCCACTTTCTTTAATTGCAAAAGTACCACAATGCTTTGAAAACCCGTTAAAAGGTTCGTGGACCTTAAAAAAATGCAAAGCTCGATTAGCCCCAACCAGTTAGCGATCCAGCGTCCTTTAAAAATCAGATCCAAATCGAACCGTGTGTCTCATTTTACTAGGCTCGACTAGCTCATTGAAAACCCTATTATAGATAAAGAAATTATCCCATCATGTCAACTTATTTCAATAAAATGCTATTCTTGATTTTATTTAAAAATGCAACTTAAAATTAATTTAATAGTCGGAAAAATATTATTTTCTATATAAAATTTATTTCAATTTATGATAAAAGTCATTTCGTTAACATTAATATTATTTAAATTTTAATTTTGATTTTAATTAGGTATTATCTCTTTCTCTCTTCCTTATATATATATATATATATATATATATATATATATATATATATATATATATATATATATATATATATATACTATATAATCTAATATAATAGAATGATTTTGGCTTTGGAGTTAATAGTTGTTCGAATATTCAATATAAAATATTAATATTTTAAACAAACAAGAAAAGTCGTTTCCACTCAAATCCTTGCATCCCAGCGTCATGCACAAATATTGAAATCCTTACATCCACCATCCCTTATAACACATCCTATAACACCTACATATAATAATGGCTAACTATAATGATTGCATTTTCGACATGACAAGAAAACTCATTTCTTACATGACAAGAGAACAGAACTCTACCACCGCAAACACCCCTCATTACCCTTTCCCTCTCACGCACTTAAAGGTCAAGGTTATCTCTTTCCCGACGCCAAATCTCACCGGTCAAGGCGCTCGGCTAACGAACTCACGCAAAGGCATGACCTCGTGCTAAACTGCCATGGGCTAATCCTTACATGCAGCTTTAAGTCATGATCTCTGGTTCACGAACTCCGTCAGGGAAATGAGAATTGCAAAACGTAGATCAAATCAGATGAGAGAAGAGATTGTGTATTTTGGGCGTGGGTGTTGATGCAGTCGATGGTGAGAAACAGATACTCACGAGAACCATGTATCGTCGGTTCCAATATGGGTTTTGCTTGTATCGGCCTTTTTATGTGTTACACTTACAGAATTATGAAGGCACTTTCATTTCAAAGCAACACCGAAGAGTTTAGAGGCGAAATGACTCATTGATTTATATCATTTGCCACTAGGCAAAAGCGTGGCTCATTCTCATAAAGGATTTGGTCGGATCCATCTGGGGTGTCCATGTCGGCCTGATGAACTCCAACATCTAAATTTAGTGTGAAATCAGAGCAACATAGGATTCATTATGATCCATCAATTTATTTGTTTTTTCCTTGAGGTTTTCCTTGCAGTGTGTGCGGCATGTTCGCGTGTGTGATGACTTCTACATGGCTTCAAGGTCAAATAGATTATCCACATTCTTTTACTAGAAAGTGAGAAGTAGATTTTTTGTACGTTCAACTCTTCAGACTATGACTATGAAGCTCTTGTCATGGTTTCATCCGTGAAGACCATCAATAAATACTATTTCATTAATCTCGTATTTATTATAAATTTGTTATTTTGATGGAAGGATCCGATCTCTTTATTTATTATAAATTTATTTATTTTTATGAAAGGATGAGAGTTAAGTTAAGCGGTGAATTCCATTTATAAGTTTGATACTTTTTAAGCACGAAGGACCTGTATTAAGAAAAAATGAGCCACCCATCCCCTTATTCTTCAGTTCCATTGCACTAAAATATAATTAGATTTTCGATTGATGCATTTGTAATCTCAAGTATAAAAAAATTTAAGTGTTTTTTATTTTCTTTAAGTTTTGTGTTTGGTTACTAGAAAAATATGAGAAAATGGAAATAAAAGCATAGAAAGAAAATGATATTGAATCTAATAGAAATGATTGAGATTGAAAGATTCTATTAGCATTTATTTAGTCTCTGAAAGAATCTGAGGAAGAGAGTGGAATATATCTAATGTGTTATTTAATTTTAGTTTTGGTTTTGTTTTTCTTTTTATACTTTTTACTAGTTAAGAAAAATGGTGTTAACATAACTTGGTAAAAGTAAGCTTTCAATCCTTTATAAAGCAAGCATATATTTGAAAAACATAATATTGAGGTTTATTTTGTTTTGTTTAATTATATTTATTTTCAAATGAAAATACAAGGGCTAATTGTAAGGTTAATTTTTTTATTAGCTTTTATTCCGTTGCTTTGACACAATATGGAAAAATGATGACACTAGTGAATGAAGTTTAGAATTTCTTAATGAAATTGAACCATTAGCTTTAATTGTTAGTCATATACTCTTTATTCAAAGGTAGAAAGAAAGAGTTGGTAGCACTACCATCATGCTATATTGTCCTTTCAAATTTAGATGGTTCAATGATAAAATATCTCTATGTGAATCATCATGTAACTTTAGCTTCTTTAGGGAATAATCTTATTAAAGACATGATTTTAGGGAGTTTTAGGGATGACGGTTGATATAGTAAGGGTTGGATCAGGGCTGGCTGATGACTCAAGTAAAGCAAGATTGAAAAGGGGAATAAAGTTTTGCTTTGTCAGTCACAATATGGAATTTCTTGGGCATTTTTAATACGCTTTTACTTTTTTTTTTTATGGTTTTAACTTCTCGACAATTGGATCATTACAATCGAGGACCTAAAATCGACTATTAACGTCAATACCGAAAAATCCACAATCACAACCATGGGCTATATTGGAACAAAAAATTATTGGATCAATAATAAATACATACCGCAACTAAATAGACTATTTTAATTAGGTCCCTATCGGGCTGGTTACACTATGTCATTTTTCTTATCCCACTCGCTGGCCGAATATGACTTCTATTTAAAAGTCATTGAATCAGACATACCCCAGATCTTTCATAATTGGTCAATTGAGGCTTTTATTTTCTTACTATTATTATTTTTGTTTTATCTTTCTTTTTAATTTTGTTTTATTTATTTTCAAACATTTTAAACAATCAATTTCTTTCTTCAAAGCTCTGACTTTTCAAGCTGAAAAACTTAGTTTTTGAAAAATAAATATGTTTAGTTGCAAGTCGAGAGACTTTAACTATTTCATTGTTCTTTAATGGGATAGCCTAGCTAGCTAACTTTAAACCCTTTTGTTGTAAATTTTAGCTCAATAAATAATATTTCTAAATTCATCAATTTCATTAAATTTGACTTCTTTAATGCTAACTTCAAATAAATTATATCATCATCCTACCATCTCTGTCGAGATATGAACCTAAGACTTACTTAAATGGATAGTCACGATACACACCAATATATGTTTCATAAAACTTCTGTATACGTTCACTATATACATCCTTTTCATTCTATTTTTCATCTCGCTTGATTTATGGTCTCATTTGTTTGATGTTGATAGATTAATCAAGCAATTGTGATATATGCTTTAAATTAGCTCACGAGATTCTGACTAGGGGCTTAGACTCGTTTTCTCAAACTCGCTTCTTAATATAAACATCGCATTTTAGGTTTTTTCATTTTGCCACAAACCAAAATGAAAAAACACGAGTTTTTCCATCGAATGAGCAAAAACATAATATTAAAAATGCCGAGTCCACAATAGTCATGAAAACATGTTATGGAGCATAACATATATAGTCATCGAATATATACTGTTTTCACTTATTTTTAGTTAAAAAAAATGTTAGTGTTGACAATAGAAGCTCAAATTCTGGATATCCCAAAGCTTAACCCATGAACTTTCCATCCTGGGCAAGATCTAGGTGTACTACAACACATTGAAAAAAAGACTTGTAGAAGAAGCTTAGAGAAATGCGAGAACTCATCCATAGTTAAGGGACTCACTCCCGCTTTGACATTCTAAGACCACATTCCCGCTGGTCTGGTTCATCATTTCTTTACTCATGCCACTTATGACACATGATATCCGTGTTATATGTGACTTTGGGCCAGACATCACATGTCGCTTTTATGGCACCCGAAACGCGATGTCAAAACGTGCCACTTCTACTGCCTCGACCATGAAATTTAACGGCTAGCTAGATTTCACGAGATCTATCTCCAACGGTGAAATCCATTTCGTCATTATCCGAGATCTAGAGAATAAATTTCGCCATAAGCAATGCAAGACCATTTATCCAATATATTAAATCATATTTATCAACAAAAATTTCTTATTTAAAATTTCATATTTTTTTTTTCAATGAATCCCATTTTTTTATTTAAAAAAAAATTCTAAATTCTCATCAGCTCACATCATCGCTCATTGCAATCGTTTCATCGCATCAGCTCACCTGCAGGTTGCAATACAATTTTTTTCCCTATTGCAATACACTTCCAATTGATCGCAATACACCTCCCGGTCACAATATAGCGAGTGTATTGCAACACAATCCATGACTCAACAACTGTCCTCCCTATTACTGCAATACACCATTATATTGCAATACAATTACTCTCTTCTTCAACCCCTCCCCGACACAATATTAACCGTATTAGACCCAATAATTTTTGTCAAGGTCTTATATTGCAATACAATGCTAGCCCATTGCAATACAAACATCCACCGCACCCTTCTTCTTGCAATACACCGTAATACAATTTTTTTTTTTTCCAGCTCTCTCTTGGCACAATACACCTAAGGTTGTAATACAATTTTTTTTCACAAGACACTAAGCAAGTATTCAATCTGTTCGAATTCTTTTTTTTCATTTCTTTTTTTTCATTTCTTCCGCCATCGGAAGACACTAAAAATACATACCTAATTTTTTTTTTTCATTTTCCAGAATACACAAATAAATTTATTTTAATCAATTTTCTTCAGTTTTACACACTATAAAACCTTAGAAAATTATTTTCTTCACCTCATTTTTTTAATTGGGCAGTAGCCCAATTCCGTTCTGCATTTTTTTTTTCATATATATTTTTTTTCATTTCTTCTAGTTACTGGAAGACACTAAAAATACATACCTAATTTTTTTTTTCATTTTCCAGAATACACAAATAAATTTATAAAAATTTATTTTAACTAATTTTCTTTTAGTTTTACAATACACTATAAAACCTTAGAAAATTATTTTCAATTCCTCATTTTTTTTTTTCATTTAAATTTTGGACATTTTCTCTAAAATCTCTCAAACCTCTCTTGATCCAACACTCAAACTCTATGTTCAACCTAAAATTTATTAACATTTTAGTTTATTATCCACAAACCAAATGAATTTATTCAATTTTATTTTTATTTCTCCTTCTTGTTCCAGTTTTTACACTCGTAAACTCTCAAAAATTTTTTCCTATGTGCTATCTACTAAGCAATAATAAACCATACACAATACATGATCACACATCATTCATGTTATGTATATAACTTTAATAAATATAACTAATAGATTTATAAATTTTAGGTTAAATTGGCTTGTAAATTATTTGTTAAGATAACTTTTACCGTCCTTTGACATAGAAGTTATTTGAACTATATATATTGATTTTCTAATTTTTTCATCATGTTATTACTATATGTCATTATTGCTTTTATTTAGATGTCTTCGACATATGAATATATTAATTTTATATCACTTCAAATTCCTTCACAAAAGTTGCATTATCATAAGTCATGAAATAATCAATATAATTCATATATATACATTATTATTTTTAACTAAGTTTTATATGTCATAGTTACCCAAGAATGTAGTTCATCGACATATATTGCCTTATGTCAGTGCAATATATGTCAACAATGACCATTCCTTGTAGTTTTAATCGAGGGAACTTTTTTGCCACTAATGCTGGGTTATCATACCAGTCTCAAATCCTCTCTCTCAAACTGCCATACATTTTAAAATATGCAAATTCCTTCAGAAGTTTAGAGATGTCGCTTACCAATGAAAACTTTATAGCATGGATCGTGAAGAAAGGATATCTTCCCGCTGTCACATAGGATCTACCTTTCTAAGGACATGTGCCCAAAGGCGGATGTGGGTACATAACATGCAAAATGTCCCTTATGCTTCAATTTGTAGGGTCGATTATGTATGCTATATGATGTGTGACCAGGAATGTCTCATGCTCCCTAAGTGTTTACAAGCAAATTCGGACTAATCTGGTGAGAGTCCTTTGGAGGCGTTCAAAAATATTCTTAAATTTACTGAGGAAAGAACTAGGATTTATTTTGCAGTTTATGGAGGAAACTGGGCTACAAGTACGTAGTTTACTAATGCGGCTCCATCGATAAAGATGATTTCAAGTCTACGATCACGGTTTACATATTCACCTTTTAAATGGTAGTGCTATCGATTGGAAGAAGAGTTCAAGCAGTGCTGATTACCATGAGGCCAAGTATATTCGCGCCCGGAAGGCGCTAAAGAGAGGCTGTTTGGATCAAAAGTTCATTATTGAACTAAGTGATTAAATCCATAAGCGAGATCCATTTATTTGTATTGTGACAACAATGGGCTCATTACCTGAGAAGCAAAGGAGCCCGAGGATCTCATCATCGATCAAACATATACTACGCGCTATCCATCCCGATCGGGAATTTATTGACAAGGATGAAGTAAAGATAGAGAAGGTTCATACAGAGGAGAATATAGCTGATCCATTGACTAAACCTTTGTCTCAGAAAAAACATGATAGTCATGTATTTTCATATGGTTTGAAGAATAAACATAATTGGATGTAGTCATATGGATGAAAGCTTATATATTTATTTAACTCTATTGTGTTTTGATTTACGTAATATGACGGTTATCATTTTATATAATGTATATTTGATGATAAAGTCCTTGGAATAATATATTTATTATTCTTAAATATTCTCTAATCGTAGTATTAACAATAAAGGACATTGTTAATCGCGAATTAGATTATCCTGTGATTAATAGTGGTAATGTGTTCGGAGAACATATTTACTAGAATGACCCCTGGAGATATTTTCATAAGGTTAGGTATTTGAGGTGTCAATGGAATAATCTCTATATGATAGTAGTATAATTGATCCTTAGACTTGAGATCATAGTATCTTTCGTGATTTGGAAATTGTGCTTTGACTCGATTAGTTCATACTTCTTACTTGTATGTATGAATAATGAAAGTTGGGTATAATGAAAACTTGAATTGATAATTTATGATCAATAAAGTTCATCCTCCCTAATAGTGGGAGAGTATATCTCAAAGGTAACCACTTGATATCGACTCATAATGTTTGCAAACAAAATATGTAGATTTGAAAAGTTCTAAATTTTATTAAGGGTGAATTTTAGAAAACAAAGAAATGGTAATATTAGTGCGTTTCAGGAGTTGACACTTACACCTTACTCGTGTGCTAATGAGAGATATGGGATGGTGAAGGATAATAAATTATCTGGAGATCTAGTTATTCATGTCACGGTCAAGTGGATGGCTTACAAACTTTCCTATTATTTGGGTGATCAGCATTAACTGTGAGACCAATCTTGACCTATAAATATGAATTGATTAATTGTTGAATTAGTAAATTAAAGTTGTTTAATTTATCTGATAAAATTCCTACTTGCTTCGACTTTAGTCGAAGTGGGAGTTTGTTGGTTTTATGTGTATTAAAGGCAATATAAGTCTAAGATTACAATTTATATTTATTGTCGTTGATTAGGAACTAAAGGGGTCACACCTGATAATTCTTGGGTTAAAGCAAAATTAATTATTTGATAATTATAATATTTATGATAGTAGTATGAATTAATTTATGCAATATTAAAATCGATTTATGAATTAATTGTAAATTAATTATAGATAAGTCTCCATTTATAATGTAAAGTCGATTATATCGATTAATTTCTCATATTTATGATAATTAATTATGAAAGATTGATTCTCCTATTTATGAGTGAGTAGGTGGTCTATTTATGAGGATTATTTTATAAGCTGTAAAGTGGTCTATAAATAGATCGTGAAGCACGAAGTTAGGATCATGGATGGATTCGAGGAACTAGCATATTAAACCGGGTTAAAATTCTGTGAGGATCCCAAGAGTTCTTCGTGTGGATACCTTGGAGACCGGACGCGTGTGCGGCTAGTGATCGGCTGCGATTCGCGGGAAAGCGAAGGCTGCGTTGTTTCTCGAAGAGCGAATCGAAAGGCGTGTTTCTCGAAGAGCAGATATGAGGCTGTATTGTTTCTCGAGAAGAGCGGCCATGTATGTACGATTTATTTTAGTGCATTCCCAGTTGAGTATAGGAATGTTTGATTCCTTACAGTTGTCAAGTGGTTTGAGTAATTAATTTCCTACCCAATTTATATGCATGTGATTAGATTAAACGAGGGAATTTGGTTTTAAATGCATTTATAAAGTTAGATTTGGCCTATGATATTAATATTCTTAATTGTTTAGAAAAATATTATTTAATTAAAAAAAATATTTTATTTTTTATCATTCAATTTTAAAAATTAGTCATTGATATAGTATAATTAAAGAGTAATCTAGAACATAGTATATTAACAGCTAAGAATTTCTAGTAAAGAACTATCTAAAATAACAAAAATAATCATTTTTATTTAAATTAATTAAGATATATATTTGAAGATAAGAGGGGGTTCATATTGCTTTTACATCAATATTTAACATCTGCATAATTATTATCTTTAATATCAACAATGATATAATTTATAGTTCTATAAATATTATTGTTACATATTATAATAGTTATAATTCTTTTTTATTTTTCTTTTGTTAGATAATATTAATTAATTTTATAATACACATTGTAATACTTATATTATGATTTTATAATTCTTTGCGATCAGATACATTCTGTTATTTAAATACCATAATACAAATAATTTTTGAGAGAATAATATAAACTTATATTATGATTTTATAATTCTTTCGATGAATGCATTTATAATTATTTAAATAAGATAATATAAATAATTTTTTGAGAGAATAATAGAAAACAAATTTTGTTTCGTTATTTTTTAACTCAATAAATTGCATCTATTTTCTAATAATTTATATAAGGTCTTATAATTTTTAAAACTTTCTATTTATCTTAATTTTCGTATCGATCAATGCTAAGTCGATACATCGATATCGATATCGACACGTCTCAAAACCATCCAAATGAATGACTAATATCGCCACTTGGTACCATGCCGCAACTAATGGAGACAAAATGTAAGACCCGAGAAATTCCAATTTCTGGAATAAGGGCAAAATAGTAATTTTGATTACAAAATTGTAATTACGGTTAAAAATCCGTAATTAATTCTCTAGATCTCGAATGATGAAACGGATTGTACCGTTGGAATCGTCTCTCGCGAGAAATCCTAGTTAGCATCATAAAATTTTTGTAATTTTGAGATAGTCGGTCGGCGCGTTTTCGAGGGCGTCGCAGTTCGAGTCTTAAATGTCGATTTTCGATGCGACGAAAGGCACATAGAGCATGTACTCATGTACCATAAGTGGTATGAGTAGAGAAATGATGAAAATGGACGGTCGAGATTGTGTCGAATATCAAATCTGAGAAAGATGGACAAAATGGTAATTATGGAATTTGATTTTAAGTAGTAGAGAGGCCAAAAATAGTCGATAGTGAGATTTCATCATCTTCTTCAATTAGCGAGCAAAACGTGGGAGTAGTTTTTTGAGGCAGTGAGCTCAAATTTGAGGCTCTTAGAAATTAGACCCTGCAGAAAATCGGGAGATAAATAGTTGGTAAAACCGGGGCTTGAAGGGGAAACGTTACGCGGAGGCGAATTTCTGTAGCGTGAACTCCGGGTTTGCGGGAGAGTTTTGACAACTCAAGAAGGTAGGATTTTCTCCACATTTGCGTTTTATTCCCATTTTAAGGGTTTTGGCGATGTTTCGGTTAGTTTAGCTGAAGTGAGGGCAGTTTTGTTGAATCCTAACAGTGGGATGAATTGTGGGAATTTATTTGAGATTTTTGTTAAGGGTCGTATTTTATCCAGAATGCTAGGGGCTGTTGTGTGGAAATTTGGCATTTAAAATGCATGCTTGATATGAGAAAATCACAGGGAATGGGTGGTTGTCGGTCCCTGAAAACATGGGACCCGATTATGTGAATTTTTAGACATTCTTAGACGTCCAGGTAATTTGTTAGGAATTGAATTAAGGGTGTTTATATATGGTAATTTATGGAATAAATTATGCTTGAGATCATAAAGGTCGGGGAATGGGCCGTATGGTCGGTCCCAGTATGGGACCGAATTGATGCAGGTTTTCTTTGAGCGGTACAGCCGTAATTTGTTTTTGTGGCTGTTTGGGTGTAGTTTGTTTAATTTGTGTATTAAATGTTTGCTTGGTATGCTTTTGGGTAAGGGAATGGCCCAGTGAATTGCGGAGTTCACTAAGTGAGCCGGTGTTTTAATGATTTTCCGGGAATAGTAGCGGGGTTTCACTGTTCCAGAATATCTTAAAATATATTTTTTGTGAATACGTGTTAGTAAGGTGATTTAAAATTAAGTCTTTGTGTGTGATGTGTAGTGGTAATTTTGGTAATGTGATTCTGGGTTTATGTAAATATATTCATGTATATATATTTGCATCTGTGATTTGGGCAGCTGAATTGGGCGGCGTCGTGCATTATATACCTTTAGACATCCCCAGGAATATAGGAATGAGTGCATGAGATGAGTCTAGAGAAAAACAAGGTTCGGTAGTCTAAAATATAAATTCTCGGAGGAGTAGTCAAACTAAAATAATATATCAGCCGTCGGAGCGGCCAGTTGATATTTATTCATCGGAGTAGTCTAAGCCCAAGAATATATCAGCGGAAATCGGAGGCGGCCAGGTGATATTTATTCATCGGAGGAGTAGTCCTGAAGCAAATTAATATATATCAATCGTCGGAGCGGCCCCGATTGATATATATTCGCCGGAGGAGTTGCCACGCTAATAAATTAATAGATTCTCATCACGAGGCTTAGGCGAGTGTGAGAAATCGTGAGGGCTCGGGATCTGGGTTTAGTCACGTAGATTCAAGTAGGATCATGCATTTGCTTGAATGTTTGTTTAAATTTAGACGTTCTTGTTTTTTGCTTGGGTGGTGGGAAGTGGCGCTTGGGGCGATTCTCTCTTGAGCTTTGGCTCGCCGGTCGATGGGATCCCCTTTTCCGCAGTACGAGGAGCGACACGAGGGAGAAGACTCATCCACAAGGCAGTGGATTGAAGAAAGCCCGGATTGTGGCTTTACGGCGGCATTATCTACATGTATTAAATTTTCCCTAATTTTAATATATGTTGTATAAGAGTAAAACATTTGAACTCTTGTAACTATTGGGTATATAGTTGAATTCATAGTTAGTATGCATTATGAGTATCGTTGTGGGCCCAAGTGGTCGTATTACTCATGTGATTTGATCTCTTGGATATATTGAATATATTGAATGCTTGGGATTTGAGGTTTAAATGCGGGTATTTTAGTGGGTAGAGCTCCGGTGAGGGGGCTACGGGTTTTCTAAAGTGGCGTCGGTGGCGACCTCCACTTATTCATGGAGTTGTGGTGATCAACGGACCCCGAGTTTTAGGTGTCACACAAAAGCCCACCATGAACGTTTGTTTCATAACCCTTTTTTCCCCTTTTACAGTACGTGACTATATGTTCGGATGAAATGATAGATTGGTCAAACTTAGGGCAGGAGGAAAACAGTTATTTCTGATTTCTTTTGAATAGCTATAGCTATAGCTATAGCTATAGATACCCATGCATGCATGTGCATGAAATAAGGGTTAATTTTGTACATATGCCCAAGTTTAAATGGAATAATATACAAAAAGGCATCATTCATTTCAAAATTTGATCCATGTATTTTTTTACATAAAATTAGTTTGTCATCCAAGAGTGTTATAAATATTTATAACATGAATGTTGTGGATGACAACACCCTTTTCCTATGCTAGTATTTTTTTTTTTTGAAACAGTACTATGCTAGTATTTTATTTATGGCATTGGTTGGTATTATTACGTGACTTAAAATAAGAGTTTACAGTCCTTTGAGGCCTCGCTAAAATGGTAAAAGGATGAAAAAGGTATTGTAGACCCCTCATATGGTTACCAAGTAGCATCCATCAAAAAGGGGTTTTCTCTTTTAGCTGTAAGTACATAAATGAGCTTTTTTTAGGGTTTTAGGAAAGGGGATGCTCCTAGGGAGGAGTGAGGGCAATGCTTTTTTATGGTTTCAAGAGGGGTGAAGCAGCTGCCAGATTTTGGGAAGGGAAACCGATTTTCTTTTGGGGAGATTTTATTAGGAATTGGGGAGAGGAACAAAAACCCATTGGAGTGAAAGAGAGAAAGAACAGTTGTGACGTCCCTACGTAGAAGAGAGGCGCGACACGGGATGGGATTACTTCACACCTTTTTCGGTTCAATGGTGGACCCATTTTTACTGGCAAATCCATAAGGAAATAAAGATTCTAATACCACCACCATGGTGGTGTTTCGTGACTTATACATATTCTGAAAGTCCAGAACGCGTACATAAACAAATCACTATTACAAAAATTTTACACATACATTTACAAAACAAAAAAAACCACCATCAAGTGGACCCATTGTTGTGTGTGCACAGGTGATGGAGCAGCCATAGATGTTCTCTTCGGTACCTACGCCGTTCGAGCCGCCGTTGTAAACACCATAGCCAATTAGAAGCCGAATATGACATGAAGTGGTCCACATTCTGAGTCGTATATCATAAAACATATAGCGGGTTTAAGTAGCCACATCGTTCTGGCAGGTGTTTTTGTATGCATGGTGCTTGTAGCGGAACTTTCATATCCTCGAGTAGGAGTTTAGAACATATATCTTATACAAAGAAATTGCCGGGATGCCATCACTGAGGAACATATGGCTTGATTTCTTATGCTTACTTCTTATTCATCATTGTTCAGTTCTTATCATTTAATTTCATGTATCTTATTATTTGAATATGGAAATACTCTCAGTCGTGTTACTACATAGACCTCTAATCTGAATGAAGGGCTTTAATACAATAAGTACGAGAATGCGATGCGATATTGAATAGAGCGTGCTTGCCTAAGTAAGCAACATAAGTGTCGAGTAGCACTAAGCGAGCGTTGAGCAACGATCGGGCGTGTGCGCGCCTGCTTGAGTGTGGTAGCACTAGCGGTGTCTTAGAAGAATGGTCGGAATGTGCTGCCCATAACGAGGAAGTGCCATAGCATATAGCGAGTCTTGGCTTAGCGATAAAAAACGTGCCTTCCCATGTAACAGAAGTGTCGTAGCACTGAGTGTCGAGAAGCCTTAGCGGTCGAGCGATGCACCTTGCGTAGAGAGTGTCATGTAGCGATCGAAGGTGTCTCTACCAGCAAGCGGCCGACGTCTTTTGTTTGGCACTAGCAAGAGGTCTTCAGAAGCATTGGTAGGAGATCAGACGTGCTGCCGCATGCTTGAGAAAGTGCCACTTAGCATTAGCGGGGAGTGCGAAGCACTTATCAGAGCGATGCACGCCCGCGTAATAAAAATTAATAAATGGCAGTAGCGGAGTGACGATCGAAACGCTATTCATTCACTAATGACCGGGTCTTAGCGGGCATACAATTATATGTATTTCAGAACTTGTTTGATCATTTCTTAATCCATTGTTGGCAAATGAGGCGGGACCTTAATGTTTGCCCCCACAACTGGATCGCTTAGTCGGCGGGTACATAATATTTTCATATAGCACCTTAGCATGCAAACCCTTTCATTCACTTATTAGAGCCCTCATTAATATTCCAATGGTTAATTATTAGAATTTACGAGGAGGGGCCAAAACGAGGCTTACCGAATGCGCCTGGGGAGAGGTTCGCCTAAAGCGAGCATGCTACGCCCTAAGGCGGACCGAAAAAGAGTACCAAAAACACTGGCTCGAGAGTCACTTTGGCGAGCTACTACGTCTAGGTGTGGACTCCTACGCCTAGGCGTAGGGGTGTTGGGCAGAACAGAAATGACCAGTTTTTAGCCATTTTCATCGGAATTCTTTCAACCAAAACACACCCTTTTCGAAACAAAACCATAAATATAACTTAAACCAACTAAAAACACATGTATTGAAAAGTTAGGGTTTTCCTAACTCAACTTAAACAATTATTTCCAAAGAATCCCAAACCAACCAATGTCAATTTCCAAACAAAGGAGATGTTCCAAACTTGGATTCTTCTCTTCTCTTCTCTCTTCTTCCTTCTTCTTCTTCTCTTCTTCTTTTCTCTCTTTTCTCTTCACCGTAATGCCCTAATCTTCTCACCAAAATGAACTTGATGCCTCATCACTAAGAGCCATGTTTGGCCTTATCATCTTTAACAATCTCATTTTTGCTATTAAGTCCCTTCTCTTTCTTTCATTTGCAATTCCAAGTTATAACTGTTCCCAACTTTAACATATATTCTTCATGTTTTTATGATCGATTGGATCCTCAATTAACGTGCAATTTACCCTTTAGCACCTTGAATAATTTTTGGGTTTTTATCATTTTTCACCTTTAGCAATATTAATTTCCGAAAAATACAAACTTTACTTTTCTTATAATACAAAACTGTAATAACTACTAGTCTAATTAGAGTGTATTTTATTAGTAGAGCATAACATGAGAGATCTGAGAAACGCGACTTTGTGCGGGTCTTAGAGTTCCCTAAAACTTCATTGAAGTAAGATAAACTGCTCATTTTCATTTCTGGCTACTTGTCATGGTTTAATGCTCATCTCCATCTAGCTCCCGTTTGTTTCATATTGATTCCCTTTTCTCCTATTTCTTTCATGATTTGTTTGCTCTAGTTTGTTTCACATCGACCTAGACATGAATGTGTGTCATTTTGAATATGAACATGAAATGAAATTAGTAGGGGAGTTGCTGGTTTCTGCTCCTTTCATGGGTTTATCAATTTGTCTTCCTCTCTTTGTATTTCCTTATTTTCACCTCTTCATGGAACTATATCAAAGCATGGGTTTATCAATATGTTTTTCTCTCTGTATTTCTTTATATATAGGTTTATCGATTTGTCTTTTTCTCTCTCTATTTCCTTATTTTCTCATCTCTTCATGAAACTGTATCAAAACATGGGTTTATCAATATGTTTTTTCTCTTCGTATTTCCTTATATATGGGTTTATCAATATGTCTTTTCTCTCTTTGTATTTTCTTATTTTCATCCCGTCTGTTGAATTGTCTCAAAGATGCAATGGAAGTTATTGTAATTTACAAACTTGGTAGAGATGCTATGGATTTTATGGACAGTATGGATTAACTGCGATGTGGATGCTATTCCCAGCTTTATTTATTTAAATATCCTTTACTTATTTATTTATTGTATTGTGTATTGGTTGATACTGTGCAGTTATTGTTACCGTGTGCTTGGTATTGGCTGTGTATATTAAAGAGGATAGTTCCTCTCTATTCCTATTTTCTTTGCTTATGTTTTTTTTTTTTAATCTGAATACTCCACCCACTACTAAGTCATTTGGATGCTCCATTTACTCTCACATTTATACACTGATTTTCACTTTTTTCACATGTACATTTTTTTCACTTTCACCATGAATGATCTTAGTATTCTCCATGTGGTTGCATAGAGAGCAAAGTATAGAAGGAAACTTTGTGGTTTTATCGTTTTGGTTTTGAAAGCATGATGAGTTCATCTTAATTAGATTATTAAATTAGGTAAAACATATTTAGGCCCAACCCATTAAATTAGGTCCAACATACACTTAGGGGGGCGTCCATTAAATTAGGTCCAACATACTTAGGCACAACCTATTAAATTAAGTCCAACATACTTAGGTCAAACATTATGTCTGTTCATCTAGACCCGACGCGTTAGACCAGAGCATATTTAGGCCAAATCCATTATATTCCAACACGCTTTACTTGGGCTCGACCCGTTAGAATTACAGCAGTCTGGCGCTCGTTAAGAAGTGTTATCGACCCCATTGGGGGCTTGTCAGAAAACTTTATCATCTCTTTAGGCCCAACCCATTAGGTCATTTGACCAAATCCTTTGGCCACATCCCTCTTTGCAAACTCTTTTGCTTCCCGTCAAACATCATGCTTATTCAAATTCTCAATCATTTTCTAAATTTCAAATTTTCAATTTTAAAATTCACGCCTTCAAATTCTAAATTTTCATTTCCCAATTTTTAAAATTCAAGTGTCCAATTTTCAAAATTCAAATTCCTAATTTCTCATTTTCTAAAATTCAAAATTTTTCAATTTTAAAATTCAATTCTCCCAATTTTCAATTTCAAAATTTCAAGTTTTCAATTTCAAAATTGCAAATTCACAATTTCAAAATTCTAAGTACTCTAATTTCAAAATTCAATTTCTTTAATTTCTTATTTTAAAATTTCAAGTTTCCAATTTATCAATTTCTAATTTCAAATTCTGAGAATTCTCAAGTGCCATAATTTCAAGTAAACCTCTAAATTTCAATTTCAAGTTTTAAAGTTTCCAATTTCCAATTTATAATTTCCCAATTTCAAAATTCAAAGTGTCATAATTTAAAAATTCAAATCTCCTAATTTCTAATTTCAGATTTCTAAATTCCAAATCTTAAATTTACAAAATTCAAATATTAATTTAAAAATTCAATTTCCAAAATCTCAATTCAAAATTCTCAAACTTCAAATTCATTTCAAAATTTTCAATTTCCAAAATTTCAAACTTCTAATGTTTAAAACTTCAAATTTCAAATCAGTTTTCAAAAATTCCAGTCACATGATTAATTCTACAATTTCGATAAAATGGAATCTTGTAGAGCTAATTTGTGTAACAGATAAATGGGCTTGGGTGGGACCCGACATTCCATGTATCATTTTAATAAATAGTTTGACATTTGATTTATAACCTAATTTCTAATTGATTTTGAATATTTTGTATTTTATTATCATACTAACATTGTTTGCAATTGATAGTGCTTCGGATATGCCGCCCAGGTACATTTTCCTCATCCGACTTTGCTTTATTATTTATTTATATATGTCTTGCATGCTTTTGTATTGATATTGTTAATTATCTTTGGTATTCATTAGTTGATTAGTCAAAAATCATATTTTCCTTAGTTTGTTTAATAGAGATCCGACTTTAGAGGCTTAGAGGGGTGCTACTCTTCCATTGTACATGTGACGCCCCAAAACCCGGGGGTCCGTTGACTACCCGTCAACCCGCGGAATACTCGTGAATGTCGGGTGACCCGACATTTTCGCAATCGAGACGAGAGTCTCCTTTATGCGGGGAGCACTAAATAAAACTAGTATAAACCTGCATTCACTTGTCCCAATCAACAATATATGCAATATATATATCAATACGACCGCTTGGGCCCATCAAGCGTACTCAACACAATATATCGAAAACTATATCAATAGTTTCAAGAGTTAATATTTTTACTCTTTAAGCAATAATATATTAAGATTAGAAATTCTATCGTATGCGAGTCGTCAAAGCCACAATCCGGCTTTTCTTCTAAGCTACCCTTATAGGACGGCGTCTCCTTGCGCTCCTGTACAGTGAAAAGGGGATCCCACGGCGAAGGGTGAGCTAAAAAGCTCGATGGAGAATCGCCCTAAATGGGCTACTCACCGCCCAGAGTGCGGTGCAGTGTTCCAATTTAAACAAACATTCAAGCAAATGCATGATCCTACTTGAATGTCTGCGACCGACTCGGATCCGGAGTCCTCACTTGGAGGCTCTCACACTCGCCTAAGCCTCGTATGAGAATTATCATTTATTAGTGGGGCGACCCTCAGTGAATATCTATCAATTGGGCGCTCGACGATTGATATATATTAATTGTTGTAAGAATACCCTCCGATGAATATATATATCAAGCGGAAAAAGCTCAGGCGGTTTGATATATTACATTTAATTTATTAATTTACCCTCCGATGAATATTAAATATCAGGGCACTCAAGCGGTTGATATATTATTTGGTTAAGCGGACTACCCTCCGGTGAATAATATGGCGGGCTCAGGCGGTTGATATATTATTTAGTTTGGACTACCCTCCCGATCATTTTAATGTTTTTAGGGCTTCACCACTCAAGAACTTCACTTTCCTCTGACTCATCTCATGCACTAACTCTATAATCCTAGGATGTTCCGGTGCATATAGAGTATGTATGCCAATTCCAATACAGTCTAATCATACAAATATAGAAACATGAATATATTCGCATAAAAATTAAATCCCACCTGAACATGTTATGTAATTGTCATTTCACGCATCAAATTAGCTCTCTTCCAGGCTAATATTCCGAGCTGACGGTCGATTCGAATTGCCAGCTAAACTACATAATTTTACGAAAATATATTCTTGAATATTGTTTTGGGGAATAGTAAAGCCTCGGTTACTATTCGAAAGATCGCCATCAGCAGTTCACTTAGTGAACCCGAAATTCTGACCATTCAGGCCCCGAATTCAATCAAAGCATGATTTAACACCGCCCATACCCATTTCCATACCCACACGGCCATGGGCGACTATTTTGCTCCATTTAGTTAAAAATTGTATTAGTCGGTCCCATGTTTGGGACCGATCCTTGTAACCCCAATGGCCTCAATCAGCTCAAACGTCGAAAAACACTAAAAATGGGAATAAAACCCAAGTAGGGAGAAGAAAATCCTACCTCGGGGAGTTTGAGGAAGAAACTCCCGATCCTGGAGTCCACGCAAGTAACTGTCCCTTTGTAGAACATTTCTCCTTCTTGCCGAAGACCGCCGACGGTCGGGATGTCTGCAAATCTAGAGAAGCATGAGGTTCTCTCCCAAACCTCCTTCGCCGCCCACTTGCATCCCCTGCTGCAACTCCGTTTTTCTTTTGGGTTTGAATTTGGAGAAGAGATCTTGTAGCGATTTTTGTCTTTTGTGCCATTTAATCCATTTAATTAATTGAATTCGTAATTTCTTTCTCCAGTTTTGACATTCGGCACTATCTAGGCCATCCATTTTCATCATTTCTCTACTCATACCACTTGTAATTTTTATGGTACAATGCTATTCTTGCTTTTTAAATTACCATCGAGAAGGAGTGATTTGGCACCCGAAGCGCGTCGGCGAAAAGCGTCCCATTTCCGTATGCCGACAAGTCGCGAAATTTTACGTGCTAGCTGAATTTCGGCGAGGCGATTCCAGCGGTCTGTCCAGTTTCCGTCCACGAGATCTAAGAAGAATTAATTACGGACTTTTAGCGTAATTATAATTTTGTAATCAAAGTACGATTTGCCCCTATTCACGAGAAATTGGAATTTCTCGGGTCTTACATTCTCCTCATAAAGGAATTTCGTCCCGAGAAATTGGCTTGATCTTTATCAAACACATGCATATGCAACATGCCTCTATCTTGCATGTAAACTAGTCATTTAAACCTTAAGACTAAATCACGTGCCTTTATCCTAAACAAGAAGGGATAGATAGCCCGCATCGTCATCTCGCTCCACACATTGACTCCTCCACTCCCACCCGGTGCACGCCATAGCACTCTCACTGGCCTCACGGTCTTTGCGTCGCAAAACGATCACGGCCCACAACCAATGCACCACGGTCCCTCCTCCAAGAGGTCCATCCGGTGTCAACCTCGTCTGTCCTCAATCCACCATACTCAAGACTGGATGGAGTATATCTCTTCCTCTTAAAGACCTTATGGGTAAGAAAACTTCTAAATGGACACCACCATACATCACGAAGCGATGCAGCCACGGGATGTATGGTATACTCCTCTGAGGTGCATCTGTGAGACTGTGCCCAAACCTCGGTGATAGCTGCGCGGCAACCTGCCCAGGGAACGATCCGCTCTCTCTTAGGCATCACCTTCAAGACGTGATCACTAACCTCGGAGACTCCTAAGGTCGACGTCTCACGTGGCATAGCTCTTGCAGGCTGGCGGAGTGAGAAGGCTTTGCTATTATCTCAAGCTCACCTTCTCACTTAAGTGTCTCTAACCCGGATCGGGACCAGTGTTGGAATCTCCACCCTCGGTCCCGACATAGCGGTAATCTACATGGCCTCCACAAGCCTCATATGGTGCCATTCCTTACTCGCTGATAGCGTTGTTGTAGGCGAATCCCACTGGGAGCAATTGCTCCTCTGCCCTTATGTCCCGGGACATGCTCCACGGCGTCCTCTGAACCTACGTATATAATCCGTACAGCGTATATTTTTACCACAACCGCGCGGTGTGTAAAGCTTCTGGCACCTACTCCAAGGTCACAATCATGTTTGACAATCCCATGGAGCGTCAACCTAGTCCATGTCATGAATGACATCCATTTCTGAGCCACGGCCCGGCGACAACATCAATGCAATTTCCAAGGTATCAGGCCTCGAGTCACCCCGATATCACTCAACTCTCGCTTTATGCGGATACTTCGACCGCGTTTTCATCTCGGGCAACATAACTCTTCGCCTACACTTTGAGCCTCCTTACATTTCCCGATTCAACTATGAGTCTCATCGACGCAAATCTAAAGACAACTCCAACCCCCACTCACCATGGTGGTGAATGACCGCATCGCGGCACCCACACCCGACTCGACTCGATGTTATCGCGGCACACGCACGCACACGCCATACCGTGACACCCTATCCCGGTCCACCATGAGCGCGTAATCGTGAGATCGCCACTCATAATCTCTGACCTATCAGGTCAACTCCTCACCCTACATCCTAGGGAAGAACCTCTATACCTGGCTTCTCTAAAGGCCTTAACCTCTAAGCCCAATTCCAATGTCGTGTCGGGTATGACAACCCGGCCTAGGTCTCAATTACTGACAACCCGATGGTTGTCAACTCATCCATGTCCAGCCTGACAATCAACAACCAATAGGTCTACCACCCAAAGTCCATCACGCTTCCACTGCGCAACTCTGATCTGTCCCTGACTTTGACCCACACTCTGGCCCCTTCGGCCAATCTATGCTGTTGGAAGTGCTTGTATAGCACCCTGAAACCGAAACTGGTTCCTCTAACCCGTACTAGGGTGTGGAGGAATGAACGGTATACTCCCTTGTCCTACGGCTAATCAAATCGTGGCCGTCCCAAAGTCCCGGGATCCCCGTCTCCTCGGGGAAATCCCACACCATGCTCAATCCTGGCCCTAGTCCTGAAACTAGTGTGATGCAGAAATCTTCTGCCTCTTCCCCGAACTAGGAGAAAGCTGATCCTCCCTCTTGTTACCAACACCCGTATCCTGAGTGTTCCAAGTATCCTCAATCTCTCTCTCTATGGTCAGGACTGTCCCAACCATGGAGTCCATGTCCCGTAGGCGAAGTCCTACGATCCTGTCCCGAATGGACAACTTTAGCCCATTCTCGTGTCTCTCGTAATACCCCGCCAATCCCAAGAAACTACAGATCTCGAAGATTGACATTCGGTCTCCTCCCCAACGCATCACGCTTCCCACCTTCTAGGTCGATTGACACTCCTTGCGTCGACACCACGTGTCCTAAAATCTCACCTCGCAGTTTCAAAACTCGAACTCACTGAACTTAGCGTACAACTGATAGTCTCTTAACAGCTGCAAAACAATCCTCAAATGATACTCATGCCCCCACTCTGATTGGGAGTAGATCAAGATGTCATCCACAAAGACCATGACAAACTGATCTAGATAAGGTTGGAACACCCTATGCATGAGATCCATGAATGTTGCTGGCGCATTCGTCAATCCGAAGGGCATCACTGTAACTCATAGTGCCCATAACGCATCCTAAACGCTGTCTTAGGGATATCCGTATCCCTAACCCTCACCGATAACCAAGGCGGTCTATCTTAGGAGTAGACTCGTTATAATTCCCTCTCAACCGGACAAATAAATCATCGATCCCCAGAATGGGTACCGATTCCCGGGGATCATAACCCCGTTCCACTGCTCATAGTCAATGCACAAATGGCGGTCTTGCCCCTCTTCTTCGGCAACTAGAACCGCTACTCCCATGGTGAAGTGCTCGGTCTAATAATCCTTGTCCAATATCCCTGTAGTTGACCTCGTACATTGTCCGGGGCAAATGTCATGCCCGGTCCCTCGAAATACCATACGACATCGTCCCGAAGGCATGTGCTGCAACCCTCCTCGCGCCTCACAATCGATAACGACCCTGTAAGCTATCAACCAATCCATCCTCAAGATGACCTCGAACTCTGACATGTCCCTTATCCTCAGGTCCACTGTGAGTAGAGTCCTCGAGATCTCTAACTCGCACCCTCGACATATCGTACCTATTCTTGCCCTAATCCCTAGGGGAGAATTCACATGCAACGGCTCCTCTAAGGTCTCTAGAGGTCCTTGCCCATTTCCACCATATTTGGGCCTCATTCTCTAGCTAAAAAGCAGCTAGCCTAATCCTGGTCGCGTCAGAGGTAATCTCCATAGCCTCTAACACTTTCTCGTTCTGCATGAACCAATGGTCTACCACCATCGAATCCTTTCCCCCCTGTGAATGTCGAAGGATGATACGCCCTAAACCTCCTGGGTTACTACCCTTCCTGTCTACCTGCTATACCTACCGTGGCGATAGCATTCGGCCGTGAATACCTACAGCCTCATCAAAAGTCTGCTGATCAAACACTAATTGTGCCTGACCAGTACCCCGTGGACATTCTCTACGTCCTCGTCCTCTACTAGCCATTTACACAATTAACATGGCAACAAGAATCATTTAACTTTCACTTTAGTCTAACTAGTAATGCAGATACTGATTACTGATAGACTTGACCATCCTGAACTGACCCGTTCATTTTCTAAGTGGCGCTAATTTCCAACCACTCAATTCATTTATTTCAATAAAATTCTATGCCCTCTTATTCCTTTCAGTATCAAAATCCTTAAGGTCGTAATTCCATAACCTTAGTATTCGCCCTTTTTCCTATACGCATTACACCATGCATATAATTCCCCGACACACTATCACAAGAACCACGATTTTTTTATGTAGTTAAATCTAATACAAGATTCTAAGGCATAACACACTCGAGACACTAATCATACACATAACCTGCCATACGTGAATCAATTTCATGCTTTAAAATATTGTTTTTAATCGAAATTTTATTTTCAAAATTTTATTTTTTTGAAAATTTTATTTTTCGAAAATTTTATCAAAATTTATTTGATTTTTTTTTTTAATATTTACATTTTTTTTTTTTTTCGAAAAATTTCGAGATGAACAGTGTTCATGAACCGAGTCCAAACGGTGACTCAAAAAATAATACCTGGCTCAAAATCGGCCCAAAAGCCGGGCCGATGCCCAAGCACCCGCCAAGCCCAAAGCAGCACGCCAGCGCACCGGCGCGCCCAGCGCGCGCATGGTCGCCGTGGTCCCCGCCGTGTCGCGGCAAGGGGCCGACTGCGAAATGCAGCCGCGTGGCCGTATCGCGCCTACTGCCGCCACTCGCCAGCGCATCCGCCCGCCTAACGCCCAAGACTCGCGACGCTGGGCCGCCGCCGCCAAATCACCGCGCGCCGCCGCCAGATCGGTACATTTCGCCTCACGGCCGTGTCGCGGCCGTGGTGCGCTGCTAGTGCATGGCCGTACGTGGCCCGCCTCGCGACACGCTACCCAAATTAGCCAGCCTACACTTATATTACAGACACCTGTGTGTCCCGCAATACAATCCAGCCCCACAACACCTAAGTCACAATACAAAGAGTGTGTCGACACTCCAAGTGAGTCATCTAATTTTCTCGCACAAAAATTTATATATATATATATATATATATATATATATATATATATATATATATATATATATATATATATATATATATATATATTGGCCAATAATACCATATTTCCATTATTTCCAAAGACTTGAAAAAAATCACGAAATTACTTTCTAAAAATAATTTTTTTTTTTGCCACTTTCTTAATACTCAAATAAATTTATAAAATTATTTAACCCCCATTTTCTTAACTTTACACCATATAAAAACATTGGAAAATTATTTTCACCTCATAATCAAATTTACAAATTCATTTTCTTTTTCCGCTTTGCACTGAAAATTTTTCTCCACTCAAATAAATTCATAAAAATTTATTTTCTTCCATTTTCT
This sequence comes from Tetrastigma voinierianum, assembly GCA_016808115.1. Lineage (NCBI taxonomy): Eukaryota > Viridiplantae > Streptophyta > Magnoliopsida > Vitales > Vitaceae > Tetrastigma > Tetrastigma voinierianum. Next base: position 267,992 of record JAEQBH010004167.1, on the reverse strand, counting down.
TCAATTTTACCACTTGTAAAATCTTAGAAAATTATTTTTCTGTTCTCATCAAATAAATTTAGTAAAATTTATTTTTCTTGGCTTTAAAATTTCTTTTCATCTTCCAACACTCCAAATAAATTTAGTAAAATTTATTTTATTTAACTTTCTTCGCTCAATCGTAAAACCCTAAAAATTAACTTTTCACCTCTAAACCAAATAAATTCATGAATTTATTTTGTTTATTTCCTTGGTTCAAGTTTACATTAAGAATATCCAAAATATTTTCTTAAAAATATTTCTTACACTTCCCATGTGTTAATCACTACACACATACACTCTCAACACCTAAAACAGGTCAAGCACACCAAACACACAACAAGACATGGCATACGCATCAATCATCAAATAATTCACAAAATCACACAAAACACATCAACACACGTGCACGTAGTGTCCTAGTGTTAACCCGTGATTTTCCTAGGTAATGCCATACCTAAACTTAACATCAAACCACACCTAGTGGTGATGCTCTTCCTCAACCATGGCCTAAGCCCAAATTTTCTATCTATAGGTTTTCATATACCTATACTCCACATCAAACCACCTAGTGGTGACGGTTACCCAAACCCGAGCTCCCTAGGTAGTCGCGATACCTAAGCTCGATACTGCCGTGACGCCCAAAACTCCGGGGTCCGCTGACCAATTCACAACCCGGCTGAATACCATGAATGTCGGTGACCCGACATTTTTCACCTAAAATCGGACAAGGTAGAGTCTCCTTTGTACGGAAGTTCTACTCCAAATACAAAACTAGTATAAACCTGCATTCACCTGTCCCAATCAACAATATATGCAATATATATATCCAATACGGCCACTTGGGCCCATCAACTGTACTCAACACAATATATCCAAACTATATCCAATAATTTCAAGAGTTAATATTTTTACTCTTAAACAATACATATATTAAGATTAGAGAGAAATTCTAATACATGTACGGTCATCAAAGCCACAATCCGGCTTTTCTAAACTCGCCTGGGATCGAGCCGTCTCTTGCACGCCCCGTACTGTGCGGAAAGCGGTGATCCCACGACTGGTCGAGCTAAAGCTCAGTAGGAGAATCGCCTAAAATGGGCTACTCACCACTCTAAGTCATAGCTGCTAACGTCTAATTTAAACAAACATTCAAGCTAGAATGCACGATCCTACTTTGAATGTCTACTCCACCAAACTCGCATCCCGAGTTCATCATTTCTCACACTCGCCTAAGCCTCGTGATGAGAATTATCATTTTATTAGTAAGCAAATTCCTCCGACAGAATATCTATCAATCACGATCCGACGATTGATATATATTAATTGCTGAATACCCTCCGATGAATATATATGACAACCGGGCCGCCCGACGATTGATATATTATTTAGCCAAGTGACTAATTGATGAATAAATATCAACCTGGCTGCCCGACGTTGATATATTATTTAGTTTGTGGACTACCGATGAATAAATATCAACCTGGTCATCTGACGGTTGATATATTATTTAGTTTGACTACCCTCCGATCATTTAATATTTTAGACTACCCTCCGAACCACTTTCCTAGACTCATCTCATGCACTAACTCCTATAATCCTAGGATATTCCAGTGCATATGGAATGCATGTATGCCAATTCCAATATACTCTAATCACATGCAAATATATAAACATGAATATATTCGCATAAAAATTAAATCTCACAAACATGTTATGTAATTATCATTTCACGCATCAAAATTCATTTCGCTAATATTCAAACCCAAGCAATCTGACGGAATTACTTTAACTAAACACATAATTTTACGAAAAATATATTCTGGTTTTCATTGTTTCGGGAATAGCGAAACCCTCGCTACTATTCCCGAAAGATCACAAATCAACGGTTCACAGAACCTCAAATTCACTAGCCATTCCTCGCCCAAATTCAATCAAAGCATGATTTAACACCACCATACCCATTTTCCATACCCACACGGCCATGGAGCAGCTACGGGCTGCTCCATTTGGTTTCAAAAAAATTGTATTAATTCGGTCCCATGTTTTGGGACCGATCCAACAACCCCCAATGGCCTCAATCGACCAAACATTCAAAAACACTAAAATGGGAATAAACCTGCGTAGGAGAAAATCCTACCGAGGAGTTTGAAGAAACTCCGATCCCGAGTCCACGCTGCACCGTCCCGCGTGTAACATTTCTCCTTCGCCCTCGAAGATCGCCGCACCGGCCTGACCGCCGCAAATCTAGAGGCAGAGAAGCATGATAGCCTCTCCCAAACCTCCTTTCCGCCGCCCACTGCATCCCCCTGCTGCAACTCCCGTTTTTTTTTTCTTTGGTTTTGAATTTTGAGAAGAGATACTGTAGCGATTTTTTGTCTTTTTGTGCCATTTAATCCATTTAATTAATTAATTCATTTCCTTTCTCCGCCTTGGACATTCACACTATCTCTGCCATCCATTTTCATCATTTCCTCTACTCATACCACTTACTATATTACGAAGACATGCTATTTGTGCCTTTCGTCAGATCAAAAATTGATTTACTCAAGACCAAACGCGATACCTTGAAAACGTGCCGACTCGACCGTCTTCAAAGAAATTAAGTAAATTTACGTGCTAGCCAGATTTCGCGAGATTGGTTCCAACGGTGCAATCCGCTTCGCTATCTGAGATCTAGAGAATTACCACGGACTTTTAACCGTAATTATAATTTTGTAATCAAATTACGTCTTGGTTCCTATTCCATAAATTGGAATTTCTGGCCCACAAGACATTCCCGAGCAACAACCAGACCCTGTGATCTAGACTTGGTTTTTTCTAGACCTGCCATTTCTTATAAGAAGTCACATTTATGATTTTTCTTTCTTATTTTATTTTCCCTTTTAAAATAAAACAAAAATAAGTGACGACTCCAAACCGTTTTCTAAAAATGGTTTTTCAAAATGCGAAACGAGTCTCGCATTTTTAGTGGGAAACACATAATAACAAAAAATGCGTGGTCCACAGATATATTGAAGATTCATGTTCGGATCCTTGTAAAAACAAGTTACTACAAAGTAATAAGCAAACTGAAGATGTAAAAAAAAAGAGTTAATAAATTAATAAAGGATATTGAACAAACAAGATGTTCTCTTATCCCATTTTCTTTTATTTTTCTCTCTTTTAGTTATTTAATTTATTTATAATATCCTAATTTTTTCTAAAAAATAAATACTTAATTTATAATGTATAAAAGATTTGAAATTCAAGTGGCAAGGTTGCTTTTTGTTCTTATCCTTATTTGGAAAATGATGATTTAGTAGTTTAAGTAAACTCCGATTAAAAGATCATTTAAGTGAATTCTTAAGATTCAAATTTCTAGTTCATCGATCCTTAGTTAATTAGAAAGAAGAGAAATATGTTTTAAAAAACAATACTACATGTTTTATTTAGTATATATATATATATTCAAAAAGGTTTTTCTAACTCTAATCAGTTACTTTTCAAAAAAAAAAAAAAACTGTAATCAGTTTAATCATTCATAATTTTGATGAGCTTAATTGCGTGATGTTAAAAAATATGGAAGAATTCATGGAAATTGAAAAGGAACTTGGTGAATAGCTACAATCAATATTTTACAAAATTAGTTGTTTACTACTACTGTTGTTATATTCTAGATACCTGAAATATTTTTCCAAAACTAAATTAGTTAATGATTTCATTAATTCTTTTTTATACTTGGACTTAATTGGTGTTAGGAGTACTATGTTAAGATTGGACTGGTTGGTCGAACCAGTCCAACCGTCAACTGGACCCTTTTCTAGTTCCATTTATTTTTCTCAATTGCTTTCCAGCTTTCCAATTGAACTATTTGAATCGATGGTTGGATTAGTAAATCAGACGATTTGCATGAAACGGGACGGTTCAAATTACGTTATTAGGCTCTCGGTATCTTCTTCTTTTCAATTAATAAAATTGCATAAACAAAGTTTTGTTTCTCTTATGCTATGTCGATACATATACATATACATACATACAATTCCATTTTTTTAAGAAAAATCTTTACTATTTATCTAAGAGTTACTAATATTTTATACGTAGTGTTATTCCTATTATTTGAAAAATAAAAAACAAAAAAAGTTACCTCTCTCATGATTATGCTTTGTCAATTCAAAAGAAAAAGTTTATAAGGTTTATTGTATTAAGAAAAGAAAAAACAAGAAAAAAGGGGCAGAAAAAATATTTTCCTTATGTTTGGTTTTATCACGAAAATTATAATTAAATTAATTAAAATTTTATATATTTTAAAATTATTTAAGTATTATAGAAGAAAAAAAGCTAAATGAATTAAAATAATATATAAAAATAGTTTATTAACTACAAGTTTTCTTTCATTTTTTTTAACTTGGTGAGTACTGAGTACCTTCTCCTCATTCATTAATCTAACATCTCAACAATGAGGAAGTCAAAAACAAAAAACATCTCAACAATGTATATACCATAATAAGTTAAGCTCGTGAAAGCTTAACCGCTGAAGTTTCCTGATTTTGTGTCTTGGAGAAAACTGACCATTCTTTATTTTGTCTTTCAATTCTTTATTTTATTTTCTATTGATACAAGGAGATAGATGTCATAGGAATGAATCCCAAAAACCTTCATATATAAAATACTATAACAAAAAAAAATTATACAATTATGATGAGTTCAATATAAAAATAAAACTTTTTGAAACGTTGAGATTCAAGTCTACTTAGAGCCACTTGAGAAATTGTTAAGGTGTGTACAAACTGACCCAAAATTTATAAACAGAATTGAAAATAAATATAGAATTAATTAGGAATTCATTCCATAAAAAGATGAATTCAATATAAAACTAAAATAAATAATAAAAAGTGTCAATATTTTTATATTTATTTTTCAAACAATTGTATTTTAACAATTTTAATTTATTTTGAAAGAATTGCTTCAACATGATTAACCCTCTTTTAATTCTTTATTTAGTTTTCTATTGATACAATGAGGTGATTTCACAGAAATGAATCCCAAAAACCTTCATACCAATCAATCCATTATATATAAAACACTATAACAAAAAAACTTTATATGTACAATTAAGATGAGTTTGTTAGATTTATTGCTTACTTGGTGATTAAAGTCAATATGACTTGGCCCATCTTATTCGTTGCTTCTGTTAATAATGTCCTGATTTGTAGGAGATTTTTTATTTATTCCTAACAAATTGACCACGTCTTTAGTCCATGTAAACGTGGTAGCTTTATTTGTGCAATTCTGTTTTGTAAGGATTGTATAAAGCCATAGTATATTTCATTGAATAAATCAAGCTTTAAACTTTTAGTTTATTTGTATTTATTTGAAGCTTGAGAGTACAACAAGTGGTATCAAAGCTCCACACAAGGCTTGATTGAGAGAAGTTAGGAACTGCAGAATCCTAACAGGACATAAAGAGTGAAACACTTGGTGAAAACGAGTGAAACACTTTGTGAGGATAAAATAATAAATGGGGGGAGAGTGAGAAGTCTGAAATAGGAATAGAAAAGTTAGAGATGTCAACAGATAAGTATGTTCAAGCTGTTATTCCTCAGTTTGATGGTCACTACGATTATTGGGCTATGCGCATGGAGAATCTTCTTCGATCCAAAGAGTATTGGCGCTTGATAGAGACAGGAGTTCCCATAATAGAAGATGGAGTTGTGCCAATAGAGTCACAAAAGGAAACAATAGAGGCACTACGCCTTAAGGACATAAAGGTGCACTATCATAGAGACAATTCTTGATAAGGGAAGTTCCAAGAGCATATGGGACTCTATGAAGCAGAAGTACCAGGGGTCAACACGAGTTAAGAGGGCTCAATTATGAGCTTTGAGAAGAGAATTTGAAGTACTGCAGATGAAAGAAGGGGAGAAGGTGGATGAATATTTTTCTTGGACACTGACCATTATAAATAAGATGAAAGCTCATGGAGAAAAGATGGAGTAGGTCATAATCATTTAGAAAATTTTACTATCAATGATTGCTAGATTTGATTATGTGGTATGCTCAGTGGAGGAGTCAAATGATTTGAGTCAACTTACCATAGATGAGCTTCAAAGTAGCTTACTTGTTCCTGAACAAAGAATGAACAGTCACAATAGGTGATAAACAAGCTTTGAATGTCTCATGTGAAGGAGGGGGGAGAGGCACATCTCGAGGTTGTGGAAGAGGCAGAGGCAAGCAAGGATTGAACAAAGCACTTGTGGAGTGGAGTGCTATAAAGTGCCACAAACTAGGACACTTTCAACATGAATGTCCTAGTTAGGAAAAAGGAGCTCATTATGTAGAAGTAGATGAAGGTAAAGAAATATTGTTGCTGATGGCTCAAGTGAATTTTCACAATTCTCAAAAGGGAGCAATGTGGTTTCTAGACTCAGGTTGCAGCAATCATATGACTGGAGATAAGAAATGGTTTCTCCATCTAGATGAGACATTTAGGCAGAATGTGAAACTTGTCAATAACACAAAAATGGCAGTGATGGGAAGGGAAGCATCAAGTTGTGAGTCAACGGCACATGTCAAGTGATTACTGAAGTTTATTATTTACCTGAGCTTAAAAATAATCTACTTAGTATTGGCCGGTTGCAAGAAAAAATCTTGCTATTCTAATACAACATGGAGTATACAAGATTTATCATGATACACGAGGGTTGATTATGCAGACTAAAATGTCTGCTAATCGGATGTTCATTCTTCTTGCTAAACCGGAAACACAAGTGCAAGCTCAAGTTCCAATTCAAAATCCTGCATGCTTCAAGACTACATCTGAAGATCAAGCTGACTTATGGCATCATAGATTTGGGCACTTAAATTTCAAAGGATTAAAAACCTTGTCTTCTAAGAAGATGGTGAAGGGTATGCCTCCTGTTAATGCTTCCCTTGAAATATGCATAGTATGTATGGTAGGAAAGCAACATCGATAGACCATTCCTAAGAAGAGTTTGTGGAGAGCTACTCAGAAGCTAGAACTCCTACATGTCGACATCTATGGTCCCATCATACTTGAATCAAACAGCCATAAAAGGTACATAATCACATTCATTAATAATTATAGTAGAAAGTTGTGGACTTATATTTTTGAATTTCAAGTCAGAAGCACTTACTATGTTAAAAAATTTTAAGAGTCTAGTGGAAAAGGAAAGTGGAAATGTTATATGTTGTCTCCGAACTGATCGAAGAGGAGAGTTTACCTCTCTAGAATATAATGCATATTGTAGCTCAAATGGTATTTCTAGACAGCTCACCACAGCCTACACCCCACAACAAAATGGGGTTGTGGAGCGAAAGAACCGAACGATCATGAACATGGTGAGATGCATGTTGACGGAGAAGCTTCTCCCTGAAGAATTCTGGCCGAAAGCTGTCAACTGGATTGTTCACTTGCTCAACCGATGTCCTACTCTTGCTGTAAAGGATAAGATGCCAAAAGAACCATGGAGTGGCCTCAAATCCTCAGTGGAACACTTTAGGGTGTTCAATTGCATTGGACATGTGCACATCCCTGAAAAAAATAGGCGAAAACTTGATGATAAAAGTCTGCAATGTGTCTTCTTGGGTTTAAGTTAGGAATCTAAAGCCTATAGAATGTATGATCCTGTGTCAAAAAGGGTTATCATAAGTAGAGACGTGATGTTTGAAGAAGACAAGCAATGGGATTGGAGCGAAAAAGATGCAGGAGATAGTTGTGCCATTCTTGAATGGGGAGATGAAGATGAGATGTAAGAGCATGAAGCAGAATCCAGGCATGAAGAAGAAGAGCAAGTTGAAAATGATGCCAATGGTTTTGGTTCGTTATCAAGTGAAGAAGCTGAACACAACCCTCTAAGTCCAGCTCAAGGGAGGTTAGGGCCTGCTTGGGATGGAAGATTATGTAAGTGGTGAGGGATTATATGAAGAAGAAGAAAATAATTTGCTGATGTTTGCTGCCTCTAAGGATCCTATGTCTTTCGAAGAAGCTATCAAAAGCCCAAAGTGGAGAGAGGCAATGGACTTGGCAATCAAAGCCATTGAGAAGAATGGGACTTGGGAGCTCACTACACTTCCAGCTGGAGAAAAAAAAAAGGAGTAAAATGGGTATTTAAGACCAAGCTAAATAGAATGGGGGGCAGATAGAATTCAAAGCAAGGCTTGTTGCCAAGGGATACTCCCAACAGTTTGGAATAGACTACATTGAAGTGTTTGCACCTGTAGCTCGTTGGGATACCATTCGAATGATTCTAGCTCTTGCAGCGTGTAAAGGTTGGAGTGTGTACCAACTCGATGTGAAGAGCACCTTCTTGCACGGAGAATTGAATGAGGCAGTTTTCATTGAGCAACCTCAAGGCTATGAAGTGAAGGGTGAAGAAGACAAAGTTTATAGACACAAGAAGGCCCTATACGGACTCAAACAAGCTCCAATAGCTTGGTACAACGAAATTGAGTCCTATTTCATGAAAGAAGGTTTTGAAAGATGTCTGAATGAACGCACATTATTTACAAAAGAAAAAGAAGGATGGAAGTTACTTATGGTGAGTGTGTATGTTGATGATCACATTTTCATAAGGAATGATGAAGCAATGTTTGAAATTTTCAAAAAGTAGATGAAACAAGAGTTCGACATGTTTGACCATGGAAGAATGAAATACTTTCTCGGTGTAGAGGTGGTGCAGTAATTAGAAGGAATCTTAAAAAATAAACCAAGAAATATACTTGTGAAGTACTTGAAAGGTTTGGCATGGAGCATTGCAATCCAGTAAAAAATCCAGTTGTACTAGGTTTTAAACTTGGAAAAGATGAAGGTGGTGCTGGTGTTGATGCAACTGCTTACAAACAAATGGTTGGGAGTCTTATGTATATGACTACCACCAGACCTGATCTAGCTTATGTGGTGAGTTTAATTAGTAGATTCATGGAGAGGCCAACTGAACTACATCAAGTAGCTGTGAAAAGGGTTCTTCGTTACTTAAAAGGAACTGCAAAGTCGGGGATTTTTTACGAAAGAGGTGGGGAAGAGAATTTGGTAGCCTACTCAGATAGCGACTACGCGGGAGATATTGAAGATCGAAAGACTACATCAGGGTACGTATTTTTGCTCAGTTCAGGTGTAGTAGCATGGTCTTCAAAGAAACAACTAGTGGTCACTCTCTCTACCATTGAAGCATAATTCATAGCAGCTGCTTCTTGCGCATGCCAAAGTGGGTGGTGGATGCGCAGGATTCTTGAAAAGCTCGTTCATAAACAAGATAAGTGCATTGATATTTTTTGTGACAACAACTCCATAATTAAATTATCGAAGAATCCAATTATGCATGGTAGAAGTAAACACATTGATGTTAGATTTCATTTTCTTCGTGATTTAACAAATGATGGAGTTGTTAAATTAGAGTACTGTGGATCCAAGGATCAGTTAGCAGATATTATGACTAAGCCTTTGAAGCTCGAAGTGTTAGTTTGTTCAGCGCTAGAGATAAACTGACTGCAAATTGTAGACCAATTTAAGGGAGGGTTTGTTAGATTTATTGTTTACTTGGTGATTAAAGTCAATATGACTTGGCCCATCTTATTCGTTGCTTCTGTTAATAATGTCTTTAATCCATGTAAACGTGGTAGCTTTATTTGTGCAATTATGTTTTGTAAGGATTGTATAAAGCCATAGTATTTTTCATTGAATAAATCAAGCTTTGAACTTTCAGTTTATTTGTATTATCTGTTTGAAGCTTGAGAGTACAACAGAGTTCAGTAGAAAAATAAATTTGTCTAAGACCTTTAATTAGCTAGGGTTTGAGTCCCAAAACCACTAGAGAGAAACAGTCGAGACATGCACAAGCTAGCCTAAAATTTATAAGAATTGAAAATGAAAAAAGAGTAAATAATTAATTACGAATGAGATGGGTACAAATTGGCCCAAATTTTATAAAGAGAATCGATAATATAAAAAAATAATTACATAATTAATTAGGAATTCCTGCTACAAAAATAAAATAAGTAATGAAAAGTCTCAATATTTAAAAAAAAAAGGTTTATTTATTTATTTTTTGGTAAAGGACTACACGGCAGATTTTTTCCATATCCGACCAGCTCTAACTTCAAGTTCCTGACTCATCGTCCTTCCTCCAAAGCATGGTTTCATTTTTTTCATCCAAATGAGGGCTTCATCATTCTCCACAGAACCCTGTTTTACGCTTATTGGGGTGCCCTCAAAAGTGAACTTCATCCTATCCCACTCTATCTCAAGTTTGTAGCCGTAGTTACCGACGTCTGCGGGATTGCCCACGAAGCGGAGGAATGTCATATATACAGGAGGTGACCTTGTAGAGTAGGCCACCCCTTGGAGACAGAAGTATTCACCATAACACTTGAAGACCTGATGGAAGAACAAAGAAAACAAATTAAAAATTATTATTATTATTTTTTTTACTATTCTGTTCTCACTTGAACTCTAAAACTGGAGGCTATAATCTCCCCTATTCTGTTCTCAAGGGCTCCATATTTGAAATTTAGTTTATGATTATTTATGTAAAAAGAATGGAGGATACAAAATCCCAAAATTTCAATTTGGATCCCCTTTCTTGTTTTTAGGAGTTTGATACTAATTTAATAGAAAGATTAAATTGTTTTCCTTTAAATCTTCAATTTTATAGATTTTCAAGTAAGATTAGTTTTCTACTTTTTATTATAAACTTTGATTGCATAAAAATTTAAATATTTATTTGTTTCAAAATAAAAGAAATATCATATTGATTTTTCTTTATTTTTGGTGTTTAATGAAAATAAATAATCTACCCTTGAGACCAAACACAAATGGAAAAAAGGTGGGAAAAAAAGCCGGATGAGAATCGGATAAGTGAATAGATGTAAAAAAAAAAAAATCTAATTACTAAAAATAAAATAGGGTCATTTGATGCAAAGGTCTTTTGAAAAATGAATTTTAGAGACTTATTCTTTTATCAAAATTTGACAAAAATATGTTCATTGTTTTTTTTTGTAAAAATAATGATATGTGTAGATACACAAAATGGAAAAGAGTTTTTTTTCCAAAATGAATTATTTTCAAAAAACAAAAAAGAGAAGAGTTAGGGTCTATTTGGTTAGGTTTTTAAAAACTCAAAAAGAATAAGGAAAACACTGAAAAATATCAGCTTTTATAGAAAACAAAAATGAGAACAGTTTTTAAAAACATGACCAAACAGGCATTTAGATTTACAAAATTTAGGATATTTAAGGTTTTTTAACCAAATATTTCAATAAAATATTACAAACAAAAAAAAGTAAATGAATACTTTACCATCCATGGGCCCTTTTGGTCTTCGCCGATATTAGTAATTAAAAACCGAAAATCGAACTCCGGAAGATTGATTATCTTTTCCAGGTGGTAATATGTAAAGATTGAAATGAGGTAGTGAAGTATACAGTAACAGAACACCCCCATTCAGACCATGGACAGTTGTACGGCCTGAAATTACGTGAGCTTGGCGGAGTTCGGGATAATGATTCTGGGCGTCCAGACTCCTCATACTTGCAATGCGGTTGAAGTAAGTCCGCCATTTTCTCGAGTGCCAAACACACGTGTAATGATTTCCTCCCTGCAATTAGGGCATACTTTCACTACTCTTTTACATCTTGAACACAGTGGGTGTCCATTCCGGCACTGCATAAGATTAATCGACGTTATTACGATTTTTTTCTTTGGTTTTGGAAAATGCAAGGGAAAGGAAATTAAAAGGAAAAATGTAAGGAAAGAAGAAGGTAAATAATATTAAAATTTTCTCTTGGTTATTTTAAATGAAAAACAAAGGACTGTTTGGTTCTGATTTTTAAAGCTCCTTGAAACATTCTTATTATCTGAATTTAGGTTTTTTTTTTTTTTGGTGTTTTTCAAAACAAAATGGGGAGATCAAAGCAGTAATTTTTTTCTTTTTTTTTATTTGTTTTTCTTGTTTTTGAGAAGAAAAAAAAAAAACAGTTTTAGAAAACTGTAGTAAAACATGATGAAAGAATACATTTTATATCTTTTTCTTTCCATGTGACTTAATTAATTTGTGTTTGGTTTTTTCCATGTTTGATTCACTAATAAATTTTTGTAAAGAAAACCAAATATAAATAAAATTAGTTAGCTATTAAGACTTAGCTGAAGTATAGAGCTGTCAATTCCAACATCCCAATCAGGCTTGGCCGGGCCCACATTTGGTTAAGGGCAAAACCTGGTAAGGCTAGACTATTTACATGGGGTATCGTTTTTCTTCAGTCTATCCGACCCCAGTGGGTTGATCGAACAAATTTTCGGTATAAGCACAAATTTAGAGCTATCAATCCAAGCGGCTTGATCGGGTCAAGCCCACACTAAGCCAAGGGCAAAATCATGTACCTAATTTACATCGGACTACTATTTTACTAGCCTAGTCCAACCTTAATTACAGTTGGTTGGACTAAGTCCGACAGACTAATTTAAATTGTGGCTCTACTCAAATGGTTAAGAGAGGAGGGGTCTATGGTTTGAGTTACAATTCAATGGGAACAAATTTATGAAGAATAGAATACTATACAAAGTGAATATATGTAAAAAAAAAGTTAGAAAGTTACAAAATTTTAAATTATTTAGGCCCCGTTTAGTTCACGAATTTTTAGTCTATCCAAAATTCAAAATATGAAAATTTTCAATGTATTCTAATATTTAGTTTTCATTTTGAAAATCGTTTCGTACTTGAATTTAGTTGAAAATAAGGAGAATAAGAAAATCCGTTTTGTAAACCCGTTTTAACGAAATAGAGACAATAGAAAACATTGAAAATGTGTTTAAAATGCGAGTTCTTTTATTGCGATAAGTGTTTTTCGTGAGCACAGTGAGAAGAAAATCGAAGTGGAAGACGAAAGGGAAAGAAAATAAGAAAATAGCAAAAATCCCAGTATTTGTTTTTTATGTCGACCAATCCCGTATTTCGATTTAATTAAACAAAACAATAGCATGCGAGTTTAATTCATATATAAAATGTTGAAAATTTGAAAAGTTTAGATCGAAAGCAGAGAATTTTCTACCTATTAAACATGACCTTAATCTTTATATTGATAAATTAAAATAAATATAATTTGTTTGAAGTAAAAAGTAAACATAACATGCATGTGATTTAAATCTATTTTTATAATTATTTTTTATTTTTTACTTTCACTTTTCCTATTGATTTTTTTCCACTTTTAAATTTAAAGATTTTTTCTTCATAAGGATATACAAATATAAAAGAACACAGATTACACATATACATTATTGGGAATACGAAGCAACTTTTTCTTCTCCCTTTCCTCTTAATTTATTCATTAATTTAATAAGAAAAAAAATATTATTCTATTCTTCTTAATATTTTCCTTAAATTTTTTTCCAATGATTTGCATACTATTTTGTTCCTTTCCAGGTAATTTTCTTCCCAATTATTTTTTCGGAAAATAAACATGGTCTAAAATAAAAAATTTATCTTTTTCTTTAAGCGGTATCAGAGGACAAAAAAAAAAAAAAAAAAAAGAAAAAAAAAAGAAGAAAAAGTAAAAACAACTGAATCGATCTATAAGCGAACCTGATAGATTGACGAGTTCATGAAATCCAAGCAAACTGAGCACTTGAGCAATTCTCGAACCTTCGAGGAAGCCAACCTGATACATTGACGTTCATTGCTGTCTCCAAATTCCATGACCAAAGAATTAAGAGAGTGTTCTGTGTTCATTCTACTATCGCTCCGATTAAAAATCTTTCGTAGAAAAATCTGGAATTCATAAGCCAATATTTTATTCTTTCTTTTCTTCATCTCTCTGCGCATCCCGACTCCATAACCCCATACTTAGAAATGGCTTCGTTTAAAAAAATAGTGATAATGGGTGAGAATGACGTTGAAAAATAGTGAGAATGACGTTGAAATTAGCTTTAAAACGGTGGAGAAGGAAGACGAGGAAGTTAATAACATCCAGGTTCTTTTTTTTTTTTTTGCATAATGTACTTAATCCGGATTCGAAAATCCGGATATCATAACATTCTTCGGATGGCTAAAATCCAGGATATACTCCTAGCCAAGTTTAACAAATCCGGATCACCGAACAAATCTGGATATCAAAAAATTTGGATTGGATTGTTATAACCGGATTTGTAATTTAAAATTAATTACTTTTAATAATATAATTTAATTTTCATAACGACATCTTACATTTTATTGTATTTAATTTAAATTAAATAAAAAATTAATGTAAAATTACTTCGGATTTGAAATGCGGACATATCGAAGATTTTTAAATTTTGAAATCGAATTATTTGAACATTTCGGATTTGCATTTCAGTGAAAACAAACACCCTCAGTTTAATTTCCGGATCATGGGTAGAATGCAGTTTTAATATCGGATATAACCAAACATTCTGGATTTACAAATCCGGAATTCATTTTTAATTTTTCAATTTTTTTTTAATTTTCTAAAATTAGTTTAAGTATATTATATAAATTATAAAATTTAAGGAGGCTTTGGATATGGGGTGTAAGGAGGGTACGCTGGGAAAGTAAAGTATTATAAGGAGATGCAAAGAGTATATTTTGGGTTTGCTTAATAAATGGTGTGTGAAGAGATATTTAAGGGGTGTATATAGAAATATAAAAATTGGTAAATAGTAGCCGATGACACCTAGCTCAGCGATAAAAGGTAAAATTGGTTGAGTACCTAGCGTGTTTACGTCTATTGTCCTTGTGAGAAATAATGAATAAATATATATAAAAAAAAATCTAGAGAGTAAAGAGAGAAACAGTGAAAAGATTAAAAGGTTTTGTTTTCTCTGATTTTATGACTTGGGTAAGAAACTGGAACAGAAACTTAAAAAAGTTGTTCCTCTTCTTGATGGATTTGGAATTTTAGTACGTTTTAAATTCCTCTTCTTATACGTAAAAAAAATCTCAATCTTGATATTGGATTTGGAATTTTAGTAGGTTTCAAATTCTAAATTTCCAATTAGATATACCTTTATCTTTATCTCTCTTCTACAAAATCGGGATAAGGATTTAATTTGTTTTTTTAAGCTTCATTTAGAATCCGATAAGGTAAAGAAATAGAGAGAATGGAAAGAAAATAATTTAGAAGAAAATAAAAAAATAGGTCTAAATTTAATAAATTAATTTTATATGTTCATTAAAACTCATTTTATTTGATTATATTTCATTTTCTTTTATATTTTTTACAATGAAACCAAACATGAGAAACTTATTTTTCTTATTATTATTTTCTTTTCCCAACATTTTCTGGAATTCTATTAGCTTTAAATTTCTAAATTTTGGATTAGATATATTTTTATCTTTAGAAATATATGGTTAGAAGACATCAAATAAATCAAAATTTGCAAATCTAATCCTCATTATGTTTTTTCTTGAAAAATAACTCTAGACAAAAATACCTTTTATCCTTTTATGTATTTATAAAAGAACATGAAACAATGATGGCATTTTTATCTAAATATGATTAAAAAATGATAGTAAGTTAGATTTTCAAAATTAAGTATTTAAATATTTTTAATCGAATCATTTTACCTTATCTTTATCTATTCTACAAAGGCCCTAATTTTTCAAATAAATTGCAGTTTTCTATATTTTTTTTTAATGAAAGGAAATTGCTTTTCTGGGATGAGGAATCCTCTCTGATTCGGGATCTTTCAGAGTCCCTAAAGCCAAGCCAGTCAATACTTTTTAAGCGGCCCTTGTTTATTAATGTTAGGTTTTCTTTTACTTTTCTTCTTCTTCCGCCTATAAATCATCTTGCAGAAAATGAAAACAAAAAAAGAAAAGAAAGATTTAGGAATTTTGATCAATCAAGTGTTTGATAATGAGGGCAGATGTTGAGTTTATCATGTTGAGGTGAGGACAATGGCAGTGAATCAGAAATTGTTGAAGGTTCCTTATTTGTTTCTCATCTTTCACTTATAATTCTTTTATCAATCAATTGTATGTGATATTATACATATAACTAAAGAGATGGGAGTGTGAGACCCCGGAAAATCCAAATTCCCTAAAGGAGGGTAAAATGGTAATTTCGGTCAAAATCCGGAATTTTTCTAGATCTCGGATGACGAAATGGACGGCACCGTTGGAATCGTCTCGCGAAATCTAGCTACCACGTCGAATTTCGTTTGGATTAGGATGGTATTCACGTTTTTCGGCGTGGGGTGTCGGATGACCTGTAGCCAAAGTAAAGGGGATTGCAAGTGGCGGGATTTGAGGGCTGCCACGTGGAGGACCAAATGCCAACCAATTGCATGTCCCTCAACAGGGACCTTGCGCAAGAGGAGAATCCATGGCTCACATTGAGCCCGTGTAAGTGAGTTTGGAGAGAGAGTCGGTAATGAGGGCAAACTTGTAATTTTAAAGGAGAAGGCGTCGTGTCTTACCGGCTTTGATTCCCTCTTCTTGATTTGGTTGTTTGACGGGCAGTGGCTGGAGATGGGGGTTTCGAAGAAAGTCGACTTCTCTCTAAGATCTATGACGATCCCGGACCGTCGACTCGCCGACGCAAGAGGCAAGAGGATTGGTCTACACGTCGAGGGCTGCGATGTGAGTACCAGATTTGGGAGTTCGACAAACCCGAGAGGTAGGGGTTTTCTCTCAACTTTGCTTTCTTTTCTTTAAGAACTTTTATGTGGATGGGGATTTATTTGAGGCCTAGATGGCCCAGTAGTTTCGGTTCCAAAAGTTTTTGGACCGAGTTAAGAATCCCTAGAATGGTTTGGGCCGGTCCCTGGGACTGTTTGCGTGATTTGTGTTGTTACCATGAGTGAATAACATATTGATTGTGAAATTGTAGAACGTTCGAGATGACAGCGGATTGTGCTTTAGCCCATGTGAGCTAAGTTTATGTTATTATTATAAACTGAATAACATGATGTATGGAACTAATTATGTTAATATATGCATGAGTGATATATTAGCATGTGTTATATGTTTGTGTGCCATTGCATTGCACTTAGGTGGGGAGTAATCCAAGTAGGGAAGTTCCACTACTGGGCTTTGCTCACCCCGTCGTGGGAATATATTTCGGGTATCAGAAAGACGCGCCCAGGGATGGGGCGCATCCGGGACCTTAAGTAGCGGTCAAGATGGCCCTCTCTTGTATTTTGTAAAATTACGGGCAAGAGACCCGAGTTTTGCCTGTTTGTAATTAAATAAAATTGTAAATAAATCATTTTGTATAAAATATAATTGTGTTGAATGGATATACAGGAACCCCAGTGGGCTGTTTTTACATGTACATGCCTCACGACGTGAGACACGTAGATTCATGGGTTGGGTAGTCAGCGGACACCGGGATTGGGCGTCCTGGCATGGTACTCCGAGCTAAGGTAAACGGTTACCTTGGGAGCTCGGTGGGTGTAGAGTTAGGTATGTGATTACTGGGACTTTGTGGGCACGGGATAGATCATGCAGCCAGGTGTGCATTTTGGTGAATTAAATGTGATGTCTGCGATGGTATAACATGTTTATGGTATGAATTGTATGAAATTGTATGCTTGGTGAGTAGCATAATTGTTGTTTCCCTACGGTTATGTGTTCTAAAAATTCATGGCGAAACGGTCGAGTAAACAAAATAAGCAGAAAAAAATAATATTTTACGGGCCAGTGCTCCAGTTTTGAACATGAAGCTGAATGGGATTTGTGGAATTGAAGAATTATTCAGTTTTTGCACAAGGGGAAAGAATTGTAGTAAAGTCTAGAAATTTAGAAGTGGTGAAACGGAGTTTTAAGATCGCATCTTTAGAATGCTTGAGGAAGGCTCTTGGAGGATTTGAAAAAATAATTTTTTGTTTTCTAAGCGGTGTTCCGATTTTTTTGGAATAGCCGGTAGATGGGTGTTGTGAAGTGCAGGAGTTGTTCAGTTTTCATGCATGGAAAGAGTTGAGTCAACTCTTAAATTTTTAAATTTTATGTGAAAGCGATGGAGTTAGACTCTTTGCATCAATGGAATGCTTGAAGAAACTTTCTTTGGATGAAAAAAAAAAATTTCGCTGCGAGGTTAGGTTTGTTGAGGTCGCGACATGGATATGGTGCGACACGGTGTGCTGGGCGATGAAGTCGCGACCGGGAAGAATGGGCGGTAGCGACTGGGCGAGTTCGCGGCGGGAAGTGGCCCGATGAAGCGATGTCGCGACATCAAGTGAAGTCCAGCGACATGGGTGACTCTGAAGGAGAATTCGCGACATGGCGTCGGGACGTAGCAAAGATGAGGCTAAGATGGTTTGATGTGAGGCATCATTTTGTCGCGACATGAAGACGATCACGGAGTCGACATCATTTTGGCGTGCGACACGGCACGATTAAGGGGATTGATGTCGCGACGCAAGTTGATGCTGAAGGCGCGGAAGCGTAAATCGGGGATGTGCGACATGAGTGCGGCGTCGCGACCTGGCACGTAGAGGAGCGATGTCGCGACATAGACGATGTCGCCGCGACATGGGTTCGTGTCGCGTCGAGGGGAGGTCGCGACATACAATTGATGTCGCGACATAGAATTGCTTGACCCAGCTGAAGGCCCAGGCGGGAGGCGGTGTCGCGACACCGATATGATGTCGCGACATGATTCTGGCTGCCTTGATGTCGCGACATCGAAGTGACGTCACGACCTGGGCGGTTTGACTGGGCAAGGTAGGGAGGTCGCGACATGCACCGCGACTTTGGGTATCTTGGCGACTCGCGCCGAAGCGCGCGACGGTATTGGTACATGCTGTATGACCATCTGTATGACGCCGCGCAAGCGTTATCGCGGCGGCGGCGCCACGACCGCAAACGCTAGTGCGCGATGGGGCTTCGCGACAGGTTCTGGGTGTAATGGCACTTTTATGCCCGGCAGATTTAGTTCAATGCACTTTGTTCGATCCTTTATTTGAATCCTTTGTTCATGGACCTTGTTCACCGAACAGCATTCTCAAAGTTTAAAAAAAATAAATAAAAAATAAAAAATAAAAATAAAAAAGAGTACAAAATTTTTAAAAATTTTCTTGTGTATGATTTAATATATAAAATATTTATATGGAAATTACTATAAGTGCATCAACAAGGTATGTGAAAAAAAAATTTTTTTTTACGGTGTGTGAATAGTGTCTCGATGCTGCATTTTCACCCTTGAGACACGTTATTGAAATTAATTGCCTTGACATGGTGTATGAAAAATTTTATTTTTCCGGTGCGTGAATAGTGTCTCGAGGCTGTATTTACACTCTTGAGATACGACATTAACGTTGAATGTTTTTTTTAATTACGTGATTTGGTGTTTCAAATTGTGTTAAGGACATATACATGGAATGATGTATATGAGAATTATGATTGATTGTACGGTGATTGCGTAGGAAGTTATATGCATGGTATAATGTGTATAGGAAAAAAAGGTGAATACTAAGGTTAGGAACTATAACCTTAGGGACTTGGATAAGGAAACGAACATGAAGGTTTTGAATTTATTTATGAGTGGTTGGCAATTAGCACCACTTAGGAAGTGAACGGGTCAGTTCACGGTTGTCAAGTCTATTAGTAATTGGCATGTGCACTGCTAGTTAGATTGAAATGAATCTTGTTGCCATTTGACATATGTAGATGGCTAGTAGAGGCGGGACGAGGGACATCCACGGGGCCTTTGGTCGGACACCTGCGACATTTGACCAGCCGCCGTGGTGAAGCGGGGCCTTTGCGGCGAGAGATTACGGGTTGCGCTATTGCACATGCGGGTGCAATAGTGAGCAAGCGGGTCAGACGACTGCGGCGCTTAGAAACACCTCGTCACCATTAGAGCGGAGGGAGAGGTAGGAGTGTTATACGGGCATCGGGATAGGGATGTTGGCACTAAGAGGAAGGAAGATCATCTTCTTCCAATCGGAAAGAGGGCGAAGACCTTACCTTCCCACGGGTTTGGGGACCGAGGTGGATTGGGCATCTAGTCAGTCCGGGCAGAGGTTGTGTTATTTTTGCCGTCAACCTGGACATATGAGGAGGGATTGCCCACGGAGGCAAGAATCCCAAGGTTATGGGACACCTCAGTCCCAAACATCAGTAAGACGAGTTAGGGTTGCCATTCGGGGATGGATGGTATCTCTCTTTGCCATTGCGGCCCAGCCCGGACATGTGAGGCAGGATTGCGAGGAGGCGGGGATCAGTTTGAAAGCCTGATCCCGGTCGGTGGTAGGACGGAGAGGGACACGATTTGTTCCTCCGTCCTCTAGTATGGATCGGGGAACCGGTGCTCGGTTCGGTGCCACGGCACCTAATGCCCGTGACCCGGGTCACATGGGGCTAGAGCGTAGGTCGGTCGAGCACGGGGTTTCGCGGAGGCCGAGTTGGTCGAGGCTAGAGCGGAGATGGCGTGTTACCATTGTCGCGGCACAGGCATATGAGCGAGATTGTCCTAGGAGGCGAGGTCTCATGTCTGTGGTAGGCGTTGAGTTAGCCCGGATATCGCGAGTGCGTTTCTACTCTTGCACTCTGGCTCGGCGTTTAAATTGGATGCATCATATTCTGACCTGCCTGCGTTGCATACGGTGTGATGGATCGGGGCTTAGAATTGAGCCTTGAGAGAAGCGGTATGGTGTTCTTCCTAGGGAGGTAGGGCTAGAGTTGACCGGATAGGTCGGGATTGCGTTCATGTGCACAGTAACATCGCATAACATGGGTGTGCGTGCATAGTTGAGATCGACACTGTGTTAAGTGTTTGATGGTGTGTGATACGAGATTGTAGTCTGACAAGCGTGCAGTCTTTGGATTAATGGAGCTTGACTAATAGCGACATCTAAATGATATAGTTTAAGAAAATGGGAATGGCTCATTGCAATTCATATGCACTAGGGCACCCTAGAACAATAGGAGTGAGTGCATGAGGTGGT
Source organism: Tetrastigma voinierianum (assembly GCA_016808115.1). Classification (NCBI taxonomy): domain Eukaryota; kingdom Viridiplantae; phylum Streptophyta; class Magnoliopsida; order Vitales; family Vitaceae; genus Tetrastigma; species Tetrastigma voinierianum. The sequence continues at coordinate 247,093 of JAEQBH010004167.1, read as the reverse complement.
TTCTTGAGAGAATTGTTTCGGAGGGTTGACCAACAATATTATTTATCGGAGTGTGTCCATTACAATATCGGAGGGTAGTCCATATGATTTATATCGGAGGGTTGTCCACATATAATATCAATCGTGAGAGTTGTCAATTGATATACTGGAGGGTTGTCCACATGATTTGTCGGAGGGTTGTCCATATAATATCAATCTTCGGAGGTGCCCATTAATCATACATGGAGGTTGTCCATATATAATATCAATCGTCGGGATTGCCCGGTGTCTCCCACATTGGAGGGTTGTCCATGCCTGATATATACATCGGAGGGTTAATCCCACAGGTGAGGTGTCGAATTATGTCCACTATTTATATCGGAGGGTTGCCCACAGTTTAAAAACAAAAACTTTTGTTTGGAAGTGGTTATCACGAGACTTGGGTTGGTATTAGTCTGGAGTGACTCGAGGAGAAACACACGGATATGGTTATCACCCAGGACTTAGGGTTTGAGTGATGGGAGTCGGGGTGACTCGAGGAGGAGCACTGCGGATATGGTTATCACCCAGGACTTAGAGTTGAGTGGTAAATTCGGGAGAGACTGAGGTGAGGACATAAGGATATGGATTTATCCGCAGACTTGGGGTGAGTATTCTAGAATTCGGGGTGACTCGAGATGAAAGCGAGCGGTCGTGGTGCTCGCCAGGCTTAGGTCGAGTGATGAGGTCGAGTGACTCGAAATTTGGATACCCAATGGAAATTTCATTTAGGTGTTGGTGAACCGGCAAGAGTTCGGTGAATGGATATCATTAAGGACATGGATTCGGTTGACGGCCCGATGGGACATGGTGTTATGACCTTGGGAAGGTCAGCGTTTACACCAAAGCGGAGGTGGGTTGTGTAAGTGCATATGCTGCGTGGTTGGATGCGTATGTGCATGGAGTTCGAGGCGAAATTCTTTTAGAGGAAGAATGTAGAGACTGGAAAATCTAAATTACAAGGAGGTAAAATGGTAATTTCGGTCAAAATCAGAATTTTCTAAATCTCGGATGATGAAACGAATTGCACCGTTGGAATCGTCTCTCGAAATCTAGCTACCAGTCAATTTAGTTGATTCAAGATAATTGAAATTAGTTTAGGGCGTGGGGTGTCGGATGGCACATGGCAAAGTAAGGGGATGCCAAGTGGCAGGATTAGAGGGGCTGCCACGTGGAGACCAAATGCCCGACCAATTGCATGTCTCATGAGGACACATGGCACCAGAGGAGATCCATGGCTCACATTGGGCCACGTGTAAAGTGGAGTTGGAGAAAGTCAACTAATGAGGGCAAACTTGTAATTTTAAGGAAGACATCATCTTCACACTTTGATTTTCTTCTTGAGCCCCGGTTTTGGCGGGCGTGTTGAAGATGTGGGTTTAGAGAGAGAAAGTCGACTTCTCTCACAAGATCTCTGACGATCGGGCCAGTCGGCTCGCAGTATGGCGAAAGTTGTCCTGTGAGGAGCTCAGTAGCTGATCACAGTTTGGGATTTCGACAAACTCCGAGGAAGGTGAGAGTTTCTCCTACTTGCTTTACTTTTTGTAAGGGCTTTGTAATGGATGGGGTTGTTGGGGCCTGAATGGCCGTCGTTTTCCGGTTCCAAAGTTTTGGACCGAGTTAAAAATCCCTAGAATGGTTTAGACGGTCCTGAATTTGTTCTTGTCGATTTGTCATGATGTGTGTTGTTACCATGAGTGAATAACATGTTGATTGTGAAATTATGAAATTTGTTCAAGGCGAACCGCCGGATTGTGCCTTAGCCCATGTGAGCTAAGTTTATGTTATTATTATAAACTGAATAACATGATGTATGGAACTAATTATGTTAATATATGCATGAGTGATATATTAGCATGTGTTATATGTTTGTGTGCCATTGCATTGCACTTAGGTGGGGAGTAATCCAGTAGGAAATTAACTCTTTGGGCTGTGTGTCGATAAAGACCTCAAATACCCCAGGAGTATCAAGACACACTTGGGGATGGGACGCATCCGGGACCTTAGAGGCGAAGAAACGGCCAAGATGGCCCTCTCTTGTATTTTGTAAAATTTTGGGCAAGAGACCCAGTTTTGTATAAATTGTAATTAAATAAAATTGTAAATAAATCATTTTTGTATAAAATATATAATTGTGTTGAATGGATATACGAAGGTACGATGGGTAACATATCTCCATACCTCAGCAATAAGACTCTATGTAGATTTCCGCGGGTTGTGGGTAGTCAACGGACACCCGGGATTGGGGGCGTCACGGGGGAGAGAGAGGAGGCTTGTGTTGAGTCCACTGAGGACAAATCCTATAAAAAAATTCACAAGATGGACATGTTGGTTGAAATCGACTTAAAATTGTGATAATTAAACACATAAAACCAAATAATTTATAATAAATGAAAATCTCTATGAATACCTTGATTCCCTTCTCTTGTCAAACCTAAAGAATGAAATCAGGAATAACCCATTAAAAGGGGCAAAATCAAATTTCTTTTACAAGAATAACCTCTTTCTTTTTTCTTTTTTGATAATTATTCACTTAGAATTACAACATTATAGTAATATGTAGCCTAACGCTTTAAACCATGAGCTAGGGCTCATTGGTAGAAATGTCTAATGAAATTAATGACATAATAATGAAATACGAAACAAATAAATAAATACTTGATTTACATTAAAACCCTTGTAAGAAAAAACCACGGGTAAAACAGAAAGTTTTACTATGAACCTAAGAGAAAATTACAAAGTACAACTCATAATATATTGATATGACGAAAATATCCGAGCAGAAAGGTCCATATCATCCCATTGAGATCAGTGCTGGGCTGCTTTCTCTGTACATTACAACGTATCACTTATTTTTTTATCATTTTTTATTTTTTCCACCAAGAAGTCACACCGCGGACTTCAGTCGGATATAGATTCAAAACCAAATTTAGATCACAAATCAATAATGTCATTTTCGACATTTCCTTAAAATGTCTATAGGAATATTGCTGTAATGTGGGTGATGTAACAAAATGTCAATAGGGGATTTAATTGTGGGTGATTTGATTAAAAAACCTTTTGAAAACCAAAAATTGGAAATTTGACCCTCCATCGTTTTTTTTGCTTGATTTTGACAAAAATGTCATTCTTGTTTCTTACCATAACATATTCTTTCAAGAGATAATATAAATATATGAAATAGAGAAGGACATTTTTGTCCAAAATAAGTTATTTTTCAAGAAAAAATATGGGAAATGTTAAATTCACAATTTTAGGGTTATATGATGCATTTTAATCAAATATTTCTTTAACTATTATGAGGGATTTATCTTTTCACATTTCTAATTTTACAAATATTTAGAAAACGGATCCTTGTTGATACATTGAGATTTGCGTGAGGCTGGTTTTGAAGAAGAAAACAAATTAATTTGTAATAAAAAAATGGATGGTTTGATTAAATGACTTTTTGGAAAGCCAATTTTTGAAATATAACCCTTCATGATTTTTTTTGTTAGATTTTGATAAAATGTACTTATTTTCTTGTAGAAATATTCTATTATTTTAAAAGACAATGTAAATATATGAAATAAAAAAGGTATTTTCGTCTAATATAAGTTATTTTTTTAAAAAAAAAAATGGTACAGATTAGATTCACAGATTTAAAAGTATTTGAAGTCTTTAATTAAACCAAATATTTCTAAAAAAAAATTGAGTAAAAATAGGAAGAGGACAAATCTTCATCATCACAAGGGCTAAGTTTGATCTTCCACATCTAGTCTTTGCACTTCTCTCAAAAAGTTGTGTAAATCTGTGGGCAGTAAGGAGTGTAACGTATGCCCATTTAAAAATTTCCCTGAACTGCATGGCTCCTTTATACCAAACCCTTCCACAAGCAAATTTTCTCCCCATTTCATTGTGTTCCTCAGCCTTACCCTGGCTCATCATAACAGTCCCTCTGGCTTTCTCTCCCATTGATTTCCTCACTGTCTGGAAAGAAAAAGAAGGAAAATATTCTTAGTAATTATTTTCTCTCCAAATTAAGAACTGCTGAAGTTTCCCATATATAAGTCCAATTCAGAGAGAGAAAGAGAGAGAGTCATCTTCATCTTTCCTTATTTGGTTTTGTTTCCAGGCACTTCTTTACAGTTTTGAACACAAATCCACCTCAGAGAGAAAGAGAGGGGGAGGGAGAGAGAGTCATATCTTCATCTTTCCTTATCTGATTTTGTTCCAGGCACTTCCTTACGGTTTTCAACACAAACCCACCTGAGGGAGAGAGGGATAGGGAGAAAGAGAGATGACAATTTCCATGATATTTCGAGCCAATTCCCAAAACCACACCCATCCCTTCCCCAACCCAACAAAAACCCATTTCCTTTCTCCCCAAAACTTCCTACTTTTCTACAACAAAACCCCACTCAAAAACGCCATTGCAGACTTCTCATCATCATCATCATCATCATCACCAGTAGTGATGGGGCTGGCAGCAGACTCCGGCTGCGGAAAGACCGCTTTCATGAAGAAATGTGATTCTGAAGGAAGCAACAATGACACTGGTTTTCTCCAGACTTTGATCGCTTTGAAAATTCGAGATCTTTAAGAGCAGGTCGCGAGGAATGAATGAAGGTGTGAAGCTGCTCACTCGGTATATATGGCCTAAATAATTTTGGAGTATGAGACAATCTACTGTTTATGTGAAGATAAGAGCATTCCAATCTTCATAATTGTTTGCTTGCTTGCTTCTTTAGCATAATTTTATATATGCAATAAAATCACTCTTAACCCACATGTTTGATTCGGAAAGGGAAAATAAAAAGAAAGAAAAGAATAAGAAAAGAAATGATTTAATTAAAATAACCTTGGATACTGAAGAAATACTTAAGTCTTTGTATTAAAAACTATAAATTACAAGTCTGAGAGGGGCGCATAGAGTTAAGTATACAACCCTAGGAAAATACAAATTACAATCCTAAGGAAAATACAAAATAAATATAACAATATAATAATCTAACATCCCCCCTCAAACTCATGGTGGTTTAAGAGAAACCATTCTGAGTTTGGAAGGATAAGCTTCGAAAAGTTTAGAAGGGAAGTGGTTTAGTGAAGATATCGACTAAGCTGATCTTGGAAATATTTGAAGTGTGAGTGTACTGAAGCTAGGATGATGACGAATGAAATGACAATCCAATCTCAATATGTTTAGTACGTTCGCCGGAAGACATCATTACTGTAATTTGAATACGCGCTTGATTATCACGGTGAAGTTTGGTGCGGTGGAGACGGTGACACTAAGATCTATACAGTAACCGCACCTTCAATAAGTTCAAGCTGTGCATTGTTTACGCGGTGCTCTATATTTTGCTTTAGTCACAGAGACGAGGCAACACATTTTGTTTATTGCTTCTCCAAGAGATAAGAGAATTACCCAGAAGAAAACAATATCCTGTAGTAGATTGACGATCAGTGGGATCACCTACCCAATCTGCATCTGAATATGCCTGAAGAGTTAGTGAAGAATGGGAAGAAAAATGAAGACCATCAAATATGGTGCCTTTCAGATATCGAAGTGAGAATAGAAGCATAATGAGAGATCTAGGAGGCTGACCATAAACTAGCCGACTACATGAGCATAGGAAATATTAGAGGCGAGTAGCAGTGAGATAGATTAGACTCCCTCCCGGCGGCATGCAGTAGAGAGTAGCATCGAGATAGTGATTCGCCATCATGAGAATTGAGGCGACGGTTATACTTAATAGGTGTGTCGAGCCTATCTTTGCTCCCGGTCAAATCTTGGCTCGAAATTAGATCAAGTATACTTAGCACGTAGAGATAATAGCCATGCGGAAGAAGAAGAGAGCTTCTTAAGAAATTTGAGTCTTTCATTTCAAATTAATGACAAAAAAGTGCTTTAGATCTGAATACCACACATATCATCACTGTAATAATCATATCATCGACGCTCTGAGGAGAATAGTAATACCATGACTGAACCGTCCTCGAAAAACATCAAAAGGGCGCGAAAACCATGCGAGAGATAGTAGAGGCTGAACTTTACCGGCCATGCTCGGAGCTTGTTTAAGCCCATAAAGTGCCCCCGTAGTCGAAATACTTTGTGAGGGAACCTCGGAGGGTGAGAGTAACCAGGTGGAAGCTTCATATAGACTTCCTCTGAGAGTTCACCATTAAGAAAAGCATTTTTGACATCCATCTGAAATAGTGGCATTTGCAGGCAGAACAACGATAAGAGTCCACAGCGGAAGAATTCGACCACGGGAGCAAAGTCCTCATAATCAATCCCATACTCTTGAGTAATGCCCCTGGCAACAAGGCAAGCCTTGTAGCGATCAATAGTGCCATTCGATTGAGTCTTAATCTTATAAACCCATTTGTAGATGGCGGATTTTCCGGAGGGAGGTCTGACCATATCCATGTTCAGGTTTATGTAGTACCATTGACTCTTCTTTCATAGCTTGTTGCCATAAGGGTTAGAGGAAGCCTCATGAAAAGTTTGAGGTTTTAAAGGAGGTGAGATTAGAAAGCAGTAGAAAGTCAGAGAGGTGAGAAGGAAGAGTAGTTACCCGATGGGAACGGCGAAGTGCATGAGAGTTAGAAGGACCAGTATGATCCACAGTTGGGGCAACATCAGTGGGCACGTCGATGATCGGTGTGGGAAGCTCATCAGATGCATGAGAAGGAGCATCAGTAATAGAAGGGGGAGACTCAGACAAAGAGGTGGGAGACTCCTCAGGAAAAAGGTTAGGGAGAGGATCGATAGAGGGAATAAGGGAAACAGGAACATGAGGTAGTTGGTAAAACATTTTGTGTTCCCAAAAGACCACATGCTCAGAAACACAAAGACGTTTGCTAATGGGATCATAACACCTATAACCTTTTTGACCAATTCCATACCCAAGAAAACAACACAAACGAGAACGAGATTGAAGTTTGTTTCTTTCATGATCATGAAGAAGAACAAAATAGACACTTCCAAAGACTTTAAGTAAGTCATAGGAGGGAGAAGAACCAAACAACAAATCATAAGGAGTTTGATTCTGAACAATGGGAGAAGGACACCGATTGATGGTGTAAAGCTATGATAAGAAGCTTCCCTCAAAGCGAGAAGGAGGTAAACTGTGATAAGTAAGTATACGAATAACATCAAGAATATAATGAAGTTTAAACATTACAGCATTTTCTTGAAGTGCCTGGACAAGAGGAATGGGGAACAATACCAAATTGATGTAGAATAGAGGTAAATTCATGGGCTTTATATTCTTGGGCATTATCAGATCTGAAAACTTTGATAGGTTTAGAAAACTGTGTTTCAATCATTTTGGTAAAGTCACAATATATTTGATGAGTTCGAAGCGATTTTGAAGAGATAAATCCAAGTATATCGGGAAAAATCATCCTGAAAATAACTCAAAGTAACGTGATCACCTGGAGTAGAAATGGGAGAGGGGGCCCATACATTAGAATGAATAAGATCGAAAATGAAAGAGCATGAAACAGCATTATTAAATGGTAAAGCGAGTTTGTTTGCCAAATTGACAAGGCACTGGTAAAAATCTTATTTGAAACTGAACCTAACAAACCCCTAGAAACTAGTTGTTTAACTCTAGAGATAGATGCATGACCAGGCGAGAATGCCATAAAGCGAGAAAAGAAGTACTACGATGCGAGACCGGTAGAAATGAGAGACGAGGAGGAATGATAGAATTCGAGAAGATGAAGCTCAAAACAACACTTTCGACCTTACGAGGTCCCCCATGATACGATTTCAAGTCTGAGAATCTTACACAACCACACCAATAGAGGAAAATGTTAAAGAAAAACTAAGTTCAGTGAGTTGCCCAACAGAAAGAAGATTATAAGCGAGTTTAGGAATTTGGTAAACATTGGAAACAGACAAGGCTGGTGTAGAGACATTACCAAGATGAGAGACATGCATAGGAGAACCATTTACAGTGTATATGGTAGGGAGAGAAATGAAGTGTGTGAAGGAGTACAACATCGGAAAAGAAGAAGTCATACTTATGATGATCGTAGTAAAGCGGAATCAAAGAGCCACGTGGGAGATGTACTGATATCATAGAAGAGTGAGTGTTCAGATGCACTGGAAGATGGAAGATGAACTTGATTAACCATATCCTGTAGATCTGCTATAGAGATGAGCGAGGACCGGACTTGGAATGGGGTCATGGCTAATAATTCGGTGGTCGAAACAGCGGTGTTTTGAAGAATACGTTGCGAGTGTAACGGGTTTCAGCGGAATGACCTTTGTTCTTACCCGAGCTGAGATAAGAAGAGACTTCTTATTGTTATGTCGTCGACATTATTCCCTTCTTGGCTAGGAAACAGGTAGGTGGTAATGAAAGGGAAAAAGCGGGATGCTTGATGCAGCTAGACGATTGGTGGGTAAGCGAGAACGAATCGGAATTACGGATAGAGATGGGTTCCCGGTCACGAAGGCGGGTCTCGATTCGACCTTATAAATAGCTTGTGAGACTATTGGTAAAGGATCATGATGGAGAATATGACTTCTGGCTAATTCAAACTCATCACGAAGCCCCATTAAAAATTGAAACAGTCGTCCTTGTTCATGATGAACATAAACCAATTTGGTGTTAGTAGAATTTGAGAGAACTAGTTGGTCACAATTAATTGATCAGTAGATTTGATTGGCTTTGATATACAATTATCCGCTCACCTAGTTCACACGGCTGAATCGATAAAGTTGTGTGCTTGAGCTTGAAGTGCGAGCACCACTGGAATTGGCATCTGGGTAACAAGTAACTCCCAAACTTCTTTGGCAATATCAGTGTTGCAGCTCATCAACGATGGATGGGAAATAGATGTATTCTGAGAGCCAAGTGATGATCGGTAGTTAGCACTTTCCCAATCCTCAATCGAATGGCATAGGCAGTGAGTTTCTTTGTCCACTTGTTTTGGAATGGGGCCAGTCAGAGACATAAGCGAAACTTGTGGCCTTTGACATAACTACGCATGGCTTGAGACCACTAGGCAAAATTATCTCCATTAAAAATAACATGAATTGGATGAGAAATCTCATCACCTGGCATATCGAAATTCCGAATAGAAAAACAGACAGCAAAAATGGAATCAAGACGCGAAAATAAGTCAGAATACACCTAGTCAAATTTTCGATCAACGATCAACGGTCGATTCTTGGCCGTCGCGAAGTCGACCGAGGCGCGGTCGACGACGAGGCACGAGTACGGGCAAAGGCGTGGGAGGGAAATGATGAGCGAAGCAATTGGTGTTCGCTAGGAAAAAAGCTATACGGTGGTTATGTAATGCTTAGGCCAGGTAAGTAGCGGAGAAAAATCGAGAGCACAACTGTCTTAGTAAAGAAATGCTTGAGTCTTTATATTAAGCGCAAATTACAAGTCTGAGGAGGCCTTATATAGGCTAGGCTATACAACCCTAGGAAAAATACAAAATAAATATAACAATATAATAATCTAACAGATACATTAATTTCAGAAATCTAACCCTCAAATTTTTTATTTTTTTATTTTATCTTCAAAATATTTTTAAAAATTTGTAATAATATAAAATTAATAAATCTTATAAAATAAATAAGATATAATAATAATTTATAAATTATTTTATTTAAAATAAGTTTTATTATTATTGTATATTTTAAAATAAATAAAATAATTAAATGATTTTTATATAATTAGGGTTGAAACCGGTTGGGCTCGGTGGTAGAATTTGGATCCTATGGAAGACGGGACCTGAGAGATTCTCAAAACACCCGCATTTTCTACATATAGAGAGTCACCTCATGACCCGGCACCCTTGGCTTCTCTCAATCATCTATGGCGACCCCAACCCTTCCTTGAGGCGTTCTCTCTATGACTCACACTTTTAATCACAATTAAGTCTCTCGGAACCACTTGCCATGGTGGCACAACACGATCGTAGCATCGATGGGGTAACCATAGAAGGTGTTCGAGACTTCACAGATTGGATATTACGGCGCGACTCATTGACAGGATTCTCGAATTTTACCGTATAGGAATAGAGGAAACTCATTGGAATGTTTAAAGGAGCAAGGCTTGGATAGAGCCTTATGTAATGTAGAATGGAAGACCAGGTTGCAAATGCTTGATGACCCATCTGCCCCAGATTAGGTCGGGATCATACCCCTCTTGCATCACCTCGGAGGAGGAGTCCGCTGTTTCTCGAACCTACGTTCAAATTCCAGGCTTTGTGGTTAAGTCACCCCGAATCTAAGAATGTAGTCAGTCCTTGTGGAGCAATGATACCTCTCACCCGGTGAATGTAAGACGGTAGAAGGTTTAACACTCTTGGAATTAAAGAGCTTTGGTGAATGCGTAGGGCGTGAAGATTTAACAACTGGAATAAAAGAGCTTTGGCAACATTTTCAAAAGGAAAAGGAGAATATGGGCGGACTCGGGGGTGCAAAAGCAGTTAACCGAGCTGTGCTTTCTACTAATTTAATAGTCTTTGGATAGACAAGCGCAACGGAGATGAATGATATTCTAAAACAAGAGGAACTCCTTTGGTATCAACAGTCATGTTAGGATTGGATAGTGTCGGTATCACTTGATCATGTTAGAAGTTGGATAATTAATCGGGACGGAGTTCGAAAAATCGGTAAGTGCGAGTCGTACTCGGCGATTAAGTGGCACCTACTTGGGCCTAACGTCTGAGACACACAAGATATGAGACGTTGATTGAATCGGTTAAAACTCAGTAGAACTTGGTGGACTCGGCCATGTTCCTGAGATGACTCAATCAACTCGATGAAAATAAGAAAATCGAATCCTCTCAGTATGAAGAACCAAAAAAGCTGAAAAAAATTTCGAACTTTCAGAGATTTCTGTATAAAGCCAAAACACCCGTGATTGAATTTCATATCACAACAATAACAATACAAAACATTTCATAGATTTTGAACCCTTACCCTGCAAAACAAAGCGCAAAGAACCCACCTTTGGATATGGGATTTAAATCTAAATTTGAGAAGAAGCGAAGACGGAAGAAAGAGGAAATGAACAAAACTAAAACCTAACTTACCTGCTCAGGCTCGCCACTCATCTCTCGCTCCAAAACCTTAGGCTCGAAGATCTCCATTCTCCAAACTCCAAAGGTGTGCCATCTACTTTGAGTTGAGCAAGAAGCGTGACGGTGCGGGTATGCAACCTCTTGCTTCTTTAGTTCTTAACCCTCTTCTTCGCCCACCCCTTCATTTTGCATTTTTTGACTACGAGACAAGGGTTTCTCTTTTGGAATTTGCCCCATTGCCAAAGCAGTTGTTTAGTTTATGAAGGACAAAAGCAAAAACGTCATTTGTTTTTATTTTTTAATTTTAAATATAACACAAAGCAGCGTCGTTTGAAATTACTAGAAACCAAAGCGTGGTAGTTTGCATCAGTTATCACTTACCCCAATGACATTTATTTTGGATAGTGACAAGCGATTCAAAATGATGTTGTTTTGGACCCTCGCGGTCCAAAGCAGCGTGGATACAGTACATGCAAATTTTAAAGAATTATGATAAGCTAAAACAACGTCGTTTGGCTCTAAAAGGCCAAGCAGTGAGTATTGGCCCCATGAAACTATCTTTAGCACCTCTAAGCCCTCAGAGCCCCATTTTTTTCATGTTTCCAATCGAAAATATATTTACTTGCCTTCTAATTAATTCAAATTATAATATTATAAATAAAATAAGAATAATAAATTAACAAAACCATAAATCATCTTTTTGTGAACAATATAAAATGCAAATATAAATATTATTTTATTTATTTTACCAAACATAAATAAGATTAATTCAAAATTAATAATTTATGAAAAACAAGCATAAATAAGAATAATGGAAAAATTAATATGGTAACATATATTATTATTGATAGATTAATTTATGTAATTGTATTAATATTAAATGAATATATAGTAATATATTATAAAAATAAAATAAAAATAATAAATTAACAAAACCATAAATCATATTTTTGTGAACAATATAAAATACAAATATAAATATTATTTTATTTATTTTTCCAAATATAAATAAGATTAATTCAAAATTAATAATTTATGAAAAGCAAACATAAATAAGAATAATGGAAAAATTAATATGGTAACATATATTATTATTAATTGATTAATTAATTTAATTATATTAATATTAAATGAATATAGTAATATATTATAAATAAAATAATATAAATAATTGTACATATTTATTAGTCTTTTCTCCCATATTTCATTGGTACAGTTTATGAAGTAAAAAAATATATAATATTTTTAAAAATAATATTGAATATGATTATAATTCTTAAATATTAAAATAACACTTTTTAATGTGCTTTGAACAAATTGAAATTATGTAGCGATTTGTATTTTCTTAGGTACAAATTTGATTTTACAAACTCAATTATAAATATTAGTGTATGGTGTTTGTTTTGTTGCCATAGTTAGATGAACATTTGGAATGACTCGAAAACATGATATTAGTTGGGAGCATACGAAATAGTTGGTGGTAATAGAAGAACCCCAAAATGTAAGTACTATGGAAAAGTTATTCATGGACGTATAACATGATTAAAGCAACACATTGGACATATATCAGGACAAGTAGAATGATGTCAAAGTGTACTTGCGGAAGTGTCTGACATTAGATTAGTATAAAGTCTAATGCTTGAGCGAAAAATTCAAATGAAAAAACAGGAACGACTTATAAGTTCTTTAAATGAAGAACATTTTTATAGAAATTGATGAGATTAAGATGAATTGAGAGTTGAGATAGTGATTTAGAAAGAGAGCCAAATGAAACATGCAATGAGAGAAAGTAGTTGTTTTTTTTTAAGAAGGTAGACACAGGCATGAGAGGGGTGGTACTTCCTCACAACCTTGTGGTTTAGGTATCAAGCATGGCCGGATACGAAGCTTCAGCATAAGATAAGGACCTAACATACCCTCAAAGGGGATTGATCTCTACATGTTTCTTTCAAAACAAAAATCAATAAAAAGTTTGTTTTCCGTTGAAGGTGTAAAGAAAGTGGGTAAAGCCATCTCTAAATTTTTTCTTTTCAATGGAATACCTTCCAATGCAGCTGATAGTGGGCCTTACTATCAATCTATGATTGATACGAGGAAGCTGACGGTCCAGAGTGACAGGTCTACGGGATACGAATTTGCAATGCATATCCCGGAGGAGGAGGTGCAAGAGCTTGAGGTATATATAAACACATTGAAGGCCAAATGACTTATATATGGATGCACCATAATGTGTGATGGTTGGAGTTCTAGAACTAGAAAGCCTGTCATCAATTTCATGGTTTATTGTGATAGAAGCATGATATACCTTTTTTCAGTTAACACTACCAACATACCTAAGAAGTAGATTACATCTTTTCCCTTATGGATAAGATTGTTGAGGAGGTTGGGGAGGAAAACATTGTACAAGTAGTCACTGATAATGATGCAAATTTTAAGCGGCTGGTATGTTGTTGATGGAGAAGCACAAACATTTGTTTTGGTCTCCTTGATGCGGTACATTATATTAGTTTAATGTAAGGATGTGGAAACATGAAGAAGATTAAAGGAGACTTTAGATCGAAGCAAAGATGAAATCTGAAGCTTTATTTATAATGGCCAAGTAGATTAATTGATGATGAGTATTCACCAAGGATAGAGATCTCTTGTAACGAAATGACTGATTTGCCTTTGAATTTCTTTGCTTGATTATATAGTCATAGGGTGATTTGAAGATGATGTGCACAACAAATGAGTGGCATGAATTCAAAAAAGATCGGAGAAGAAAGTTTAAGAGATAAGGTATCCAACCTTATCTTTCTTGTCAGTTTTGGAAGAAAGTGAAATCGAATCATCATGGAACCTTTGGTGAAGTTTTGAAATTGGTTGATCAAGATAAAAGCCCACACTATCAATCATTTATGAAGCAATGGATGAAACTAAATAAAACTATAAAGGCATCAGGTGAAACATTGAGAAATGTATTAAATCCATTGACATGAGTGGAGCAAATCAATTGCATAGACATTTACACCTTTACTTAATTAATACAAAAAATTCCTTATATAATTATTATTATCTTATTTAAATGCAAAGTATTATAAACTAATTTTTTTTTTTACTTATGTCAGCATATTTTTTTAAATCCAATGCTTCAATATTCAAAGCAATTCTCCCACTATACGAAAATTAAAATTGGACTAAATGAGATTATCAAGAGATTGGAGCCAGATTTGGATAGGTAAACAAAAGCTTTGAACGAGATATAACAATAACTTGTGTTATTTTTATAATATATTTTGTATTTGTAATGTGCATTAATAAAGTAAAGAACATTACAATGTAGGTGAAGTATTTGTTGAAGGCGAGGAGGGAATTTGGAATCGCTAACGAAGCGATAAATCCTCTTCCGGGTACTCACTATATTTATTTATTTTTAAATAAAAATTGTCATCATTTCTAATAAATATACATTGCAATTTGCCTAATATATGTTTTTTTAATAATAGCTAAATGGTGGAACAATTATGGTGATGAAGGTTCACATCTTCAAAAGATTGTTGTCAAACATGTTCTTCATCTAGTTGTGAAAGAAATTGGAGCACATGGTCATTGATTCACACAAAGTTGCACAATCATTTGGCAATGAAAAAGTTGCATAAGTTAGTTTATGTCCATTACAATGTGCGACTTCGAGTTAAGAATTTGATACAAGAACGAAGCGATGAAGGTTGTACAATTGGAAATGACTGAATCATATTTTAATGATGATATATAGATGAGTGGATATGAGAAGGAGAAGAACCTATTTTATCATATGATAATTTGGGTTGGTTGGATCAAGATCTTGCCTTTAAAGAAGGTAGAGAAGTAGCTTGTGATGATGATGGTGGCACAAGTTACAGGGTAAGTAGGCGTGGAAGCAGTATTGCGCAAGGAAGAGACATTGGTTCTTCTCGTAAAGGTAAGGCTCCTCGAATAATTTTTTCAAATTCTAGTAGTGATGATGGTGACAATAGAGTTAATAGAGGGGGTAGCAACATTGGTGGTGACAATGAAAACACTAGTGGGACAATGGAGCAGGTGGTGGCATTATAGCAAGTGGTGCTGTTGATAGTGGTTATGTTAATCAAGTTGATCATGGCATGTCTTGGGCATAGGGAAATGAAAATTATTATGCCACATAAGATACTGATCATGGATATAGGCCAGATATATGGGAACAACGAAAGCACCTGGAAAGACTGACTATATTTCCTAGTGATGATGACTATTCTAATGGGCATGATTACATATCCAATTGTAACTAGATTGATGAGCACTTCCAATCATTGGCTCTAGGATCAATACCTCATTTCAGGGGAGTAGAAGATGGATCATATCATAACTTTGGAACTAGTGATAATTCTTCTAATGCTTTTAGTGGGTATGATGTTGATCAATATTCAACTATTGGAACATAAGCTAGTGGTTCCTATGGATATGATCAATCTTCGATCTTGATAGCACATTACTTAATAGGGGTTTTGGATATTATCGACATGGTGTTGAGCGAAGGCGACCTCGAGTCATATTTTCCTAATTATGGATCATAAAGCCAATCATCTTAACTTGACACATTCAAGTAATGAACAATTCTTTCAATCACATTTTCATTATGCAAATTATACGTCCGATTTACATATATCACTAGGGTAATGATGATGATGATTTAAAGCCTCGTGCATTCAACATGGTATTGATTGATGTATTTGATGACATTTTGTTAAAGATATAATGCTTGATATAAAATAATTTTTATTAGCATTAACATACATATCTTTCATTAGATACTTCATTAACTATTTAAATAAAAAAATTGTTTTATTAAAATTTTAATTTACTTAATTATATCAATTTTTCTAATAATTTATATAATATTTTAATAATTTTTAAATATTTTAATCATCTTATTTTGCATGTCGGTCGTCTGCGGTCGTCGTCTCGAGCTATCGGTCGTGGCCGTTCAGCGACTTTGAACCATGGATCGGGAGATCGAAACATGAGAAGTTTTACCGTAGCTACGCGTGGCGTAGGAACATAATCGAGCTCTCAAATCCATAATGGGTAATTGGATCACCGACGAGTCGACTTGAGCAAATAGCACAGAGTTCCAATAAGAACATCTTCCCGGGAGGAAGTGATTAGCCGCCACATAATAGCCCGGGAGGAAACTTCCATTGCATATCTCAAAGCCGATTCCATAAAGATTGAGTCAACCTTTCCTCCAGGGCCAAAATTAAAGAAGCCACTTTTGATATGGCTCCCATTGAGCCTCATGGAATTGATGGCATGCACGGGGTTCTACCGGCACATGTGGGAATATGTAGGTGACCTGATCTGCGGTTTTCGCCATAGATTCTTCGATTTGGTATTCTTCCGAGTAGAGTCAATGACACTCTATTGACCCTCATACCTAAGGTTCAATATCTTGAAAATCTCTATCATCTACATCCGATCAGTCTTTGCAACGTGGGATATAAAATTATTACCAAAACTATGACCAACAGGTTGAAGGAAATAATGTCGAGTGTGGTGGCTCCGACCCAAAGTAGTTTTGTCCCGGGAAGACAAATTGTGGATAACATTATTATCTACCTGGAGGTGTTGCGCTCCAATGAGGAGAAGGGAAGATAGGCAGAGGCTTCCGTGACCATGAAATAGACTTGGAAAAGAGCATATGACCGCATCTCCTGGTCTTTCATTCGTGAAACCCTAGAATGGTTCAAACTCTATCTGGATTGGATCCATAATATTATGCATTGTATTGAGACCCCAACAATGTCAATTCTCTGGAATGGGAGGAAACTGGAAAGCTTCAGACCAACTAGAGGGATCAGGTACGGAGATGCGAATTTAGCCTTATATGCGTGCTTTGCATGGAAAGACTTCGGACAAATTATCAACCAAAGTCCTTTCGAATTAGGTGGAAACCAATCCAATTATCTTGAGCCAAGACCTACGCCCCTCTCACCTTTTCTTTACATAGATTTGAATCCTGTTCTTTGAAATTTCACGGCCGACGGATCCACTAAAATAATCTGATACTTGAATCTCTTTTGTTCCATGTCCGGTCGAAGAAAGTAGATACCCAAAAAAGTCAGTCATCTTCTTCTCATTACGTGGACCAGAATGAAATGGACAAAATCTTTGCCATGTCGGGGAATCCCTCGTACCATAAATCTTGGTAAATACTTGGTGCCCTTCATTCATGGCGAGTCATCCCCTCTCTTATACCAGAATTTACCGGATGAGTCATTGATCTATCAAATTGGAAGGCACAACTCCTCTCTTTTTACTTGACGGGGTTACTCTACGCTGTCTGTCCTCCCACCTCTATACTAGTTTATACCATGCAATCTGCTCTCCTCCCTAAAGGCATCTCACGATAAAAAAATTGACCAGACAGTTTAGAAGCTTCCCTTAGTCAGACCATCTGAAAGGAAAAGGCATCCACTTATCATCAGGCGGGGTCGGTCACCTCCACAAAACGGGAAGGTTTGGGAATCAGAAAAATAGAGTAACATAGCAAGACATTGCTTTCTCTTCTTGACTGGTGGAGACTTCTCGGAACAAAGGAAACTATGGACACAAGTTAACGTAGTAAGTATATCCAGGAGGCTTTGTGGAAATCTCAAACCCTAATTCCCCGAACACCATGCATCCAGCTTGGAGGCAGATTTATGCGACGACAGACCTACTTACTCAACTCAAGGCACCAGGGAAAGGGTTTGCAATAGAGGGAATACCTTCTTTTGGACAGATACTTGGATAGGGGACACCCCACTAATTAACTTTGTCCTCAAAGAGATACCCACTACCTCCTCTTTTAAGAGAATCAAAGACTATTGGAACCATTGCGGGATGGGATGGGGAGAACTTTCGGGCCTCCCGGAACATATCAAGATCTTTACTAAGCAAGCTCCTTCAATAGGATGGGAATGGGTAGAGATGATTTGTGTTAGGGGGCAACATCAGTGGAGCTTTTTTTTTGGGTAAAATCAGCATACGGCCACATTTCACAACACATCAAGCACAAATCCTCAAAATGATTTATGGTGGAAAATCTAGAAATTGGGAGTCCGCGAGTTAAAACTATGGGCCATCCTCATGGCGAATATTGAACTGAGGACGTCGGGATTTCCACGTTGAACCGTCTTTGTATTGTTTGCTATAGGGAACAGGAGGACCTAAACCATGTTTTAAGTCTTTTTGCATTGAGGCCAAACCCATTTGGAGACACTTTGTGGCTGGCTTGACTGAGATCAACGTGGCACCTATCCTTCAATGAGTGGATGTCTTGGAACCCTAAGGATGAAAAATTCTGAAACAAAGCGAGAAGTACGGAGAGATAAATTTGCTATATACACTTAGGGTGGATATAGCCTTTGGAGAACAAACTAATTTTTGAAATTTGGAACCCGGACACGAGGGCTAAGGAGTCTTGCACCGGATGGGTGGGCTGGTGAGTGGAATCCATGTCTTCGAGTCCTTATGATCATGAGGAGAACAAAGGAGGTCTCTTTCGATGGGTGGGCGGTCCTCTCCCACGACGAGTGCTGGATGACCCAAGCTTCGGATGGGTGCGGGTGGACGGGGGCTGCGCGGGATGGAGGTGGGCAGTAGGACCACTGAAGGAATGGGTGGTTTAGGTTTCACTCCAAATAAAGATTCGGACCCATCCAGGTTTGTGGAGGCTGAACTTTTGTGAATACATCTTTATTGCTTCACATTGCCCCAACATAAGAAGATAATCGACAATATGATGGTGAAATATAGTTTATTTTTATCAATGGAGTAGTGGAGTGATGGGGCGTGGCGGGAATATCTTGACGATACTAAAATGAGGTGCAAACGATTGCTCTCTAATCATGGTGGTGGTGACTGTATCTGGAGCTGTTTGCATTCTGCAATATGATGAGATGCAATGGGGAGCTTAAGATATGGAACAACCTCCTTGGAGCCTCGGGCACCTGTTGCAACAAGATATGATGGGCATCTATTAGCCTTGAAGAATTCGTTGTATTTCTTAATTTTGCTCGCTCGGTTTTAAACCCCCTTCGAATAAAAAAAAAACCCAAAAGGAATTAGAGAATAAGCAATACTTTCGGGCACACTTTGCGTTTGAAAAATCTTAAACTCATTTAAAACGATAAAGGTACAATCCGTACCTCCATTTAGAATTGGGAGAGGAATCGAAAATATCACTTTTTGTGTCATCCATTGTTCAAATTAAACATAACGATCATGTCTATTTTTATGCATCGATATTGGGTCCTCATCTAATTCCTTGTCAATCTTGGATAATATATTGTTGGGGATATTTCTTGTCATAATCTTAGACAAAAATAAATTGCATGTTTCAAGCAGTAGAACCTATTGTCACATTTGATGCTACACAAGTTGTTTCAGCATGCTGTGTGGCACAACTTACCTTATTCAACCAAATATCCAAATCTATTTTTGAAGCAAATATTATGGAGATCAAGAGTTGATATTTCATGAGATCAATAAGGAAGAGTAGAGGGTGATATTGAGCAATAATGGATGGATCAAATTGGAAGATTTGATCACGTTTGCTGAGTTTTCTATGGGAGACAAATATTCTATTATGATATTTATGGAATGAAATCAAGATCTTTGAGGAGCCAAAATCAGAATATTTGGTGAGATATTTATGAAAATAAAATTTCGATAATGAAGGGATAATTGCACCAGTTAAAAGAACATTTCATAAACACGAATTGAAGATTTGCTTGCAAATCAAGGAGAATATTAAAAAAGATATTGAAGCCCAAGAATAAAAGGGGGACTAGAACACATTTCAAGGTGTCCCTTCAGACCATACCAAAGCCGAAGTTGAAGATTCAAAGGTCGAGGAATTTCCATGGCATTGAGTATTATTCTTATGTTATGTATGCATGAGTTTCTATGGGGATAATTTGGGCATGTGGGTGTCTAGATGACATGTTTGGGGGGAATGAGGGGATCTTATTCTATGTTTTATAATGAGAGAATTGGGAGAAAGAGAGTGTCATGCCCCTACCCCCGCTTGGGCAAAGATAGGGCGCGACACGGGGCTAGGACTCTTACTTCTTTTTCGAGACGTTGGTGGGCGAATTTGCAATAAAGCAACAAATCCATAAGGAAAATAAAAATTATAATACCACCACCGTAATGGTGGTTAGCTGTCTTATACATATATGTGACGGTTTAGTGACATAAATTTTTGACGGAAATTTTCGTCATAAAATTGTGACAAATTTGTGACGGAATAGTGATCGAAATGACAGACATTTGTTTGTGACGGATTTGTGACAAAAAAGAAATCCGTTAATAAATTATGGCGGGAAGGTGGCGCAAAAATTTTAGTGATGGATTTGAGACTACTTTGTGACGGATTTTTGTGATGGAAAACAATCCATCACAAATCCGTCACTAAATAAATTATAAAGTTTAAATATAATATGTGACGGATGATAATTCCGTTACTAAATAGTGACGGACACTAAATTTCGTCACAATTTTGTGATGGTATTTTAGTTCCGTCACAAAATAGTGACGGAAAATAGTTTCCGTCACAAAATTATGACGAAAATGTGTTCTCGTCAGTCGTCACAATTTTGTAAACTTAGAAAACTAATTCTGCGTCTAAATTTTTGACGGAAATAGGATTATGCAAAATAATAGCAAAATGTCTTTTCAGTCACAAGAATTGTGGCTGAGACTTTTATTCCGTCACTGTGCAGCAGATCCTATTTCACGTCACTATTTTGTGGCACGAAGCTGTGACAAATTTGTGACAGCAAAACTTTTAAAAATAATTCCTTAATATATTTTTAAGTGTATTATACATTATTTCAAAATATTCATAAAATATATTAGTAATATATATTTAATATTTAATGCAAACTATTTCAAAATATTTGTATATTTAAAAAAATATTATATACAATTTTAAATTTTATTGATAATATATATTGTACTATATTATATAACAACTTTAATTTTAAAATTTGTGATATTTCAATATTGTAAGTTTTATTATCTTTGCGCTACATAGTCATAAAATATACTAATATAAATATCAGAAATCATATGTCGTGGTGTATAGTTACAAAATTTGAAATTCTAAAATTTATAATATTTCTCCCCTAAAATTTTATTTTATCCCTCATTGGGTCATATTTAATTGAAGCAACTTGTTAAACCGTATATTCGAGATTGACTCGATTATGTTAATTAAAACACAAACTATTCCTATAAGTTGTTGAATCAATCTTGGCCTCCTTAATAGTTTTTTGAATATTTTATTTATGAATATTTAGAAAAGTATATAATACAATTAATTTAAAAATATATAAATGGATTTTTATTAATAACGATCTATCTAAATCGGTCAAAAATAGTGACGAAGTGCAGATAAAGTCACAGAATTTGTGGCTGATTATCATTCCATCACAAAATAGTGATTAAAACACAATTCCGTCACAATTTTGTAATCGATTTCTGACCAATTTGTGACGGATATTTATAAAAAAAATTCACTTTTATATTTTAATTTGTATTAGACACTATTTCAAAATATTCTAATATTTTAAAATATTATAAACTATTTGGAATTTTATTATTAATATATGTTGTGCTATATTGTTGCACTTATTTTTTAATTTTCAAATTGTGATATTTCGATATTTTTAAATTGTATATATAATTGTACCTTTGCGACATAGTCATAAAAATAATAAATATAAAAATAAATTATATATATATCAAGAAACTACGATGTTACAAAAGTTGAAATTATAAAAATTTGTGATATTTGAAAATAAATTTTATTTTATCCCCATTGGGTCACTAGCTAATTGAAGCAACTTGTTAAGCAGTATATTGAATTGACTCAATTATGTTAATTAAAGCACAAACTATTCCTATAACTTATTGAATTAATTTTGGTCTCCTTAATAGTTTTTTTGAATTTTTTTTTATTTATGAATATTTAGAAAAAGTAGATAGCACAATTAATTTAAAATATATAAATGGATTTATTAATATAGCGATATATCTTCTAAATCGGTCAAAGCTATAAGGTAATGAATTACGATTAAATCCTAAATTGTCTAAACGAAATTATTATTCCATCACAAAATAGTAGCGGAAGCACAATTAAAGTCATAATTTTGTGATGATTCGACCAATTTGTGACGGATATCTATAAAAAAAATTCACTTTTATATTTTAATTTGTATTAGACACTATTTCAAAATATTCTAATATTTTAAAATATTATAAACTATTTGGAATTTTATTATTAATATATGTTGTGCTATATTGTGCAATTTTTTTAATTTTTTTCAAATTTGTGATATTTTGATATTTTAAATTATATATAATTGTGTCTTTATGACATAGTCATGTAAAAGTAATAAATATCAAAATAGGTATATATATATATATATATATATCATGTACGATGTTACAAAAGTTGAAATTATAAAATTTGTGATATTTGAAAATAAAAAATTTTATTTTATCCTCCATTGGGTCATAGCTAATTGGAGCAACTTGTTAAACTGTATATTCGAGATTGACTCGATTATGTTAATTAAAGCACAAACTATTCCTATAAGTTGTTGAATCAATCTTGGTCTCCTTAATAGTTTTTTTGAATATTTTTTATTTATGAATATTTAGAAAAAATATATAATACAATTAATTTAAAATATATAAATGGATTTTTATTAATAGCGATCTGTCACAAATCGGTCAAAACATAGTGACGGAATTCTGAATACGTCACAAATTTATGACAGAATTATCATTGCGTTACAAAATAGTGACGGAAACACAATTCGGTTATAATTTTGTGACTGATTTCTGATCAATTTGTGACGGATATCTATAAAAAAAAAAATTCACTTTTATGTTTTAATTTGTATTAGACACTATTTCAAAATATTATAATATTTTAAAATATTATAAACTATTTGGAATTTTATTATTAATATATGTTGTGCTATATTGTGTAATTTTTTTAATTTTCAAATTTGTGATATTTCAATATTTTAAATTGTATATATATAATTGTACCTTTAAAACATATATATATATATATATATATCATCTACTCTGCAATTTACAAAGTTGAAATTATAAGAAATTTGTGATATTTGAAAATAAAATTTATTTTATCCTACGTTGGGTCATATCTAATTGAAACGCTTTGTTAAGAAACCGTATATTCGAGATTGACTCGATTATGTTAATTAAGCTATGGCTTGATACATAAGTTGTTGAATCAATCTTAGTATCGCAATAGTTTTTAAATCGTCGCAAAATAGTGACGAAGTGCAGATCCGTCACAAATTTGTGGCGCAATTATCATTCCGTCTAAAATAGTGGCGAAAACACAGATAAAGTCACAATTTTGTGACCGATTCCTGACCAATTTGTGACGGATATCTATAAAAAAAAATTCACTTTTATATTTTTAATTTGTATTAGACACTATTTCAAAATATTCTAATATTTTAAAATATTATAAACTAGTAAACTAAATTAAACACCCAAGGCGCAAGATTGCAAAACGTTTTTTCTTAGGTAGATTAAAGTCAGAGGTCTTATCCTGGGGTCCTTTCACAGCGGTAAGTAAGAAACGGTAACTAAAAATTACCACGGGGATAAAGAATCTACGCAGTAAAATGCCGGCGGTTCAAGTCGAAAAGAAACCCGAAAGAGAGAGTAGAAAACGCGTCACCGTCGGTGACTGGAGACAAAATGTCAAAAAGGCCCTCAAGGCTCTTCTCATTCACTTGCTTTTCTTTTTCGGTTGCCAAAATTTCTTCTCGATGGCTTCGACAGCTCTCCCCGGTCATTGAAGCGGTGATTTTCGATTGCCGCTGCTTGATTCTGGCGATTTTACGTAGGTCGGCTTCTTTGTGTTATTTTGCTTGATCCTTAAGTTTTGTTCTTATAATATTTTCAGATTTTTTGTTGATTGGAATAAGGGTTTGGAGATTGTGGATCTGGTTGTTCTAAGGCCATGGGGCTTTGTTTTGTTTTTTTGTTTGATTGTTGAGAAAATATGGGAAAGTATAGGAAATTAGAGATAGAGAAATCATAGTTCTTGCCTTATATTTAATTTTTTTTTTTTGGTTGTGGTTTCTGGAAGTGGAAAGTTCCAGCTCGGCTTCGACTAATTAGTTGGATTCGACATGTAAGACCCAGAAATTTCAATTTTTGGAAAAAGAGGGCAAAATCGTATTTAGGTCCAAAAATCAAATTTATTCTCTAGATCTCGGATGACGAAACGGATTTCACCGTTGGAATCGTCTCGCGAAATCTAGCTACCACGTAGAATTTTGTCGAATTCCAAGACAATTGGGATTTGCACGTTTTTCAAGGCATTGAGTTTTGGGTGTCGGAAAACCACTTGAGATGTGACAAAAGTCACATATAATATGTACACATGTTACACATGTTGTATGGGTATAGAGATGATGGAAATGAACGGCCGGGATAGTGTCAAATGTCGAAAATCAAGGCCCAGGGACAAAATGAATTAGTTTGGAATTTGATTAAATGAGGAAAATGACAAAACCTCCAATAGTGTTATCCTCCTCAGCTAAAGAAAGCCAAGCGTGGGAAAAAAGGGAGGGAAACTTGCAGTGGCTGAAAATAAGAGTTTCTAGTGAGAGAGGCTTCTCTCTAAATTTGAGCAAATCATTTGTGTCGAGAATTCTTCGGAGTAAGAAGGAAAGTTGTTCTACGCGGCGAGGGCAACATGTAGGTACCGGTTTATTGGAGTTTTGACAAACTCCGTGAGGTAGGGGATTTATTCTACTTGGGTTTTACACTTTATTTAAGTGTTTTATAATGTTTCGGTTGGATTGAGGCCTTGAACGGCCGTTTGATCGGTCCCAAAACTTAGGACCGAATTGTTTGAATTTATTGAACCCAATATGTGCAGTTCGTAATCGTGAGGGGCTGTTTGAGTTGTTAATGGCATAAATTATGCTTTGTCGTGTGTGATGTGCATAGGGCGAAATAGCCGTGAAATTCGGGTTCACAAAGTGAGCTAGATGATTAGTGAAATTTATGGAGCCCAAATACAGTCTGTGTTGTGTAGAGTGGTGTTTATTTTATAAATTTGTAAATAAATCTTGTGTTGATGGTATGAGGCCGGAAATTGCTTGAATTGTGTGGAAAATGTAATGTGAAGTAGTGAATCATAACCTTGATAACTGAGGGTTTCCTTTGTTCAGAGAATAGTGTTCTAAAAATAATTTTTTTGTGAAATAATGTGTTTATTTAATTAATTAGTCAGAATTGCTCGTGTTGGATAATTAGCGAAATTATGGAGGCTAATTTTGGTGTAATGGATTGTGAAATTACATAACATGTTTGTGTGATTAAATTATGTAAAATGTATATCATATTTATATATATTCGCATGTGTTTTATAGTGCATTGAAGTGGCATCATACATTCCATATCGCTAGGGCACCTAGAACAATAGGAGTGAGTCACGGGAGGTGATTCTTGAGAGGAGAGATGGTTTCGGAGGGTTGATTAAAAATAATAATTATCGGAGGGTAGTCCATGTAAATATGTCGTCAGTCGTTGAATTGATATACATAGGAGGGTTGTCCACTAAATAGAACATCGGAGTCGGTCCACTACTTATATCGGAGGGTTGTCCACAAATATAAACAAATATCTTTGTTTTGAAAAAAATAATGTTTCTCATACGTGGCTTAGGCAAGTGTGAGGGAGTCGGTGAGGACTCGGGGTATGAGTTGATCATGTAGACATTCAAGTAGGATCACACATTTACTTGGATGTATGTTTTCATTGGAGCATTGCATATGCACTTAGGTGGAGAGTTACCCATTTAGGGTGATTCCACTACTAGGCGATAGCTCACCACAATAGAAGGATATTATTTTGCAGATGCGAGGCGCGAAGGCGGCTCTTCCTAGGGGCCCCGATGCGAAAGAAAGCGGGTGGTGGCTTTGGTGTTTTAGAATACATGTATTAGAAGCGTTCTTCTTGAAACAACATATGTGTTGTATAAGAGTGAACTTTAACTCTTGAAACAATTGGATATAGTTAAGGTTATTTGGATGGGTGGTTTATGGGCCTAAGTGACGTTTATACTCATGTATATATCTTTGGATGTTGATTGGGACGGTTTTGTATTTTGGGTAGAGCTCCCAGGTACAAGGAGACTGCCCAGGTGTGAGGAAATGTGGTCACGACATTCACAGCTGTTCTGGGTTGGGTGGTCAGTATGGACCCCCCGGGATTTGGCGTCACGAAGCTTGATTGGGTTTGGGGTTTTACGGTTCAGAATGATGGGAAAGTTCACAGGATTCCAATTTATTTTTCCTACATTTTCCCTTGCTTGTCATGGGTGGATGCTTGAATTATGGGGTATTAGATCGTGGAGGTGACTTACTTTATAGGGAGGCAATGGGAAATATTGGATGATTTCATTTCGTGTTGTACAGTTGACGGATATCTTTCTCTTTCTTTCTTTGACAACCCGCTCTCTTTTTGAGATTGAAACTAGTAAACTAAATTTTGGTCCCCTCGCTCGTTCTTCGATTCTTCGAAAACAAAATGCCCTTTTCATTAATCTAATATATCGGTGGATCGATTTGATTAGAGTATTGATATGGTAAAAACTATAGTCGAGGTGGATGCTGACTCTCGCTGAAACCACAGCCTTAGTACAGTTCAAAATCCACATGCCTCAATAATCATATCTATTTTATTTTATTTTTTCTTGAATTTGGAATAGTGGAAAGCCCTAAAGCAAGATCCCGGCACTTGCCATAAATGTTTTGAGAGTGATAGAGTATGAATCTTGGTAAGAGAGCTATTGATTTAGGGATTTTAACTTGGTTGAGTTTTTTTGGCTTAATATTTCAATTCGTCTACACAGATTACATATAGTAGTATATTCTATTTTAGATTATATATCATCAACTCATAATGCTTTTATGCTCTTTTAATTCGATTTGGTTACTAGATTGGATGAGGCATTAATGTCTATGGTCAATTGCAGATGGTGGTGCAACACCAGAGTCGGTTCCTACGAGATGTTTAGATAGAACCACTACGGTAATTGTAAACAAATTAAATCATGTTGTTTTGCGATTATCTTTTGATCAAACTAATACAATTAGTATAAATAAAACATAAAGAGATATATTTACAGTTCCATAAAATATGTTCAATTAATAATTTTTGAACTATTGGTTTCTTTATCAATATGGTAAAAAAAAAATTTGTAAATTAATAAATATCAACAACACTTATTGTAGGGATAAAAAGTATGACCTCTTGCCACGGTAAAAAGATGCATCATCTGTAACATAATCGGGGAAGGTGCGATGCAGTAGCGCAGGGGTGCATATGGGTGTGTACCCAGAGTGCCGACCAGCCAGTATATTGGGAGTTGTAGTTCAGAATGAAATTGTAAAATGATAAATTTATGAACCCGGAATGTTGTACTAAAACAAGGGTAAAATCGTAATTTATCAAATGGGACATAAAGGGCATAATAAAAGAAGAGAGTATGCCAAAATAGAAATGACATAAGTTAAATTGCAATTGTTAAAGTGATTGAGGACCAACTTGCAATTAGAAAAATTATGAGGCTATAAATAGAAGTGAGACAAACAAAACAATTCAATTTGGTCTCATGTTTTGGCTAGGAGCTCCCTGGTTGGGAGGAGAAGAGAGAAAAGAAGAGAAAGAAGAAGAAGAAGAGGAAGAAGAAGAAGGGAAAGAAATCTAGGTATGGAATCATGTGTCTTTTGGATGTCTAGGGTTTTTGGTATGAATTTTCCATGGAGATTAGTTTCTCCTTTGTCTAGGGTTTTGTGGAGAGATCACATTAACCTAGGAATTCTTGGCTATGGGAAAAACCCCTAATTGGTATAAGAACAAACATGGAATCCATCGAAAATTCTAAGGGTTGGCCTTAATTGGTGGACCTTGGAGTTCAATTCTTGGAATTTTCACTAGAGTTTTGGTTATATGAAGTTCGAGCCACCAATTCAAGTGTTGTGAAGTTGTTTTTGGATGTACTTCATGTTGGGTTTTGAGTGTTATGGAGTAGAAGTTGAATGAAGAAAGATGGTACCAAGGGCAAAGCAGGCATTTAAGGTGAAACCATTGTGATGCAGGTACCAAAAGCGAGAGGGGTGGTACGTACCACCATCTGAGAACCCATTTGATGCAGGTACCAGCCACAAAGTGTTGCAGGTACCACCTCTAGAATGTGTTTGGAACTAGTACCAAACATAGTGGTACCAGTACCATAGTGTTTAAAAGCCCAGATTTTTGTAGTTTCGCATAGTTAATGTAACGCCCCGTCCTCGGAGAGTGTACAGTACATGTGACTGTAGGGGCGTATAAGAGCACTAAGTGTCACATTGAAATATTTTGGAGATGAAATTATAAAATGATAAATTATGGAACCCGGGATTGTGTATGAGAATAAGGGTACAATTGTCATTGAGCAAATGGGACATGAAGGTTAAAATAAAATGAGTAGAGATGGGCCATAATAGAAATAACAAAAGTTCATGTGAAAAATTAAAAGGATGAAGGACTTGATGACAATTAAAAGAAATATTAGAATATAAAAATGGGGAAAACAAAAGCCAAACTCATTTTGGTCTCCAAAGGCTAAGGCTCATGTTTTAGAGAGGAGAGAATAGAGCAAGGGAGAAAAGAAGAGGAAGAAGAAGGAGAAAGAGAAGAAGACCAAAAATCAGGTATGTTTTTGCCTTGGAATCATGTGTATTTGGATTTTTAAGGTTTAGTAGGGAGATTAGTTGCTTTCCTTTGGTTACAGGGTTTGAAGTGGAAAGATCACATAAACCCTTGGGTTGTTGGGGTTATGAGGGTAAAACCCCAATTGGTAGAAAATAAACATGGAATCATCATAATTATATGATTTTTAGAAGAATTGGTGGACCTTTGGTTGAATTCATAGGATGTTCACCTAGGGTTTGGGTTATGAAGTTCCAAAGCACCAATTCAAGTGTTGTGAAGTTGTTTTAGATGAATTCCATGTAAATCCTTGAGGTATATGGATTATAGAAGTTGTATGAAGTTAATTGGTATCAAAAGTGGCAAAAAATAACAAATCTGGGCAAAATTTCGAAGGGTGTACCGGTGCAGGTGCGAGGGTGTACGATACAGGCCACGAGAGGCCAACACTGTATCGGTATAGGTCGAGCTGTGCCGATGCAAATTCTAACGAGAATACAACTGTACGATGCGGGTCACGAGGTGTACCCGGTAAAGGTGAGCTACCAAATGCCCGAGAATGTTGTGTTTTTATACAATTAAGCCAATTCGTATTACCGATAGTTTGAGCCAACCCAGTAAATGATTAGAGAGGTTGAAATAAGATTGGAACTTCGGCGAAAACATAAGCGTGCACCATGCTTTCGCGATATTCGTTGAGTATGACTAAGTATAAGGAGTAAGTTAAGTTATGCGATTACGTAGGCGATTAATATGTCGTCGTATTCGTTTGAGTGTGTAGGCTAAAGGCAAAGGCGGGAAAAGTGTGGAATCGTGCTCAAGTTTAGCAAGCAAAGAGGTGAGTGTTCTAAACCTATTTTTCTCAAATACTAGTGTACTATTATTATTTATAAGCATTTTACACCTTTGGTATTTAATGGTTTTTAGTTGCAAACCATTTTCAAGCAAGCAAGCAAACAAATGGTTTTTGAATTGTAAACCATTTTTCAAGCAAGCAAGCAAGCAATGGTTTTAAATTGTAAAACCATTTTTCAAAGAGCAAGCAAGTAAGAAAGCAAAAAGAATATTGTGAAAACAGGCCTAACAAAAATCCCTAGTTCTAAGCAAGCAAACCGGTCAGAGGTATTTCGTACGTGCACGGTGGTGTTAGGATCTCATACATGCATTGTAGTTTTTCCTGGTCGGCAAACTTAGGTCACACATCATGCATTTAAAGGAGACAGAGTAACGCGTCACGAGGGGTATATAAGGTTAAGAGCTGTAACTAAATTATGGTGATGGCGACACAAGGTCAATTCCACCATATTTACCGGAAAAAGGTGATGCGGACACATGTCCTTCCACCGGCACGGTCGATGCATAGGCTCCCGTGTTCAGTAGGGTACAACAAGCAAGTAAAGGCCTCCAATGGTTGATGTTTTATAAGCATGATATACAGTTTTGAAAAATCAGCCATTAGTTGCACGACTAGCCAAACTACGTAAGGATTTAAAGCAAACGGTCGAGCCAGGCTCCGGGTTTATATTCAACGTCGGTTGAGCCCGGACTCCGTGGTGATTTTAAAGCCAGCCCCCGCTTTATTTTCAAAGCATGCTATTGAGTCCAGTTCCCATTTTTATAAAAAAAAGTTTTGAGAACTTTAAAGCAAAGGTTTGTGAAAGGTTTTAAGAAACTTTTCAAGCAAGATAAAGCAAGCAAGCAAGAGAAGTTTTGAGAAGTTTTATAAACTTTCAAGCAAGCAAGCAATAAAATTTTTATAAGCTTTTAAAGAAAAGCAAAGCAAAGCAAGCAAGTATTAAAAGTTTTATAAACTTTTAAAAGCAAGCAAGTACAGAAAGTTTGAGAGACTTTAAAGTAAGCAAGCAAGGCTTCTGGAAAATATTTGTAAAAGAGAGTTTTATAGTTTTGAGATGTTTTCTAAAAAGCAAAACATTTTATAAAGCATACACTCACTGAGCTCGTTTAGCTCATTATTTTATATTTTAAAAACTATTTCAAATACTGTGTACGCGAAGACACTGGAGCATAATAGGATTTGTCCTTACATCGCATAAGTGATGTGTATTAATATATTTTAGTTAACATACTTTGAATTTGTATAATGGAACATATGTATGTACATAGTGTAGTTGTGAGAATGTCAAAAAGGCTGGTTTCCATATTCGATAAGTGTAAATCATGCGAGTACTGATTTGGAATTGTCCTGTACGCAGCCGTCATGTTGCCGAGGTTTTACCGCTGCTAAGATTTTACAAAATCATAAGTTAGAAAAATAAAAGAAAAAAATTTTATATGAGGTTTAAGCAGCAATACTACCGCTTCACAGGATTTCTAGTCAGAGGTAATGGCCGTGGATTGAGGGCCGGCACACCCGCCGCTGAAGGTGGGGGTGTGTCGGGCTTAAATCAGTCCACACCGCTCATATAGGAAACCTTACTAAATACTAAGGGAGGTTCAAAGAAGATTGAACTCAATGAAAACGAGCTGCACTCCACTCGGCGATATTCATTAAGTGTGATTAAGTGCTAAGTAATGCTAAGTTTATGTGATTACGTTAGGCATTAATGTCTTCACGACTACTGAAAGTGTAAAGGTGCTAAAGGCGGAAAAGTTGTGGGGTCGTGCTCAAGTTTTGAAAGAGAAAAGGTGAGTGTTCTAAACCTATTTTCAAATACTAGTGTATTATTATAAATTGTTTTTACACTGGTATTTAATGGTTTTGATTGTAAACCATATTTTAAAGCAAGCAATGAGTTTAGGAAGAAAATAATGGTTTTGATTTAAACCATATGTGAAAAGAAAACAAGTAATGGTTTTGAAGTATTCAACCATACTTTTAAAAAGCAAGCAAGCAATGGTTTTGAGTTGAAAACCATATTTCAAAGAGCAAGCAAGCAAGCAAACAAAAGTATATTTTATAAAACAGGCCTAACGAAAATCCCTAGTTTAAGCAAGCATACCAAATGAGAATATTCGGGCACGCGCACCTGGTGTTAGGATATCATTCATGCATTTTAGATTTGCCTGTCGACAAACTTAGTCTATGCATCATGGCATTTAAAGGAGACCGTGACATACCGGAGTATATAGGTTAACGCTATATTAAATTTTTTCAGTGACGAAGACCAAGGTCAATTCCACCATATTTACCTGAAAGTGGGAATGGAGCCAAGGGCTTCCTTCCCACTAGGTGATGCGGCACTGTGTCCATCCAATTCCACGGTCGATGCCCAAAGCCCCGTGCGTTCACTAGGGTACAACAAGAAGGAAAGGCTCCAAAGGGTTGATGATTTATAAGCATAAGTTTTATACGCTTTGAAATCAACTTCTCACTGTGCAACGGTCGAGCCTGTGCTCCTGCTTATTTAAAGCAAACCATCGAGCCCGTGCTCCCGCGGGTTATTTTAAAGAACGGTTGTCTGTGCTCCCGCTTTATTTTAAAGAAAACGATTGAGCCTGTGCCGTATTTTTATTTTCAAACAAATAGTCGGGTTCCCGGTGCCCCTTTATTTTGTTGTGCTGGGTCGAGCCTGTGCTCCCTGGTGTTTATAAAAAGTTTTATAAACTTTTAGCAAGAGATTCGAGAAAGTTTTAGAAACTTTTAAAGCAGCAGCAAAGTAAGCAAGGCTGAAAATAATATCCCGTAAAATAGAGTTTTACGCTTTGAGATGTTTGCTTAAAAACAAACATTTATAAATGATACCACCGAGCTCAAGAGCTCATTATTTTGTGTTTTAAAACTATTTTCCAGTAAAGGCACGCCTGACGCCGGGAGCAGACAGATTCTCCCGACTATGTATCACATCATTTATTAACAATATTTTGTAAGGAAATACTTTGAATTTGTATGGAAGTATATGTATGTACATGTGTAATAGGAAATGTGTTGAGCCTGAGGCTCTTTTGAAAGAACGTTGCTGGTTGCCATAATTAGGAAAAGTGTAAATTGTGTTTACAGGATTTGGAATATGTCCTTATTGCAGCTGATATGCTACCGCGATTTTACCAAATCCTAAGTTGGAAAAAGGAAAATTTTTTATAGGAGTTTTCAACAAGCAATATGGCTTCGTCACGTACTTCTAGTTGTTAGAGATTACGGTCGGGATTGTAGGTCGCACACCCGCCGCTAAGAAGGTGTGTCATCATCAAAGAGGGCTTTGAAAAAGTCATAAAAGAAAAATGAATTTTAGAACTCATACTATGTAAAGCAATAGCATGCTCATAGCTTCAAAATTAGCGCAGAATCAGGCAACTTGACAATACATGTTTGTTAGCGAGATTTTGGCCTTTAAGTATTTCAATGTACTACTATGTGAATTTAGGGGCTCTTATATAAAAAATGGAGAATAAAAGCAAACTTTTCAAATTATATTTGGATTCTAAATAATTTTTAGAACAAATTTTTAGAAAAGGTAGAATATGGTGTTTGTTGTTTGATTTATTTGGGTTCTAGATAATATTTATGAGATCTTGAATATGGAATGTCATGCAAGGATGCACATGCACCGTCGTATTGTGCTGGAAAGGCTACGACATCATGTATACTTCAAAAAGGTGAAACTTTCTAGAGTGTTTATTACAAGTCAAAAAAGTTTCTAATAGTTGATATAGAACCCTAATTTTATATGATATTGAAATTGAATGGAAGTTTGCTGAGAGTACAAGGTTAGTGCTAAATGATAATTAAAACCAATTATAATAATTAAACTAAGTCAAATTTCAGCTATGACGAATATGACTCCAATTATTAAAACCATATTAGGTTCTTATCGTTCATGTATTGTGTCAAATTTTACTAGCTCTAATGATAAGTATGTGGTTGACAAGTATTTTTATTACTTAGCATGGATGTATGGGCTTCAGAAGGCTATTTTACTTATTATCAAAACCGAGGTCATTTTATTGACCGCCATGTTGCCATGAATTTCCAGACATATATGTATTTTGCAGAGTCTCCTTACGCTGGAGACTACCGATTTTCGTTAAATCCCAAGTCCCGGGAAAGGACTCATCGGTGTGGTGGCCTGCCACCACATCCATGAATCTTCCGTGGGTTGTCAACAGACCCTCGAGTTCGGGCTGCCATGTAACAATTGTCCCGAGAGAGTGTACGCGACATGATAACAGTAGGGTGTATAAGAGGCTCAAGTGTCATACATTGTAGTATTTGGAGACTAAAGTAGGAAATGAAAGTTTATGGAAACCCGTATCAGGGATGGTAATAGGCGGTACAATTGTCATTTAGCAACAGGGACATGAATATGAAAATCATTAAGTGTGAGATGGGCCACAATACAAATAGCATAAGTTACAATGAAAATTAAAGAGATGAGGGTCAAATTTCAATTAATGAAAAGTTGATATTTTAATAATGCGAAAACAAAAGCTAAAATCATATTTCCGTCTCCCAAAAGCTAGTTCAATGAGGGAGGAGAAGGAGAGAGCCAAGAGAAGGGAAGAGAAAGAGAAGGAAGAAGAAGGTGAGGAGGAGAAGAAGATCAAGGTATGTATGTCTTGAATTAAGTGTATTTTGATGTCTAGGACTTTTAGTATGAATTCCCATGAGAATTGATGCTCCTTAGTTCAGGGTTTGGTGGAAAGATCACACAAACCTTTGAATTTTTGGGGTTATGAGAGTAAAACCCCAATTGGTGTAAAGTAAGCATGGAATCATCAAAAGTATGTGGTTTTAAAAAAAGAATTGGTGGACCTAGGTTGAGTTCTTGGATTTTTCACCTAGGGTTTTGAGGTTTGAGGTTCCATAGCACCAATTCAAGTGTTGTGAAGTTGTTTTGAGATGAATCTGTTGGTTTTGAGGAATTGTTGTAAAGGAGAATGTTGGGTTTTAGCGAAATTCTGTCGTACCTGTAAAACCCCTGTTTTTGTTTCTTTGGTTATAGATTAAGTTGTAACCATCCAAATGAATTGATTCTAATTGGTAAAGAACCATAAGAGATAGGGCTACAATGTATAGAAGGAACTAGAGCAAATTTTACTAAGGCTCCCAACAGACTGAAAAGTGTGAGCCTTGTAGCTCACTGATTATGCTCTGTTTTGGGCATGGTTGTAGTGTTTTGTCATATGGAGTTTTCACTATCCAAATTGAGTGATTCAAAATTATGGGTAAAATAGACTTCAAGGTTAATAAGTTATATGAAGGAAGTTTATGTAAATTGTGAACCCAAAGTGCCCAGAAATTTTTCTAAGTGGAGCTATGTGCAGATTCTGTTCTGCCAATTTGAGTAATCTAGATATAAAATAAAATAACTTGAGTTTTGGTGATCCAAATTGGGTGGTTCCAATTGGAGAAGAAACCTTAGAATCATAGCTTCAAATTAGTGAAGAAACCATTTTCAATTTATGGAGTTAAGATCCCAGAAATCAAGGATAACAGTAGGTGATTCAGTGAGTTTGGAATCAAAAACATGCTGTAACTTGTGTTATGTGGTTGAGGGTCTTAGAGAAGGAATTTTACATTGAAATTTTAAGAGATGTTGGATATATAAAGGACTGATCTGGAGAGTTTAACACTTTGAAGACCTTTGAATAATTTTGGGTAATAAAGTCCATAGAGTATTGTTGGAAAAAGGTTACCAAAATGTGAGGATTTTATGTTAGGTTTTTTTTAGTGCTCAAGGGTAAATTGTTAATTTGACTTTATATGAATGTAACAGTGACCTTAAAGTGACTTATGGTGAAGTACGTTGTTTATACGCTAAATGGTGGTGATTAATACGCTGTCGTATTCGCTTGAGTATAGCTAAAAGCAAATGAGGCAAAGTAGTGGATTTGTGCTCAAGTTGGGAAACAAAGAGGTGAGTGTTTTAAACTCATTTTTCCAAATACTAGTATTATTATGAACTGTTTTGCACTCTATATTTAAACGGTTTTCATCAGAAACCACTGCTGAGCGCAAGTAAATGAGTTTAACAAGCAAGCAAATCGGTTTTGATTTTAAACCAAGCAAATAAGTAATGTGGTTTTGATTCATTCAACCATACTTTCTTTAAAAAGAAAGCAATGAGTTTAGCAAGCAATGGTTTTTAACTATAAAACCATATTTCAAAGAGCAAGCAAGCAAACAAAAGTCTATTT
The DNA here is from genome assembly GCA_016808115.1 of Tetrastigma voinierianum. NCBI lineage: Eukaryota > Viridiplantae > Streptophyta > Magnoliopsida > Vitales > Vitaceae > Tetrastigma > Tetrastigma voinierianum. The sequence continues at coordinate 211,135 of JAEQBH010004167.1, read as the reverse complement.
TGTAAAATAGGCCTAACCAAAAATCCCTAGTCTTAAGCAAGCATCCGGTCAGAGGTATTCCGTACGTGCGCGGTGGTGTTAGGATTTCATACATGCATTTTAGATTGCCTGGTCGGCAAACTTAGAACATGCATCATACATTTAAAATGGCACGCGCATCGCATCGAGTTTAAGGTTAAGAGCTCTAACTAAATTATGGCGTGATGGAGACCCGTGTCAATCCACCACATTTATCTGGAAGACGCGGGGCCTGTGCCCTTCCACCTAAGACGGCCTGATGCCCAGTTCCCGTTCACTGGGGTATATGTGACGCCCAAACTGGGGGCCTAACACTACCCGTCAACTTGCGAAAATTCTATATGTCTCATTTTACGAGACGCACACATGAGTAAAATAGCCACATGGGGCCCATACATCCATACTCATAAAACACATATCTCAACTATATTTTCATAGTTTTCATGTTTGTTCTACAAAAAGATTTATACATATTTACAAAATATTTTCTTAAAGCCACATTTCTACTTTCTCAATAGATACCTCATCGTTGCATCAGCCTCCCGGATAGTCCCCTGCATCTCAAAGTAATCCTACTGACGGGTGAGGAAGCCCAAGAGAAAAATTCTTTCCTACAAGGGTTACTCCCCACCTAAAATGCATATGCAATGGCACATGTTAAACAATCAATCACATTCCATACAATTATTCTATATGAAATGTCTATAACATGCATGAGATGCTAACCCTCATGCTCATGACCCCAAGTCCCAACCGACTCCTCACACTTGGAATGCCAATCATGACTAAACCTTTCACACACCATGACTAAACTATCGACACCCTCCAATTTTATTTATCAAAACCTGATTTTGATTCTTCTTTCCTTTATTTTCATGTGGGCAATCTGATTCTGTTTACACCGTAGGACGCCGACGCCTTTTTCAACATTTTCTTACCGAACTTGCATCACGGATTCATGTCTAACCGTGAGTAACCCGTGGGACTTTCACCCCTGGGGATCTACCTCAACTCTGTTCGCCCAAAACATCATGTAATTTATCATTTTGATCATTTACACACTCGTGACCCTACCTTGGACTTGTCCCATTTTTCCTAGCTCACGTAATCTACCCACCAACACCGATGAATAAACTCTTACTCCTCGCACCCACACCCGACCCGACGCGATGTGACTGCATATGAAATGCATGATGCCAATGCATTTTCCTCATGTTGCATGCATGAATGAGCACTACATGAAACATTTACAAACCATGGAAAATTATAATTTATACATATAATCTACCTCCATGCAAAACATATTAATACATCAAAAAGCATGCATCAATATAACATTTCTAATAATAATCGCATGTTATTCAAGCGCGTTTACAATAAGCCAACAAGGTCTCAATCTGAACTATTCATCAGGTACCTCACGGCTCCCTTCACAAACATGAACCATATTGGTTCCACCATTCATCTCATCAACAACATAACATCTTAGAAACTTTCAGCTTTCTAGTAAAAAACCTAACTTCCACAACCATGCAACTGTCATGGAATCTATACTCCTTGGGGTCCCAAGGCTGAAACTAATTCACATGGCCTCTCATGGCCTCCCTATAAGCAAACCCTCACCATTATATAAAGCCTAGGTTGTGGCAAACCGAGTAGGAAATATCCTACCTCTTGAAGCTGAAGAAACTTCCAAAACCTGAGTCCACGTGATTGTCCTCTCCGTATAGAAACACTTCCTTCTTATCTCTCAAAGAACTGACGGCCTGGATTCCTCCATTAAACCTAGAGAGAAAGGAAGACTTTCTCTCACTAAAATGGGAGAACAAACCTTCTCGCATCCCTTTTTCCTTTCCTCCTCACGTTTGCTCTTCCTTTTGCTTTATTCTTTACTTGCTTTTCTTTTCTTTTTTCTTTTTCTTTCATTTTCCTTTCATTTTCCTCATTTCCATTTTCTTCTTCCTCGTCCTTTTCTTCACCCTTTTGAGAAATCTCATCCGGTCAAATGGGAGGAAATTCTCCCTCTTCTTCTCAAACCAAATTCTATGGTCTCATTTTTCCATAATTTTCTTTATTTCATAACCTCTTTATGACATCATCCACCACATGGCTTCATGTGAGCCATGGGATTCACCCCACACATGGCTTAATTGTGAGCCACTACTTTTGGATGCCAAGTGTCACACACTTGTGGTGCTAAGGGCATCCCTTAACTTGCTACAGTCATTCACACCCCATGCCTCGAAAACGTAACCCGGCCAATTTACCCTGATCTAACGAAATTCGACATGGTAGCTAAATTTCGTGGAGACGACTTAACTGAGAAGTCCGTTCATTATCCGAGAGATCTAGAAAATTCCGGATTTTCAACCGGAATTTCTATTTACCTTTTATCCAAAATTCCGGATTTTCTCTCAGGGTTTTACAAGATAAATTTATTAGGAAAGGCTCTGGGGCTTGTTGACATGATTTATAAAGGTTTATACAGTTTAAAAATCAACCATTTGAGCACGGCCGAGCCCAAAGCCCTCTGCGTTATGTTTTGTAAAGTTAAAATCTGCTGGTTCTGCCCCGCTTTATTTCAAAGCATGCACAGCTCCAAAGCCCCGTGTTTACGAAAGTTTTGATAAACTTTCAAGAAAAGGTTTGCGAAAGTTTTGAGCAACTTTTAAAGCAAGAGATTTGAGAAAAGTTTTAGAAACTTTTAAAGTAAGATAAAGCAAGCAAGCAAGAGATTTTTGAAAGGTTTTATAAACTTTCAAGTAAGCAAGCAATAAAAGTTTCAGAAACTTTTAAAGTAAAGCAGCAAAGAAAGAAATATTTCTGGAAAATATCATGTAAAAGGAAGTTTTACAGTTTTTAGATGTTTTCCGAAAAATAAAACATTTTCTAAAAGCATACACTCAATCGAGCTCGTTTTAGCCTATTATTTTCTCATGAAAACTATTTTCCGCAAGGTACGCGACGATCACAATAGTGAGTCCCCGACATCAAAAGATAAGTGCTATGTATAAATAGAATTTTGTATGGAAATACCTTGAACTTCAGAGTAAAGGAATATATGTATGTACATAATGTGGTTTATGAAAATACTGAGGTTGTTGTTTGCTGCGTTTGATATAGCAAATTGTGTATGTACTTTGGGACATGTCCTATATACAAACAAGTATGTCAAATAAATTTATAAAATCACAAGTTTAGAAAAGAAATTTTTTATACTTAGATCAAGTAAGCAATACGGCTTCGCTTCACAGATTTTCTTAATGCAGAGGTAATCTACCGGGATTGTGGAGGGCGGTACACCGCCGATAGTAGGGGGTGGGGGTGTGACACGTCACATAGACACTATTTCAAAATATTCTAATATTTGAAAATATTATAAACTATTTGAAATTTTTATTATTAATATATGTCAGGCTATATTGTGCAATTTTTTTAATTTTTCAAAATTTTGATATTTCAATATTGTAAATTGTATATGTAATTTTATAGTGTTGAAATTAGTATTTGTAATACCTATAATATTGTTAATTTTATTAAATTGTATGAATATATAGAATTGGGTGCTTTATTTTATGGAATTTTGTGACATGTTAGAACTTGCTGAAAAACAGAGTAGTTGTTGCTTAATTTGTTATGCTATTAAGGTCATAAATTTTTTTGAATTTCGATAAATGTATTGTTATATTCAAAGTTAATGGTATACTTTTGTTATTTTAGAAATGGTTTGTAATTTTCAAAAATCTTATTTTACATTTAAATTTTTTGCCATGATTCAATATGAAACCCTGCTAATTTTTTTTTTTATAAAATACATGAAACATATTAAAATAAAGTACCTTTAAATCATTTGAACAAATTAATTATGTTTGACATGTAATTTAAATTTGATTATTATTCACATTCAAGATAAATATAAATATGAGTTCTGGAGTAGGGCAATGGATGTATGCTAGATTGATAATGATGGATAAAGCTGAATTTATATTGTAATGAGCAAAGCCAGGAATTTGCAAAAATGCATCCAGAATGTATGGATGGTGAAAAGATAAAGTGTCCATGTAATCATCGCAAGTGTCAAAATAGGAATTATTTAGACGAGGATACTGTTAAAGTGCATCTTGGAAGAAATGGATTTATAAAGTAGATTATTAGTTGCCTGTGATTATCATGGAGAACCTATGTGCCTCAAAAGAATAGAACAAAATGTTGGCCGAATTGATGCTTTTGGACATACAGAGCATGGTGAGACATTCAATGCAATGCAGTCTATGGTGTATGATGCAACCGGGGTCCCTCTTTTAATTTGATTGAAATAGAAGAGAGCCCGAATCCCACAACACAACATCTTTTTGATATGCTCAAAGCATCAAAGAAGAGGTGGAATGGGAACCTTATGCCTAATTCTCAATTATCCAGTACGAGATTGTTGAATATTAAGGCTGAACACCATATCTTTGAAAGGTGCTTTGATGAAATTTGTACATTGATGAAATAATTGCTTCCGACCAATAATCTAATGATAGATAAATTTTATAGCACAAAGAAGTTAAAGTAGGCCTGGGTTTGCTACTAAGATTGATTGTTGTGAGAATAATTGTATGCTATATTGAGGGAAGAAAGGATCAAGTTGTTGCAAGATTTGTTCTCATCCCGTTTTAAGAGACAAAAGCGTGGATCTTCTTAAGCATAAGAAAATGTTTCAGATAAGAAAATGTACTACTTTCCTATAACTCTCGTCTACAAAGATTGTATGCATTTGATGCACCATAAAGCATATGAGGTGGCATGCGTAGCAACCATGAGGATGGTGTACTGCGCGTCATTGTTCAAACTCTCCCGCTGGAAGCATCTCATCCGACTCCACCCATCATTCAGATCCGAAAGCCTAAATGTGAGGTTAGGGCTTGTAATCGATGGGTTCCAACCATATGGGCAATCAGGTCAACAATATTCATGTTGGCCTGTAATATTAACTCCATACAATTTGCCACCTTGGATGTGTATGAAGGAAGAGTATATGTTTTTAATCGTCATTTGTTTGTGCCAAAAAAATCCTAAAACAATTTGATGTTTTTCCAACTACCTATCACGAAATAAAGAATCATGGAAGTCAGAAACATATCACTGCTAAATTACCTGATTAGCTACGGAATTAGCTAGGAAATAACTCAGCTAATTTACGAGGGATTAGCGATGGAATAGCAAGAGATTTTTTATTATGGAATTAATGACAATTTTGCTACGGATTTGTGACGGATTAGAGACAGAAATTTGCGACGGAAAAAGTCCCAAGCTAATATTGTCATGGATTTTACAAAGAAGATTGGCGTGAAAATTTAGCAACAACTTTAGAGATGGATTTTCCTGGGTTTAATTAGCTATATCAAATCCATCGCAACCAAGATCCGAAATATTTTTTTACAATTTTATGTATAGCTAGGAAAATTCGCCGCTTAATATTATCCTTAAATTGTTGTTCACAAAATGTGATGCATTTATTAGGATTTTCCTAAATATTTAGTTAGGGGATGGGTCCACAAGGTTTTTTCTCTGTACTCTAAATATTTTTTGTTTTGATTTATGTATTTAGCTAGGATTAGTCCTCAAATAAAATAAAGCCAGTAAGGTAACCATTGCTATCGGGTGCCCTTAAATTGTTAGTTTGCAAAAATATATGCATTTAGTTAGAGATTTTCCCTAGCTATTTAGCTAGGATTGCTTATGTCTCCTTGTCTATACCGAATTATTTTTTGTTTTGTTTTATATATTTAGCTAGGGATTGGTCCTAGCTGGGTAGCCACTATGGACCAAACTGGCTGCCATTGTGCCCTTAAATTATATTATTATGCATGCATTTAGCTAGGATTTTCCCTAGCTATTTAGCTAGGGATAGCGTCCGTCGTTAAGTCTATACCGAAATATTTTTTTGTTTTGATTTATGTATTTAGCTGTGTGGGATTAGTCCCCTAAATAAATAGCTGGGGGCAAAATCCGCTATTGGCAATTTTTAAATTGTTATTTTCACAAACTATATGCATTTAGTTAGGATTTTTCCCCTAGCTATTTAGCTAAGGATTGTTGCCACTAAGTAAGTTCATACCTCGAATTATTTTTTGTTTTGTTTTATTATCCCTAGCTAAAATAGGCCAGTGGACCAAATCCGGTCGCTATCGGGTGCCCTTAAATTGCCATATGCATGCATTTGTTTAGGATTTTTCCGGCAGTATTTAGCTAGGATTATATCCACATAAGTCTATACTCGAATTATTTTTTGTTTTGTTTTATATATTTAGTGACGGATACTATCCCTAGCTAAAATAGCTAGGGACCAATCCGTCGCTATTTATGTCCAATTGTTTGCATTTAGCTAGGGATTTTTCCCTAACTATTTAGCTAGGGATAGTGTCCGTCGTTAAGTCTATAGCTAATAATTTTTGTTTTGTTTTTTATATATTTAGCTGTGTGGATTTGTCCTTTAGCTAAAATAGCTAAGAAAATATCCCGTCGCTTATTGGGTGCCCTTAAATTCCAGATTTCATAAAATGTATGCATTTAGCTAGTGATTTGTCCTTAGCTAATTAGCTAGGATTTAACTACGCTATTCTTACCTCAAAATTCTTCTATTTAGAAATTATGTATTTAGCTAGGGATATGTCCTTTAGCTATTTAGCTAGTGATACGCCCCTAGCTATTTAGAGATAGGATACTTCCGCCAAGTGCTTCTTTTCCAAATACTTATGTTTTACTTCCTTAGAGTTTAGCTAGGGATTTTTCTATCTAAATAGTTAGGAATAATCCACACTATAATTTACTTCCTCAAATTATTTTTTTTCAAATTTATCGATGAAGCAGTGATACAATTCTCAGCTATTTAAATTTAGGATGCATCCGTCGTTGCTATGCTCAAATTTTTTTGGCTCTATATGTCTAGCAGGATTTATCTCAGCAATTTAGCTGTGATCAGGTCCGCTGTTAGGTTCTTAAACAGTAAACATCGTTTCTTCTCTGTTATACTCTAGAAAGCTTAGCACCTTTCTTCTATCCTGCCTCTACCAAAAACAAAGAAACCATTCCTTTCTCACCCATCTCGACCTAATTAGGGTTTGTTTCTTCTTCTCACCGTCGTCTTTACTCCGCTTCTCTAATTACTTCGCATACCGCTTTCGCTCTAACACAGCATTGCCGCAACGTCATTTCGAAACACCAAACCAAACAAACAACATCTCTCTCTCTCTCTCTCTCGCTTCTTTTACTACTACCGTAACCTCCATTTCACCCTTCTTATTACCGTAAGATTCTCACCGCTTCTTCTCCTCAAAATACTACTTACATATCTCGCTCTTCACCTTGATTTACCATGGAGGCTTCCGTTTATAAAGATTATTTGGTTTTCTTTTTCTTTTTCATTTTCCTCAATTTTTCTTTCTTCTTTCGTCTGTTATCACATCACTTATATGATTTGACTCTCCACTATGAGTGAATCAACACAATCGAGAAGAGACATTGCCAAATTACTTACTGGGGCTTATTGTTTCCTTTCCATTTGAACACTGCACTTACGCATTTGACAAAGGTACTGTCTCTCTCTCTGTGTTCCTTCTTATTTTCATTTTAATTTCATGAGAAAATGGTAAATGAGTTTTGCAATTTTTAAACTCCACAGTTGAGCTAAATGGTGCTTTTTTGTTAAAGAAATAACTTTTATTTTGAAAACAATTTTTTATTCAATGTGGGTGGTTCAATCTAACTGCATTTGATTGGTGGAAATACATTAACTTTAATATTGAGACTGAACTTTTTGCAGGAATCACAATAGAGTGTGGAATTTGTTCACCTACAAGTGAAGTCCAACATTCAGCCAATAGATTTGCTGCAGGTCATTTTCTCTTATGTAGCCATTCACTATGGAATCGAGAGAGGAGTTAGCTAGGCAGGTCATTTTCCAAGTTTTACTACTCATTTTGTTTTTCTTTTTTTTGGCATTTTTAACTATGTGATTTTTTTTCTTTTTGCCTATGCTTGTATTCTCAGGTCCTTCGCATTGTTTCATATTTATTTCTGGTGATTTTAACCATTTGCTGTACTTCTTTTCGGAAACTTGTATTCTCAATTAATCCTTATTCTAGCCTTTCTTTTCCACTCAATTGTCTTTTTACCATGCTTGTGTATCCTTTGGTGTTTCTTTCTTTGGGCTGGTGGGGTAGGCATGTGCGTAGGCAGCGTACAAAGGGTAAAGGTGGCGGCGCTGCCACTAATAAAATAGTTTTTCAGACCATTGCTTTTTCGCGCTCTTAGTCTATAATGACTTTCGTGTGTTCTTATAGGCCGCTACTTCAATTAACCTGCTTATTTGATGACATTCCTCCGCCTTTACTCCTTTCTACTATGCTAAAAAAGGGTGATTGTTGACATATATTATCTTGACTTATGGCAATATATGTTAATATTACTCCATTTAAATGAATAATTATGACATATTCAAATCAGGTAGACCAATAATGACATATATTCAAATCATAGGCTCTTAGTTGGGTTGCTTTTGTCTGGGGCACGCTCACGTCTCATAAAACTTATGGGAAGTGTGAGTGGACCCCACATTCATTTATTTTTATATAAATGTTAAATAAATAACTTAATTTTTTCTATAGTAAAATTTTTTTCATAGCATTGTTTTCTTTACTATATTCTTCTCGGGTTTTAATCGTGAATATCGCTCTGATTTTCAACTCCGCAGGAAGAGATATGACGGTTTACATCTTCTCCCGAGGCATTTCTATTTGTAAAATGTTAATGGTGGTGTTAAAAAATAAAATTACTATAAAGTGTATTTGGACCAACTCATTGGTACTGAATCAAAGTCAATTGCTGCAACATTTTACTTTGGCTTCTTAGAAAGGAGTCGAGGTAATGTTTATCGTATGCATGTTAACCTGAATTAAAATAAAAAAAAATCCGGGTTAATAAATTATGATAAATAAATTTTAAAAATGTGTATTTTGTAATTGGTTATAATTATTTGATTTTACCACTGAAATGATTAATAGTATTTTTTCAAATAATTTATAGATCATTTCCTTTTATTTGTTAAATGTGTGTAAAAAAAATAATTATACTTATCATTTTTTGGTTTCTCTTTTTTCGTATTTTCATTTCCTTTTATTATTATTATTATTAATTCTTCTTATGCTCTCAAATATGTTACAAGGAACCATTGAAGTCCATGAAATAGCTTTTTATTTGTTAATTAAAAAATTTATTTTGTGTTTTGCGTGCTAGCGCCTCAATCATTAAAAAGGAAAAGGAAGCACCATAAAAGAAAAAGAAGGTAGAAAAACATAGAAAAATTACAAGTTTAAATAAATAAGATCAATTTTATAGTACATATGGTAGAAGCTTAACGTTTTAAAAAGTCAAAGTCACGAGGAAGAGGGTCTTGAGCCCGAGTCCCCCCAACAATGAGGATAATCTATCGCATTGTAATTAAATGCCTAGTCACAAAAAAGTTTTAGTTATCTTGATTATTTATATTTCTTAGACTTTTTTTTCTTATTCAAACTTATAAGGTGTTGGTGAGCCATTCACAAGGAAATGCGTCTCTAAGCTATATTATATCTAAATTAATCTTCATACAAGTCGAGATGGATCATAATGACGGTAAAGCTCTATCATACAACATAGTTGTATTCTCAGAATTCGAACTCGAGTTCATTGGTTAAGTTATGAAATACCTCAATCGTCTCACCTAAATGTTCAATAGTATTATCATACTTCTGGGTATTACAATAAAATCAATAAATCCGCATAAACTTTCTCCAAACATAATAATGCGAGTGTGAGCAAGCTTTAGAAGATCATGAACTAACTCGAGAGATCAGACGCTAAATTCAAACCACATCAAAAAGAATTAAAAGAATTCAATGCAATTTGAACATGCAGTAATCATGGCCACTTAGAATTAATTCATTTTAAATTATTTTCATAAAAACCCCATATTAGTATTAATTAGTATCATAACCTAAAGGCTCCCGATCACATCTCTCCAAGATATTTTTGGCATAATTGAAAATGTGAATTTTAATTGCGCTACAATTCACACAAACACGCACACCAAATCGCCATTAATGCGCGAATGGTGATCTATATAAAGCCCTCAAAAAGTGGCTGGAAAAGGACATTCGGAGGGAAATATCTTCACCATTCGCCGACGATTCGCTGAGATTTGACGCGATATCAATCGAGTTTCCTATGCTTGTCTCCGAGAATTGGAGACAGATGGGCACATCAAAAAACCATGATTTCTGAAGAGATCGGGAAGCCCTAGTCTCCAGTTAATCAATTGGTAAATAACAATCGCTTCCTTTTGGAATTTGTATCATATTTTTTTATCTCTTCCAATTTCGGTTCTGCTTTCATTATTCATTTATATATTTTGTATCAAGTCCATGCTATTAGTTATGAAGGTCACTTAAATCAATTTTGAGTTCAAACGAATGTGTACATTATTGGAAAACGAAGGAGAGAAGTGTTTGAGAGATACAATTTGTTGGTTTTATGCAAAGTTACTGCTGACATGGATATTGGATTTGGTATTTAGGTTGTACATATATGAATCTTTAAAAATGAGTCATGCTCTTAGGTTCTTCGTGAATTTGTGCTGAAAACTGTAGTCGATACAAATTGTGAAGATATGTAGGAGTTCTTTACAAGAGGAGTTTTAATCGTTCGTGGAAGTGAGATTATGAGAAAAAGCTGGAGTCGGTTATCAAAATTCTTCGGTCAGGTTGATATCATGATACGAAAGGTGTCAGAATTTATTTGGAAAGAGACCATCCTTGACCTAGTGATGGGGAAAGCTCTAATTATACCTTAAAGAGGCTACTGGAAGGAAAAGAATAAATAAACTTGAAGTGACTTATTATTAGTTGGATTAATCGCAGTGAGCCACCATACAAACCACAATGGGAAAACAAAGCTGTGAGGTTCATTAGGTTATTAGAACATAGAATTTGAATCCCTTATAGAAACCCATGAACAAGGTAAAACTAAAAAAGATTAAGATAGTCATTAAGTAATTTTTTGATAGGGTCAAGCAATATTAACTCGCCACATGTTTGCATTCTAATGTCGAGACTCCATTGATTTTTTTTTCAGGTGAAATTTTTAGAAATCTTCTTAAAGCTAGATTCTTAAAGTTTTTGGTCTTTCTATCATTTTTTTGATAATCTTATTTGGTTTTATAGCTTAGTCACTTTGAAATTATATCCCCTTTGTTCATCTTCTTAAATCCTATAAGATTGAAACTTCATCCACCTATTTAATCGTCGAACTAATGTCCTACATAGCATTTAAAGACCAAGTGCATAGATATTGTATCATCTAATCAGCGCCTAGAGTTGCATCCATTTCATGCTTGTTAGCCCATCAAAGAGTTACATACCTTAATTCGAGGTCTATAATGGAAATTTTGGGTTGAATCTATCACTATTGTCTTTTTAATAAGCAAGGTTTTTAGAATTTTAGAAATCGTTTATCAAATCCTTATTCAGAGAACAGCTTATATGATTAAAATCAACACTGGTAGACTACATCCCTTGATCTATGGTTGCTGCTTTATTTAAATTAGAAACCATGCCTCGCTCATATCAAAGGGTATAGCCTTTAGATTTAGAAAAATAGTGAGTAAAACCGCGATGGAAACGTGGTGCTTCATCATTTATATGAGATATAACTTCAATGGAGTTATTTTATTTATTACCACATTTAACGCGCTGTTGTTTTGATTCCTCTTATAATTGTTCATAGCATTAAACTGGTCAGTAATGCTTTTGTCTTTTTCCTCGTGTCATGTGATTTTCGGGCTTCTACACTTGCTTTATGACTCAAATTAGTGTTTTTCTTTACTAAGTAGGATTTAAGTGTAAGGATGTTTTATGGAGTTTGTAAGATGGAAATCGGGAAAACAAATATTTTTTATGTGGACTTGTCAGCTTTCTTTTGTTAGGCACTCTTAATTTGTTATGTTTGTTCTTGCCACAGTGGCTGGAAACTCGTTTTTCCCGCCTGTCAAGACATCAAACAGAGCCCAGCACTTAAGAAACCAGCTACCACATCTCCCTATCTCGTGTAAAATGTGTAGGATCATTTTTTTTCCTTTAACTTCACTCGTTGCTCATCATTTTAGTTGCATATGGTTTTATACTATTAGGAAATTAGGGCTGCAACGTAGAACGTAAACTTGAGCCAATCCAAACTAATTAAGGTTTGATTGGAAGTTTTTCACTTAAAGATGGGCCTGTTGAGGTCTCAAGAACCGCCAATTTAAACCACACATACTGCCTATCATAATTTGCAATGATTATGTTTATGTAACAAGTAAATGTCTTTTAAAGCAAAAGTCTACTAAGCTTAATGTACTTTCCTTCCTGGGTGAGGAACATAAAAATATAATATTTTAATGATTATGATCAGGAGTAAGGGCCTTTGTACTATCATACTTTTGAACTCATGTAACTTTTGGGATATCATTTATAAAAGCAAACACAAAAAGTATTTGTTGCTCTTCATACTATCCCATTTTGGATCCTTCCATGAAAATTTTTGTCGATTTCATTATCCATTTTAGTTATAGGTGGATGCTTTTCATAAGGTTGGTGACACCAAATGTCAGATGCCTATTTACATTATTTTCCCTTTCAACCAATGTGAACGGGCTATTCCGATTTGAAACGCGGTTCATCACTTTTCATGTTTGCTTCTCGTGCTCCTTTACAAGTGGTCGAGTCGCACTCTTCGTGACTCAAATGGCAAAAAGGGTAAGAATGGGCATATCAAGAATCGACCAGAGTTATCTGTGTTAATTTTTTTCCTTTACAATAATAGCGTTTTTATTTAATTTAGGTTGCTTCATGAGCGTATTAAAAATAATGAAGTCAGTTGGAAGTAATATATTCTTTATCGTCAAGTTGAAGAATGATCCTCCACTACTATATATAAGTCTTTGCTAACTCAACTTCTGGTGTTAGATTTTCTCGTTGAAATGTCATATTTCCGCATTTAATTTTTTTCTTAACTTGAAGATTAGGTGTTTTTTGAGTATGGAAATCCTTTTCTCTACCTCTATTTAGTTTTGTATCTTATTCTCGAGCTGATTTATACTTTCTCTCTAATATCCCAAAGCATGCCACTTTTCTTATAAAACAGTTTCTTAAGTTCGATTCCATTGTTATTATCCTTGGTGTGACTTCTTTATGTCTATTGTGTTTAGTACTTAGTCTTGAAACAATTCGAGTTTCTTCGCTCTATTTCGGGATTCAGATGAGGAACTTTTGGGGGTCATAGCAACCCGGTCATGGTGACAAAGCCAGAGCCTTAGTATTGCTTTTTTTTCTACAATGGTTTAAGAAGAGAATACTTAAAAGCGCAAAGGGCACACCAAAGGCTATGGCAGCGGTATACAAGAAGATCTAGCGCCTACAAAAAGAAAGGAGAGAAATAAGGAGCCTTGAAATTGCACAAGCGGTGGGCGGTCAAAGTGGGTTATGGAGGTTCAGTTCGGCGCAAAGGATAAAGAAAGAAAGAAAACTTATCGCAACAAGAGAGAGATGTATAAGGAATGTGATCTTCCTTAAGAACTCTGAAAAGTGAACTTATGCTTACTAAATTCTTAATGGTTCTCACTAATCCTTCAACACTCCAATACATCTTTTTCTAAATAAAAAGGCCAACAAAAACCTCACAATACAAGATTAGTGACCCCACTATTCCTCCCCCTTTCCCTAACTAACAATAGTACAAGTTCCCAGCATCTTCATGGGATTGGTTCTAAAACAAGCTCTAAGAACTACAAAAATTCAAAGATTTTGCATATTGTATTTTGAGTAAGAATCTATGTTTTCAATTTTAAAAGGAGTTTTCTAGGTTTTCTTAGAAGAACTAATAGTTTTAGGAAAGGAGGAAGAGTTTTAATTAATTAAGTTTATTGTTTCATGGTTTTATTCAAATTCTAGTGTTTTATAAAGCCTGATAGGGACCAATTAATGTAAAAGATTATGTGAGGATTGCGGGACACCCCAAAACCCCGTCCTGGCACTCACCGGTCGTAACACTGCCCCGAGAGAGTGTACAAGACATGACAAGTGGTACAATCATGATCTGAAGAAAAATGATACGTAAGACATAATTAAGTTAGAGATGGGCCATAGTAGGAATTTCAAAAGTCGATTTGTAATATTTAAATGCTTGAGGACAAATTTAGCAATTAAGGAAAGTTGAGGGGGGTGAAAGTATAATTAATGGAAGTTAAATAGTAAATTAATAATAATAAATTACCGTAATAATTCAGTGGAAGTCTCGAAATTCTAGATCTCGATGACGAAACTGATCGCTACCAAGTAAGTTCGCCTCAAGGAATCTAGTGACCTAGAAAAGTTTCGTTAAATTCCGAGATAGTCGGAATATTTTACGAATTTCTAGCGACGGTTTAGCGAAACTCAAACGGGATTTTGAAAAATTCCGAAACACAAATAGTTAAAGAATATTCAATTAGGATAAATAAAATCAAACTCGACAAAATAATTCATACGGTCAAAACTGACTGGGCTAGCCGGAATAAATGGACACGTGGTCCCACTTGAAAAAAACCAAACTTAAAAGTTTGGCAAAGAGGGAGAAGACGGGCTGAAGCCGCGCGCTACCGCCCAGAGATTTTTGATTTTTATCTTTCAATCTTCTTCTCGGGATGATATGAAAATCAACGCTTGATTGGGTTTCGATAAATACTTTGTAAAGTACTCTACGCCACGAGGGCTACGCTATGAGTACCAAACACAGATTTCACTCTAGAATTGTAAATATGCGAAACCCAAATTTTTAGTTTTTCTTATCTACGCTATTCTAGTGGTCGTAATTTTTCTGACCAAAGTTTAAGTTACTCTACGACGAGCTACGCGCGACACCAAAATTCGCTTTTTGTCAAACTTCAAGAGATGGGAAATTTTCCTACTTGTATTACCTTCCTTTGAGCCTAAAGGCTATATAATGGCTTGGAATATTCTTAGAGGTTATAAATCAAATTCCAAATTTTTAGACTGAGTTTAGGAATTTTAGGAATTTTAGGAAATTTTGACTATTTTCTGATAAATCATCAATTTCAAGACTCAAGCTAAAACAGCTTTGTTAAATTTCAGATTTTATTCAGATAAATCGACATAATTTTCGTAAATGTTTCTGTTTTTAGACTATATGAAAGCCTCTTTTAGTTCAGACCCACTATATGCCTCGTGAATGGCATTTGAAAAATACATATTTTAAATTTTAATTGTAGCACCAAGTGTAAATTGTTTCAAGTTGGTCACGTGTGTGATTTAATTACATCGAAAGTGTGTAGGCTAAAAGTAAATATGGTAAGTCATGAATCACACAAGTTTAAGTATAAAGCAAAAAGAGGCGAGCGTCAAACTCATTTTCCAAATACTGTTATTATTATTATTATTATAAATCGTTCAGACCGGTATTTCATGGTTTCTAAATTGTAAACCATCTTTCAAGCAATGGTTTTGAGTTAAACCATTTTTGAAAAGTAAGTAAATGGTTTTGAATAATTAAACCATTTTTCAAGCAAGCAAGCAAGTAAGTAAATGGTTTTGAATAATTAAACCATTTTTCAAGCAAGCAAGCAAGTAAATGGTTTTGAATAATTAAACCATTTTTCAAGTAAGCAAGCAAGTAAGCAAATGGTTTTGAATAATTAAACAATTTTTCAAGCAAGTAAATGGTTTCAAAGTGTAAAACCATTTTACAAAGAGCAAGCAAGCAAGCAAAGAATGTTTGTGAAAAACAGGCCTTCCCTAGTTCTAAGCAAGAAAACCGTCGTGAGGTATTCCGACGCAGACCAAGTGGTGTTAGGATCTCATATACGCATTTTAGTTTACTCGGCTCAAACGAGACATACATCACATTTGGGAAATGGTACCATGACGATGCGAAAGATATGCGTTACGAGCTCTAACTACTACGGTGACGGCGACCCGTGTCAATTCCACCATATTCACCTAAAGGTGATGCGACATGTGTCCTTTTCCACCAGACGGCCGCCAAAGCTTCCGCGGTTCACTAGGTACAGTAAGCAAAATAAAGCTCAAAGGGTTGATATTTTTCATAAAGTATAATATACGCTTTGAAAATCAACTATTGTCTCCTATCGCCCAGCTTCCGTGAGTTTTAAAGCAAATCTGCTGAGCCAAGCTCCCGCTTAGATTTCAAAACGATCGATTGAGCCAAGCTCCCGTGGGATTTTAAAGTAAACGGTTGAGCCCAGGCTCCCGTTTTATTTTCAAAGAATGCGGTCGATTCCGTGCTCCCGTTTATGAAAGCCTTTGAGAAACTTTAAAGCAAAAGGTTTGTGAAAGGTTTTAAGAAACTTTCAAGCAAGATAAAGCAAGCAAACAAGAGAAGTTTTGAGAAGTTTTATAAACTTCTAAGCAAGCAAGAAATGAGAGCTATAAGCTTTTAAAGAAAAGCAAAGCAAAGCAAGATTAAAAAAAGTTTTATAAACTTTTAAAAGCAAGGCACAAAAGGCAAGTTTAAGAAGAGCTTTTAGAAACTTGAAAGCAAAGAAAGCTTCTCGAAAATATTCAGAAAAGAGAGTTTTACATTTTTGAGACAAGCTTTTCCTGAAAAGAAAAACCTTTATAAAAAGATACATTCACCGAGCCGTTTAGCTCATTATTTCAGATTTAAAACTATTTTCCGTACTGCATACTCGACGCTGGAGCAGATTAGGATTCTCCTGACATTTATATCACTATTTACCAGAATATTGTGTAAGGAAATACTTTCAACTTGTATAATGGAGCATATGCATGTTAGAGAAGTTGGTGAGAATGTGTTGGTATGCCTGTTGCCATTTTGATATAAAGTGTAAAATCGGATGTATACAGGATTTGGGACATGTCCTATATGCAGTCATATGCCAATAAATTTTATAAAATCATAAGTTTAGAAAAGAAAATTTTTATAGGAGGTTTTAGTACAATTACGCTCGCTTCACAGAGTTTCTAAATAAGCAGAGGTAACCGTCAGGGATTTCGTGATGCCCACGCCGCCACCGGGAAGGTGGGGTGACAGGTATCGCAGCATAAGTACTGGGCAACCATGCATGTTCGAAACTTAAAGTACATACATATGAAGTGAGTCAAAGTATTAAACTGATTTTGGTAATTACAAGACTATGTCGTGAAGAGGACGAGGTCGCCCTAGAGAGTAGTCGCGTGAAGGTCTCCGGAAGGCCCCCTAAGTACCCGAGAGAGATGAGAAACGAGTCGGGGTTCCACTACCGCTCTATGAATCAGCCTGGCAAAGAGGTCGACCGGGACCATCTCGGCTACCAGGGAGCTCAAGTGCCGGATTGTTTACGGCAGAGCAGTGGTATAGATTGCACATATAGCCATAGCGACTGGGCTGCCAGCCGCAACCTCCACCAAGACCTGTAGGTTCTGAAGAACCGGAGGTCAATAGAGAGAGTGCGTAAACCTGGGCGCCTGCCATATGACTAAGAAGTAGGATCCATGTACCAAGCATGGGTTAGACCGAGCAAACAAAGCCATGGAGTTAGCCGGGTCGCACTGATGAGCAAAGAGTCTTCGTTTTCCAATTTTCATGGAAGACAGTGGCTAAAGATCGTGGGATGTCGTAGAGGAGGAACTTAAACGGCATATCATGGGACCAATTTCAAATAAGAGTTCACCGATAGTTCTTTCCTCAGTCATAAGGACTGGGGGACTGATGAGTTCTTCAAAGTTAGGAACGTAAGAACATGTCGCTAGTCGACATGAGAAGAGGTTCTGAATCCGCGATTGGTTCCATATATTCAAGCCGATGAAGCCATGAAGTGCAAAAAAGGTTCGTCGATCGCAGACCGGATCCGAAAATGTCCATACCTCGCGTAATGCATTCTGGGACTTAGCTCGAGGCGCCGAGAGCCGAGCAAAGTAATGGCCGCCATGTATCGTAGCAGGCAAGAAAGGGAAGAGGAGTGCACTGCACTTCCCGCAGCCCGACAAAGACAAAGCAGAAAAGAGGAACAAGGGTGTAGGTTACGAGGCTGAGGCAGTGTCGAGGAGCCAATTTCAATGTGGATCATGAGGCTCCTCGCTTGCCAGCTGGCACCCGCAGTCTCTCCCGTATGTCATATGTGTCGAGGCTACACTGCTGGGAGTGTAAGATATAGCATGTGATGTTTCCACTGCGGCTGAAGGCCATTTTATTAGAGAGTGTCCCCGCTTGATTACGTGTGAGACATCGCATAATGGGGTTTACCCCACACCCGAGATGAGCACTCAAAGGTTCAGTGAGAGGTTTCCAAGGTAGGCCGTACTACAGGTAGAGGCGGCCGTGGTGTAGGCAGGCGCGCCCTGTGGATGCGCATGTGAGCCCTCGCACTCGTGCCGTAGTGATATGTGACCTGAAGAAGATGCGACAAATCGTACGTGGTCACCGGTATTATTTCTATCCTTGATCATGATGCATATACATTAGCAATCTGTGAGCCACGATTCATTTGCATCCAAGCCCATTCTTAGATCGCTTTCACATAGAGACTCCAGCCCATTAGAGGGTCAGATGGAGAGTTTCCTTCCAAATTGAGATCCGTTATTCTTGACAAAGCAATGTGAGATGGGTGAGAGTTCTCGATTGAGGGATGTGGAGTTCCAGCTGGATTCAGGGCCTTAGACATGAGGGGACTTATGTGGTTCTCATGATTTGGCTATCTTTGCCATAGAGCCACATTAGATTGTTATAAAAAGGAAGTAAAGTTGCATAGGCTGTGAAATCGAGGTTAAGTTCAGGGAATATGTAGAGAGTTGATCTTCCAAGATGATTCCTCATATGACACAGTAGAATGCCGCGTAAGGGTCGTGGTTATCTAGCTTATGTGGTGGAAATGTGAGTATGAGGGACTCGTGGATGATTCCAATGTTAGAGAGTTCCCACATGTATTCCTGCATGATACAGATTACCTGCAAAGAGAGCGGAGTTCACCATTGATTCGATCCCGTGGATCGAGCCCATTTCATTCCTCCCCATAAGATTTGGCTCCTCGTAGAGCCGAGGAGCCAAGGCCCGCTTAGAAGAATTGTTAAGTAAGGATTCATTCGATCGAGCATATCCCCACGGGGAGCTCTAGTTCTCTCTCGTGAAAAAGAAAGACGGGAGCTCATACGTGTATAGATTATAAGCAATTAAACAGAGTTACCATCCGTAATCAATATCCACTCCCTAGGATCGATGAGTTATTCGATCAAATTAGGTCCCAAGTGTACTCAAGATAGACTGAGGTCGTATCATCGATGAGAGGCAGTGGAGAGTGATGTACCTAAGATCGCATTCAGACACGCTACGACATTATGAGTTTCTGATGCCACACACTAATGCCCGACAAAGATTTATGGATTTGATGAACCGGGGTATTCCAAATGATGGATAGGTTCGTCATAGTTTTCATTGATGATATCCTAGTGTATTCAAAGAGTTCAGAGGAACATTCCAGCACCCGAGGATCAGGTCATAGACCCTAAGGAGCCGACACAAATATGCCAAGTTGAGTAAGTGCCGCTGGCTCAACAAGGTGGCATTCTCAGTCATGTCATTTCAAATTTGACGGTGAGTGTGGATCCCCGTAAAATAGAAGGAAAATTGAAACCACCAAAGAATGTGTCAGAGGTCAGGAGCTTCCTTGGTTTGAAGGTGGCACATGTGAAGTTTGTCGAGGGGTTTTCCAAGATAGCACTCAATCGACTAAGTCGACAAGGAAAGATAAAGCAGATGACAAGACAACACAAGAGTTTCGAGGAGTTGAAGAGTAGATTGACTTCAGCCTCAGTTCTATTTCTTTACCCAATGGAAAGATGGATTCGTGGTTTATAAGGATGCTTGTGCAAGGCCTGTCAGATTACGTAATGATGGTGGTGATTGCATTTCTGGACAACAAGGGGCATTATGAGAATTACCCTACAGAATGATTTCAGAGCCAGTAATCGTGCTGCAATTAAAAATATGGAGACATTACTTATATGGTGTTCTTGTAGATCTTTTACAAATCATAAGAGTCTTCAATATATTTTCACCCAAAAGAGTTAAACCCGAGGTGTGAAGATGGTTTAGTCGACAAGGACTACGACCGCACTATCGAGTACCATCCAAGAAAAGCCAATGTCGTGAGTATGTCTCTGAGTAGGCGACTGCAGGTGTTCTTGTCTCATGAGATCAAAGTTTATCCGCCACTATCGTAGATTTGAGAAACATTAGGGGTGATATCGAGGCCAGGATTCAGGAGCCCTCACAAGCCACGCTTCATGTTATCATTTGAAGGGGGACCGCATTCTAGCAGTGGCGTACCACGGATCCACGTGATGATTGCTTATGGAAGAGATAGAAAAAGGAAAGAAAGCACAATTTCATATTAGAGATGATGGCATGATAAAGGAGCGACGAGAACGCATGTCGAAATCGCAATAAAAGAGACTCCAGTAAGAAGCATATCTTATCTCAAGGTGTATGCTATGCATCCAGAAGTACCAAGATGTGGCTGCACTTTGAAAGAACATTACTGGTGGAATGGGATGAAGAAAGAGATCGCGTAGTTCGCTTTCTAGGTGCCTCAACCTGTCGCCAGGAAGGCAGAAAGCATCGTAGGCCCGCGGAAGATACATAAATGCATTCCCTATCCAGTCAAGTGGAAATGGGAAAAGATTACTATGGATTTTGTTACAGTCTTCCACGACTGAGGCAACATGATGCGATATAGGTGATAGTAGATCGACATCAAAGTCTGCTCATTTCCTACCAAGCACGTTGAGGATTCTTTAGAAAAGTCAGCTCCAATTGTATGTGGACGTAGATAGTGAGACTCTCAGCCAGGGTCTCCGGGGCCGAGAAGCTCTGACGACCCTGTGTTCACATCCGTGTTTTCAGCCTAGTTTGTAAACAAATTTTAGGTAATTTCGCTTTTCATTTCAAAGATAACATTTCATCCTCTCGTATTTATGGCTACTGTAGATGACCATTCAGACGCGGAGGATATGCCGAGAGCTGCGGTGCCTGGAATTCAAAGGAAGTCGATACCATCAGCACTAATGAGCTCGCCTACAACAATAGCTACCGCCAAGATAGATATGGCTCCATTTCAGCGCAGTATGGCAGAAATGCAGGGACTCCAAAGGTGCTGGGATGAGGTTGATGAAAGAAGACTAGCAGTCCTCGACCAGTACTGCATCACTCGCGAGAAAGTGAAAGTTGTTCGTGGATAAACTTGAAGATAGCAAGAGATAAATGGAAGTTATGCGACAACCGTCAGAGACTTACAATTCGAGATAGGTGACCAAATCTTTTTGAAGATTTCACCTTGGAAAGGTGTGCCGAGACTAGGGAAACGAGGCAAGCTTTAGTCCGGAGGTATACTGACCTTATGAGATTATGGAGCAAAGTAGGCCGCGAGCTTACAAGTCGTGGCTACTCCCAGTTATCATGATCTGGCGATACATTCCATGTATCGATGTCGAGGAAATATATCCTGCATCCTTCATATGTATCGAGAGCGTACCATTGCAAATAAAAAGAACTCACTTACGGCGAGATACCCGTGCGTATCAGGATCAAGGAATGTGCTCGAGAAGCTAAAGTGATTCCATTAGTTAAAGTCTTATGAAGAATCATGAGAGGAGGCAATACTGGGGAGCCAGGCTCGATGCACTGCCAAGACTTACCTCTATTTCTTGATGAGGTATTTTCGCTTCTCTTTCTTTTCGAGTTTAGTTTTATTCATATTTTTGAGGACGAAATGTTCATGAGGGAGGATTTTGTAACACTCGTCCCGAGAGAGGTACAAAGATATGACAAGGGTACAATTGTCATTTAGCAAAAAAGGATATGTAAGACATAATTAAGTAGAGATGGGCCATAGTAGGAATTTCAAGTCGATTTGCAATATTTAAATGCTTGAGGACAAATTTACAATTAAGGAAAGTCGAGGGGGTGAAAAAGTATAATTACGGAAGTTTAAAGAGTAAATTAATAATAATAAATTACCGTAATAATTCAGTGGAAGCTCGAAATTCCTAGATCTCGATGACGAAACGGATCATACCAAGTAAGTTCGCCCTCGCGAAATTCAGCGACTAGGAAAAGTTTCAAATCTTAGATAGTCGGAATATTTTACGAATTTCAGCGACGTTTAAAGTGAACCCAAAACTGATTTTTGAAAAATTCCGAAAAATGACAAATAGTTAAAGAATATTCAATTAGGATAAATAAAATTGAAACCGGGACAAAATAATTTGTTTCGGGGCTGAAACGGACTAAGAAGTGGAATAAATGGACACGGTCCCACTTGGAAAAAACCAAACTTAAAAGTTTGGCAATAGGAGAAGATCACTAAGCCGCGCTGGCCGTCTGCAGAGAGATTTTTTTTGATTTTTATCTTTCAATCTTCTTCTTTATTTATGAAAATCGACCGCTTCTGATTTCGTCTGGATAAACACGAAAGCAATTTCACGCGATTTAGGCTACGCGTGAGTACCAAAAAACACAGATTTCACCGAGAATTCAGTAAATATGCTAAAACCCAAATTTTTAGCTTTTTCTCAGATCTATCGCTATTCTATGGTCGGTAATTTTTCACCAAAGTTTAAGCATTTACGCCGACGAGAGCGCGCTGTGGACACCAAAATTCGGTTGTCAAACTTGAAGAGGTGGGAAACTTTCCTACTTGTATTATTTCGAGCCTAAAGCCTATATAATGGCTTGGAATATTCTTAGAGGCTATAAATTCACTCCCAAAATTTTAGACTAGTTTAGGAATTCTTGTGAATTTTTAGGAAATTCTTGGGGACTATTTATTGGGGCCTCTGACTGAATTTCAAGACTGCTTTTCAACAGCTTTTGAAGCAAATTTCAGATTTTAGTCAGACAAGTATGACATAATTTTCAGAAATGTTTCGGGTATTTTTAGACTATATAAAGTCTTTACTAGGACCAAATTACATGCCCAATGGCATTTGGTGTCTACATATTTTCCTCGAAAATTTTAATCGTAGCACCAAGTGTGCAAATCATTTGTCAGGCTGACGGTGATTTAATACATCGAGTGTGGTGGCTAAAAAGCAAATGAAAGTCATGGAACTGTGCTCAAGTTTAGCAAGCAAAGAGGTGAGTGTTCTTAAAACTCATTTTCCAAATACTAGTGTATTATTATTATTATTATAAACCTGCTTTGTAATCGTATTTCATGGTTTCTAAATCAGAACTATCTTTCAAGCAAGCAAAATGGTTTCGAAAGTTAAACCATTTTTGAAAAGTAAGCAATGGTTTTGAATAATTAAACCATTTTTCAAACAAGCAAGTAAATGTTTGAGTCAATAACCATTTTTTCAAGCAAGCAAGTAAATGGTTTTGAATAATTAAACCATTTTTCGGCAAGGCAAATGGTTTTGAATAATTAAACAATTTAAGCGCAAATGGTTCAGCGTAACACGCAACGCGCATGGCGCCGCAGCGCAACGCCGCTTCGGCAGGTACGTTTATCCAATCGGGCCGGTGAAAACCGCCGGAGGGCATCATCGATCGCACCCGTAAAGTGCGTGTAGGTGTTAGATCGATCCGCCGCTACGCATTTTGAAGTCATCGGCCTACGCGTAAAGTAGCAGGTGTGAAACGGAGACATACATCATGCATTTAAAGGAGACTGTGGCACGATGCAGGAGTATATAAGGTTATAGAGTTCTAACTATTATTATGGTGATGGCTAATTCAGTCAATCCTGCACTTATATTCCTCACTAAAGGTGATGACAATGTGTCCTTCCACCTAAGACGGTCGCCTGTGCCCCGTGGTTCACTAGTGGTACAAGAAGGTACAGCTCCATGGGTTGGATGTTTTTATACATAATATACGCTTTGAAAATCAACGATGGTTCCCTGGCCGCCTCAAAGCTTCCGAGAGTTTTAAAGCAAACGGGTTGAGCCAAGCCCCGCTTAGATTTCAAACGATCGTCGTTTTCAAGCTCCCGTGGGATTTTAAAGCAAACTGTTGAGCCCAGGCTCCTGCCATTTTCAAAGAATGTCGAGCCTGTGTTCTGCTTTAGCAAAAAGTTTTGAGAAACTTTAAAGCAAAATAGAAAGTGTTTGAAGAAAGAAACTTTTCACAAGATAAAGCAAGCAAACAAGAGAAGTTTTGAGAAGTTTTATAAACTTCAAGCAAGCAAGAAATGAGAGTTTTATAAGCTTTTTAAAGAAAAGGTGTTGTGCAAGAGCAAGATATTAAAAGTTTACAAACCTTTTAAAAGTTACTAAGTACAAAAAGTGTTTAAGAAGAGTTTTAGAAACTTGAAAAGTTAAAGCAAAAGCTTCCTGAAAATATTTGTAAAAGAGAGTTTTACATTTTTGAGATAAGCCCTAGTGCCAAAACCTTTTATAAAGCATACATTCACTGAGCTCGCGAGCCCATTCTTCATTTTATTTGGGTGGATTTAAAACTATTTACTGCATATCTGACGCCTGAGCATTAGGATTCTCCGACATTTATATCAAGGTCAATAAGAAACATGTGTAAGGAAATACTTTCAACTTGTATAATGGAGCATAAGTGTACGCATATAGAGTAGTTTTTGAGAATGTGTTGGTATGGGCTTGCCGTCATTTTGGATATAGCAAATCGGATGTATACAAGGATTTGGGACATGTCCTATAGTGCAAACAAGATGTCGCCGAAATTTTATAAAAATCAAGTAAGTTTAGAAAAGAAAATTTTTATAGGAGGTTTTAGTAAGCAATACGCTTCGCTTCACAGGAGTTTCAGTCGCTAGAGGTAACGGCCAGGATTGCGGATGCCGCCCACGCCGCCACCGGGAAGCGGGGTGGGGTGGACATCACGACCTCATGAAACCCTGTGTCTCATAAGTACGCAGACTCCATGGCACTTCAGCAAATGCACTAATAGGGCCCATCATCCATACTCGGGCTCATACGGTTACAAGACCATACATTTATAGATCCAAGATATTACATCACTTTATTTACAAAACATATATTAAAAACTATTTCTGCTCTAATATATACATAAACAAGAATCAAGGCACAACCGCCCGTCTATACCCCCGGCCTCTAAGGAGCGCCATCTGCCTGCACCTGTCCTGTACCTGAAAGGGGGTCCCACGACGGGGTGAGCTAACGTCCAGTAGAGATAAATCCTACAAGGGTTATTCCTTGCCTAGGTGCACATGAAAATGATCATTTCATAGTCAAACCAACAACCAATCCGTGCATACATGTTGTCCTATTATGGAAAAAATCTACATGCATGTATAAGACGACACTTTACATGCCCCAAGTACCGGGTCAACCTCCGACCCACCACCCAATGCAAGTGCCAATGGGAAATCAACATCGAGTCACCTTAATTTCATCTCACAACCCGTAGTCTGTGATATTTATTTAATCATTTTGTGTCTTTTTGGGCAACTGAACTTTCCGGGGTCTCATCGCAGGTCTTTTACACCCTCCGACATTTTTCGGGCTTTCACCGTGATATGCTGTTCAACCAAAGCCGTGCTTTTCACCCGAGGGGGTATCTATCCCCATCACACGCCCGACATTTCATTTTCCATTTTCGCTAACACCTGAACTCCAATCGACTCATCCCATTCTAAAGCCCACACGATTCAACACCAAACGTAGTGCCAACCGGCACCATGAACACACTTTCATGTAATGTGGTGTTACCGCACACCAATGCAATGCACTTTGTAAGCATCAAGACTCAAACCCATGACCAATGTATGAAGACCTCTACATGGACATTCTACACCATACACACTACATGTGTAAAAGTATGAACACTATGTCTAATAATAATAACATTTCATATATTTAACATACATGCAAAGCCATGTTATTCCACATATTCAAATCAATACATCATATGCTACGCACTACATCTTTTCTATCATTTAGTTTATTCATGTCACCACATCATTCAAGTAATGCATTAAAATAATTCCAATCCATTACTTATAAGCACGCCATAATTCATATTCTTAAAGCGAGACATGTATGTCACCATACAACCCAATGCATATAATTATTTCCATCTTTTTATCACATAATTTCACAAATTCAGTAATGTCATTGAATTCATGGCAATAATAATATTACTAGCCATTCCTGCACTACAACCTGGCTATGTCGCCTAAGAAATAATCTAGACTTAGTCCAGAAGTCCAGCTTTAAAATACTCACAAAAA
Organism: Tetrastigma voinierianum; assembly: GCA_016808115.1. Classification (NCBI taxonomy): domain Eukaryota; kingdom Viridiplantae; phylum Streptophyta; class Magnoliopsida; order Vitales; family Vitaceae; genus Tetrastigma; species Tetrastigma voinierianum. The sequence continues at coordinate 184,821 of JAEQBH010004167.1, read as the reverse complement.
ATCCAACACACAATTCCCCGTCAGGCCATATGCAATCCTGGGCATTTTGATTACAAAACTTGCCCCGAAAACATAAGTTCCGAAACAAAACCTGACTATCTCATCAACTATCCGTGATCAGGCGCCCAATGTTCAGCCATATTTTGGCTGAGAACTTTATTTTATTAAATTTCTAGACTCAACGATTTGAGAGTCCAAGAAAGCGAATCGGAGTCTCGACGAAAGTTACTTCCAAAGTCGACGCTACCGATTCACAAGAGTGTGCGGAAATTGGGCACACCCCGTCATTATCCCGCTCTGGATTTTGCCATCCTAGTACACAAAGGTTCGGTCCTGACAGTCCCAAGATCTCAAACCCGGTCTCACCATCACACAATCACAAACAAACCACATAACATCTAAATTCGCCCTGGAAACCTGACGAAACCAGAGGCCATTACACGGCCCCCTAGGCGTAAAATAACCTTTAGCAGTGAGGAAACCCACCTCTCAGAGAGCGCCCGGGTTCTCACACCCCGGTCCGCCACCGTGCAACACTTTCTTTTCCTCTTCTTTTCCTCTCTTCCTCCCCTTTCTCTCTTCTTTCTTCTTCCTTTTCCTCCCTTCCTCCTCCCCTTTCTCCTTCTCCCTTTCTCTCTTCTCCTTCCTCCCTTCTCCTCCTTCTCCTTGTCGCTCCCACTCTGACCGAGCCACACTGTATGAATGAACTCCGCCTACGCCCATATTTATAGCCTTCATTAGAGCTATGAGCAGTCGACATGGCATGCCATGTGTCACACACACATGGCATGCCATGTGTCAGCACACATGGCTTGCATGTGTCACACATGCATGCCCTTGCCATGCATCGTGACAGCTGACGGTTTGCCGTGTCACCTACATGGCTTGCCATGTGTCACTCACATGGCTTGCCATGTCACCTGCATGGCTTGCCATGTGTCACCATGGCTTGCCATTATGTGTCACCGACATGGTTCGCTATGTGTCATCCACATGGTTCGCCATGTCATCTACATGGCCTCGCCATGTCGCCCCGACATGCGCTTCTCAAATACGTGAGATTCGACTATCTTTAATTCAATGAAATTTACTAGGTAACTAGATTTCACGAGATGATTCTAACTGCGGTAATCTATTTTATTTCATCCGAGATCTAGAAAAATCCTAACTTTTCTTCCCGACTATTTCAAGAAATTAACATTTTGCTCCCATTTTTATCTCAAATTAAATTTAAATTTTCACGTTTTACGTTGATGATCATTTTTTGTTTATAATTTTTTTAGTGACATACATTGCAATTGGTAAAGGTAAGATTTCACTGATTTTTTGTCTAAGTGATATTCCTAAAAGACCCTAATGAGACTAAGATTTTACATCTTCTTTGTTTTTTTTTCCTTATATATTATTTTACTTTTTTCCTTCCCATAAATTCCTGTTCCTCATTCCTTTACTTATACCCTAAAATATTGAAACCCTATTTTATTTTACATTTTCCCTTCCCTTAAATTGTTGTTCCTCATTCCTTTCCTTAAACCTTAAAATATAAAAACCCTAGCCCGACTTTTTTCATTGTAGACAACAACTTTATAAATATCCTCTCAAATTGTCACTGTGGGTATCATTTCCATCACATCTCGTATGTCAGATATTTTCAAACACTTCTCTCTCCTTACTCGTAATCCTGAAATTGTTTCTCGTGGAGTATTTAATAATTTCTTTGGTTTAAAGACTATTAAGTTTCCATCTATTAGTTAGATTGTGAATTTCCTTCATTGAATGGGGAATTTTCTTATACTCATCATGCATGAGCATTCTTATAGTCATCATGTTGTACTATTGCATGCAAGTCATGATCTTCCAAGCACAATGCAGGAAAATGATGATAAATTTCTTAATAAAAGGTTGCATTCTATAGTATGTGAAATGCATAAGGTACTAGCTGTCGTGATTCTATATATGAAATTCCATAGGGTACAGTTTTTCTATTCATTGGTTAGATTGTGGAATTTCCTTCATCAATAGAAATTTCTTATGCCCATCATGAATGAGCATTCTTATATCCATCATATGTTGTAATTCCTTTCATGAAAGTCATAATCTTCCAAGCACAATGTAGGAAAATGATGATAAATTTCTTAATAAAAGGTTGCATTCTAGAGTACATGAAAATACATAGTCTACAAGCTTTTCATTCCTGAAATCCTTTCCATTATTCTATGCTTATCTTCATTTGTTTTGGTTGATGGTAACATGTTGAATGATTTGCATTAGGTTAGGAATCAAATTTGGGGTTTTATGGGCCACCCTGCATATTTTTTTTCCCCACTTATGTTTGTATTTCTTATGTTTTTTTTAATTTATCCATATTTGAAATTTATGTATTATTTAGTATGAGCATAAGTTCTATTAAAATGCAAATGTTAATTAGTCGATGGATCTCAAATCCTTGCAACTTCCTCTCTAAAACTGAGATGTTTATGCCTTTTTCTAAAAAGGCAACTATTAGCTAGATTGAGATTATTTGTCTATATTATCGAGGCTCGTTTGTTTAATTATGTACAAGCCACCAACATGTGTGTGTTTTGTTGCCACCTCTAAGGGAAGAGGGATTACTATGGGACTATCTTATGATTACTTTAATGCAGAAGCAAAAAGGACTTGATGGCCATTGCTCAGTCTGCGATAGCCAAGTGGCAAGCCTGCATTCCAAAGGATCCAACTGCACTTTGGAATGCTGAATTTGTGCAAGGTAAGAGCTTTTGCCAAATTATAGCTGATAATTGCCTGAGATAAATGGCAAGATAAGTTTATGTATTTTGGTTCCTTTTATAGTTTCAAGTCAAATGAACCTATCCTCACAGAAGGTAATTAAGAAATTGGTTAATCTGCCCCCTAACTCTTTCCATGGAAGAAAATTCTTAAATTTTAATTTTTGTAGATCAATTTCCGTGAATTCTATTTCGTGGAGCATTTTTTTCTTTTTTCTTTTATAAATTGGCCAAGAAAAATTCAGAACAATCTGTTTCTGAAGAACTACTTGTTAGTTCAAAGTTAGATAGATATCTCTATTGCCTTCTTTTCCATTAAATATTGACTGAGTAGTCATTGCCAAAATGTTGATGTCCTTTTAATCTTGTTGAAAGAGACACCTCACCCCTTCTAAGGTAAGGGAGTGCAGTTGCCACCTACTTAAATCCCTGCAATTGCTACTCAACGATCAGGAAACTCCTGTGAAGCGGCCGTACGCGAAAAACCTCCTATAAAAAAATTTTTTCTTTATTTTTCAACTTAGGATTTGCAATCTTATAAATGAAAAACTTCAAGAGCATGATGATCGCAGATAGTATAATTCCAAATCCTGTATACATCAAATTTACACTATATCCAATTATGGCAACCAGCATACCAACACATTCTCCCAAAACTACTCTATGTACATACATATGTTCCATTATACAAATTCAAAGTATATTCTTACAAAATATAATTAATACACATAACTTTATAATCGATGTCGACAAATCCTATCGCGGCTCCAAATGGCCTTGCGTAGACCAGACTGAAAATAGTTTTAAAATACAAAAATAATGAGCTAAACGAGATCAAATGAGTGTATGCTTTTATAAAAGGTTTTATTTTTCCTAAAACCTCAAAATCAGAAACTTTCTTTTACAATATTTTCCAGGTTTTACTTTGTTTACGCATTCAAAGTTTCTAAAACTTTTCTTGCTTGCTTGCTTTTATACTTACTTGCTTTTAAAAGTTTATAAACTTTAATACTTTCTTGCTCGCTTGCTCGTTCTTCTCTTTAAAAGCGATAAAACTCTTATTGCTTGCTTGCTTGTAGTTGAAACTTCTTAAATTTCTCTTGCTTGCTTTATCTCACATGGAAAAGTCTTTTTAAAACCTTTCACAAATCTTTGCTTTAAAAGTTTCTCAAAAACTTTTTATAAATACAGGAGCCTTGGCTCAACCGCATGCTTTGAAATAAAACGGAGCCAGCTCAACCGCTTGCTTGAAAATCCCACCGCTTGTTTCAACCGATCGTTGAATCTAAACTGAGCCCTCACCAACTGCTTAGTTTTAAAACTCCGAAAGTTCGGCATCGGGAACCAATGGTTGATTTTTCAAATCAGATATCATGCTCATAAAGCATCAACCACCTGGAGGCCTATTTTTCGCTTTATCAGACTTGTGAACACTCGAACTCGTGGCTCAACTGCGGTTTGCGGAAGGACCTTTGTCCGCATCACCTTTTCTCGTGAATATGGTGGAATTGACTCGTGTCGCCATCACCATAATTTAGTTAGGAGCTCATAACCTTATATACTCGCAGCACGTGCGACTGGCTCTTTAATGCATGATGTATGTTCTGGTTCACGACTGTGCAAAAACTAAATGCACGATGAGACCCTTAACACCACCGCACGCATCTAATACCTGACCTGGGCTTGTTTGCTTAGAACTAGGGAAGGCCTGATTTTCACAAACATTCTTTGCTTGCTTGCTTGCTCTTTGTAAAATGGTTTTACAATTTAAAACCATTTGCTTGCTTGCTTGCTTGAAAAATGGTTTAATTATTCAAAACCATTTGCTTACTTGCTTGCTTGAAAAATGGTTTAATTATTCAAACCATTCGCATTATTGCTTTTGCTTGAAAATGGCTTAATCATTCAAAACCATTTACTTACTTACTTGCTTGCTTGAAAATGGTTTAATCATTCAAAACCATTTACTTATTTGCTCGTTGCTTCGAAAATGGTTTTGACTTAAAACCAACCGTTTCAAAATGGTTTAACTCCAAACCATTAGCTTGCTTTCCACCATCAAGCGCTTTCTGAAATGGTTTGCAATCAAAACCATGAAATACCAGTGCAAACAGTTTATAATTTATAATAATAATACACTAGTATTTGGAAAATGAGTTTGTAACACTCACCTCTCATTACAACTCGTATACGCTCCATACCTCACCCGCCGCTTTAACCTACACACTCAAACGAATACGACGATATATTAATCGCCTACGTAATCGCATAACTTGACATACTTCCTAGACTTAATCACGCCAATCTATCATCGCCGGCGCTACGGCGTGATTAACGCTACGAGTCCCAATCTATTCGAACTTATCTTAATCATTTAATAAGGTTCCTAACCACGTTGTACGACCGCTTTCACTATGCTAAAAACATAACATTCGGGGCATTTGGGCATTTTAATATTACATGTACCTGTACACCCTGGACTCAGATCGGAGACATTGCATTCTAGGTGGTGTACCCAAGACACCTCGAATACGATCAAGACGCTTTGTTCTTGGTTGGGTGTACCCGCATACCCTCCGAATTTTGCCCAGTGCATTTTGTTATAGCCCCACTTTTGATACCAATTCTCTTCATACAACTTCTATAATTCCTAACACCTCAAGAATTATCCCGAAATCATCCACAACAATCCTCTACGACACCTCAATTGGTGCTATGGAACCCTAAACCTCAAAACCTTAGGTGAAAATCCAAGAACTCTACCTAAGGTCCACCAATCTTTTATAAAACCAGTAAGTAATTTGATGATTCCATGTCTATTTTCTCCCAATTCGGGGTTTTACCTCATAACCCCAACAATTCAAAGGTTTATGTGGATCTCTTCAGACAAAACTCCAGACCAAAGGAGCACCACCCTCCTTACCAAAGCCCTAGGAATCCAAAATATATTTGATTCTAAGACAACATACCTTAATCCTGGATTCCTCCTCCTTCTTTTCCTTTCTTCCTCCTCTTGAGCTCTTCCTCTCATCCTACGGCTCGCTAGGGCAACCTTGGTGACCAAATGAATTTCGCTTGTTTTTTTTTTTTTTTTTTATGTTTTAATATTTTTAATTGCAAATAGCCTCATCTTCTTTAATTTTTGCAATTGTAACTTATTTATTTGTATTGTGGCCTATCACAACTTAATTATGCCTTACATATCTCATAATGACAAATTGTACTCTTCTTAATACCATAATTTCGGTTCCATAAACTTTCATTTCCTACATTTAGTCTCAAAATATCGCAATATGACACTTGGTACTCTTTATACACCCCTACAAAGATCATGTAATGTACACTCCCTGGATCAGGTGTTACACTAAGACCGTCCCATTATGAGTGGTAAACTTATTACCAGCTGGCTGTGATCCGATAAAGATATTTTGTCTTATCACAAGGAGCCGCTTGTTATCCTTCGTGAAAGAACTCGCTGCTGGATATTAGGCAGTTAAGTGTAGTTATTAAACTCGTTTATATGTGTTATCAAAACTAACAGCAAATGCATTTTTTTCCTCTTCATTTTTTATAAAGAGGCACTTTTATGCGCATAACAAATTGTTATTTTACTTTACGTGGGAGTGAAGGGTCATCATTCTATCAGTGGAATTCCAGATGTTTGTTAGTATACTTGCATTAATAGTAGTTCCTACATGTTCATGAAGATAACCCTATTCCCGCGGCATAAAAAAGACAAAATAATATTAATATTGTGACATGGCCCGAGAATGAATTCCTTCCGGGAGTCAGATAAAATTGATAAACATTTTATGAAGTATTCATGGATCAAATTATGACTCCTTTATCGATGCAAAGTTTTGTTTGTTCAGGTTCAGGAACAATTCTGTCAAGCGCAATGTCGACGAGCACCTGCTAGGCAAATGGTCGCATTAACCCAAAACTACGTGGATTTCTGGGCCCATCCGTGGCACGCTTTTTATCAAATCAGAGCCGCTCAACAATCCTGTGAAAGAAAAGTACAACAATCAAGCCCAAAAGTTAGTTTGCATTCTCTCAGCAGAAACAGATGTCAAAATGAAAGTAATGGCACCAGAGCTCATGATCAAGCTTAGCAAGCCCCTGCTGCATAAAGAGAAAACTCCTTCACCGCTCGCTAATAAAAAGAAAGGCCGGAATGATAAAGTTCGGAACTGGCGCTCATTAGCAAATATGTGGGCGCAGATCCGCCAAGTCAAAACCCAGCTGGCGATCCAAGATGTCGGTAAATTCACGAAATCCCATTTCCTCGGGTTTCTTTTCTTGTCATTTGTGATTAAACTCGAAACATTCTTTCTTTAACCATCATGAAAAACTTGGATTTCAAATTCTTGTCACATTTTACTAAAAATTTATTTTCTATCTTTGTTCTGGCCGAATTCTTTAGACTATTAAGTTAATAGTACAAAAGGATGACAGTTCGTGAGTCAGAGATGCAAGCAATGATGAAGATGATCAAGATGCTAATTTTAAGAGAGCCTCCAATGGTGACGACGGTAGAAAGAGGAGAGTTGTTTTTGATTTCTCAAATGAAGAAGAGTTTGAAGATTTAAATTAATTGGGCTTCACTAACCCCAAAAGGGAAATCATGTATAACAAAATTGAAATACTAAACCTTTGGTTTCTGACAAAATCAATTTGAGTTTTGACCAGGAAAAACAAGATAAGCCAAAGGTCAAGGAAGAGAAATTGTCTAATAGAGAATATAACCGATCGATAAGGGAAGATTCTTCAGTTCTCAGCAAAGACAAGAACGATGCAATTTCCTCTATGCATAAGATACCCTATGGAGTTTTAAATTGATGAGATAAGAAGGATATGACGATCCTACTCCAAGTTCTCCTAAAAGGAGGAAAGTGATGAAGACACTGGAGCAGATGAGCACGGAGAGAAGGTAAAATCATACCGTGAAAATATCCCTCTATTCTCCCGAGGCTTTTACGCTCATACCGCTTTCTTTGGGGCCGATACTTTGATAAATCTTCTTAAAATGTTTTGGTTACTCATCCTAGTACACTACTAACTACTAATAGACACCCATATTTCAGAAAAAGTTTATTTCTAGAAGATTCCTAACATTATGGTACACTTGTATTTTTTAATTTTCCTTCATTATTACACAAAGTAAGAATTTTATAAAATGTATACTCCTCTAGTAAGCTCTGTGGCATATGTTAGTTGTCGGATTATTAAAACAACCATTCTTATCATACTTCTTCTAAAATTTATGTCATTCTTCCAGATTTTTTCCTTCTTCATTTTGTGTTTAATGTATTTATTATTCTATTTAGTAACTGAGGTAAATAGAGGGTGAGGAGGCAGAGACAAAGAAAACTCGAGTAGCAATGAGACAAAGAAATCAAATTAGCACAACCACCAATGCCGCAAAACAAAGTTAGACTCCTTTTCCTAAATTTAGTAATGATTTCCTTCCAGTGTAAATGTTTGTATGTTCTTATTCTAATCAGAAACACAATCGCTTAGGGTGTAAACGAGTCAAGTTATTCATGAACTTCTTGAACTTGACTCATAGAATACTCGAATTTGACTCGTAGTTAATCGAGTCGAGCTTGAGCTTGAGTAACTCGAGTAGCTTGTTGAGTTCGAGTATCACAATACCTAACTCGAGCAGCTCATGAGCTTTAATCGAGTCGAACTCAAGTCGGTGTCAAGTTGAGTCTGCTTTGAGTATAATTATTTATTAATTTTTTAATTGATTCGAGCTTTGTAGAGTCAAGTTCAAGTAGCTCGACTATTTTTCGAGTCAAGTTTCAAACATATGAAAACAAAGCTTGATCAAGTTCGAGTCAAGTTTCAAACATCTGAAAACAAAGCTCGATCAAGTTTGAGTCAAGTTCGAGCTTCAAGTTTTTTTAATTGAGTCGAGGTCGAGCTTGGCTATGTATCGATTCGACTCGATTACACCCCTACAAAATACCCATATCTAAATAAGTTTGAAGGTGCACTTGCACAATTGGAAGTGCAATCGACCACCCGGTTTATGAATCCGTGTCCCCTCTTATAACAAAGAAATCACCGGCAATGGGAAATGCCGCCCCTTCTAAAGCAGGAAGCAAGAAAGGAGGGAACCCAAAAGATCCTAAGCATGGAAATATTATGTCATTCTTCACAGGTTTGAGGGTAAAATCTCTGGAACTCACTGCCACTCCACCGAGTTTTATTTTATGGTTCACTAGTTTCTTCCAGCTTATTAACCTAACCACACCCCCCTCCCCCCTCCCCCTTTTGGCTCTTTATATTTGCTATATTCTTCATAGTTGGTCTCTATCCCAATTGGTATTCAATGCTTGTCGATGGTCTTAGAAATTTATCTCGCCTTGCTTGTCAGCTGATTCGCCTTGGATTTTAATTTTCTGGAATCGATTACATTCTGCATGCTATACGTTTGGTCGTGGAGCTTTCGTGGTTCAAAAGCAATTATATATATATATATATATATATATATATATATATATATATATATATATATATATATATATATATATATATATATATATATATATATATTAGGTATTTCTACTGAACACTTCTTAAAATTGTCTCGTTAAAAGTTAAAAGAAATGGCTTTTCAACTTGAAAATATATTTGTTAAAGTTGATATTTAATGAAAATATGGAATTTCTTAGATGGGAGTAAGAAAATTGAAATTGATATTTTGAAGAATTTTGATTTTACATAACTATGATAAAAACATTGATTAATGGGTCCTAGTGCTTTCTTTGCGCGGTAATCTCGACAATAGCCTTTTAAATCTTAAAAACCATATGGAAACTTCTAAGTATCTATTTGGAAAAAAATGGATTGCTATTACTATGAACTTTTTAGTTTTGGTTTTTGGGTTTTCTTTATAAAATGTTGCATGATTTTGTGGTGCTTTTCAAGGAATTAAGTCGAAAAAAGTTCTTACATAAAACCGACAGATTGAAGTAGCTGGACCAGGTACAGGCATGTCTCGCCACACAGAAGGGTCAAAGTCGCACTCATCGAGCACGCCTCGAGACGGTAACATTTTAACTTTAGAACATTTAAATATTTAGCAATTTGACTCCATTAGTCCAAAAATTCAAACCTTTGCATGGTTTTGCTAATTTTGGCTAAAATTTTCTTCTTTTGTCATTTTTTTTTAAATATGACTTAAAAAAATTTAGATAACACATTTTTATTAATATTAAGCCTTACAAATTTTAAATAATGTATTCCTCTAATTTGTACATATGTTATTTTTGACTTAATAAATTCATACTTTAGGGCTGCAGAATTGGCCGATCCCAATTTTATGAGGATCTTCAAGAAGATGCATGAAGAAAGCAGATGGCCAGTTTGTTGACAACAAGTGTCATATGATTGCTGTAAGTATCTCTTAGATTAATAAACTATTTGACTACCACAAAGAAATGCTGAGTTAAATGTGGTATGGAAAATATTAGAATATTTAATTATTTATATCTATAGTAATCGTAATTTTATTTTATTTATCATGTAACCTCGTGGAGGAACGTGTGGACAGCTTGCTTTTAGCCACTGAGGGTTCTGTTGATCTTCAAATCAATTGACTATGATCCTATATTTGGAGACCATAAGGAGGTCAAGAAGCAATGAGTGTACTACATCGGCTCGGCGGGAGTGGTTTTTTGTTCTAGTGTGTTTAGTTCCTCTGTCACAGCAGCAGTGGATGAGGCGATCGAGCAGTGAGTAATGAAAACAAATGAACGTATTGCAGCTATGGAGACGTAAATGAAAGAGAAGGATCACAGATTACTCTTTGGGAAGGATGAAATGCAAGAAATGGTTATGGAATGAGATGAGCACTGAAGAATGCAATGCAAATAAAGCAGATGACCAATACGCAATACGCTACGCGCTTTGATGCGCATGTAGATGGGACAATCGAGTTCCAAATATAGAGCACCCAATTCGCCTGACAACTTACCACGGATCCAATTCAAACAATGTATTTATGGATGACGACAGTTTGGGGATGACAAAGACCTATGTTATTATTTTTATTTTTACTATTGACACTATTGTATCATATTAATTTATGTACTGCTTTGACTTATGGTTAATTAAAAAAAAATTGCTTTTAATATATGTTTTTATTCATTATTAATATAAAAATTTAAAAGTATGTATTCTATTTTTTTTTTTAAGATAAAATAGTGAAAATAGCTATGGAATGATCCCTAGCTAGGGACAATTCCGTAGCTATTTCCTTAAAATTAGACAAGAATAGTGACGGAATTGTCCTTAGCTAAATTAGCTAGGGACAATTCCGTCGCTATTTCCTTCAAATTCGACAAGAATAGTGACGGAATTGTCCCTAGCTAAATTAACTAGGGACAATTCCGTAGCTATTTATTTAAAATTCGACAAAAATAGTGACGAAATTGTCCCTAGCTAAATTAGATAGGGACAATTCTGTAGCTATTTCTTTAAAATTTGACAAGACTAGTGACAGAATTGTCCCTAGCTAATTTAGCTAAGGACAATTTCGTAGCTATTTCTTTAAAATTCGACAAAATACTGCGACGCCCTCAAAACCTGGTCCTGACTACCACAACCTCGCGAAACCTCAGAAGGCCTCATATCATGAGACCCATACTGAAGAAACGACCCAACAGTGCCCATCATCCATACTGTCCATACTAAGCATAAGACCGATACATTTCTACGACCCAAGAGAGTTATTACATCACTCTTAATACAAAACATATATTAAAACTACTCGCTCTAATATATACATAAACAAGAATCAGCGCCACATCCGCCGCTTCATAATCCCGCCCCTAAGGAGCGCCTATCCGCCCGTACCGTCCCTTTCGCACCGAGCTGTGGGTCCCACGACGAGGTGAGCTAATGCCCATTAGAGATAAGTCCTACAAGGCTATTTCCCACCTGAGCCACACACGCAAATGATCATTTCACAAATAAACCAACAACCAATCCGTGCATACATGTTGTCTTATCATGGAAAAATCTACATGCATGTATGAGACGTACACTCTACATGCCTGGGCACCGAGTCAACCTCTCCGACCCACCACCCAATGCAGTGCTAATGGGAAATCAATAACGAGTCGGCCCGATTCCCATCTCACAACCCGTAGTCTGCGGATAAAGTTTATTTAATCGTTTTGTGTTTTTTTGGGCAACATAACTTTTCAGGGTCTCACCACGGGTCTCTTACACCCTCCGACATTTTTCGGGCTTTCACCGGTGGATACGCTGTCTAACAGGTTTTCAAGCTTTCACCTGATGGGGTATCTATCCCCATTTGCTACGCCCCGACATTTCATTTTCCATTTTCATTTAACACCGTGAACCCAATTGGACTTCGGGTCCCATCTCTAAGCCCACACGATTCAACACCAAACGCAGCGCCAAATCAAGCATTCATGAACACTTTTCATGTAATGGTGTTACCGCACACCAACGCAATTTCACCGCGCGATCGCGACTAAACCCACATGACCAATGTATGAAGACCCCTACATGGACATTCTACACCATACACTATGTGTGTGCTATGAACACTCATGTCTAATGCACACAATAACATTTCATATATTTAACATGATGCAATTATGTTAATATCTCCACATATTCAAATCAATACATCAAGCATAAGCAGCGCTACATCTTTCTATCATTCAATTCCTTCATGTCAACACATCATTCAAGCATGTACATAATAATTCCAACCATTACTTAGGGCAAGTAATGCCATAATTCATATTCTTGGGCCGAGACATAGTATGTCACTATACAACCCAATGCATATAATTATTTCCATCTTTATCACATAATTTCACATATTCAAAGATGTCACTGACCATGGCAATAACACACATTACTATTCCCACTATAATCCGCCATGCTTGGTTTAAGAAATAATCCGACTTTAGTCCAGAAAGTCCAGTTTTTGTAAATACCACACAAGACATCCAACACATGATTCCCTACTCATGCCATATGCAGTCCTAAGCATTTCGATTACAAACCGGTTCCGAAAACAGAAGTTCTGAAAACCAGAACGGACTATTCCTCAACTATCCGTGACCCAGACCAAAGTTCAGCCTACATTTTGGCTGAGAAATTTATTTTATTAAATTCTAGACTCAACGAGCTTTCCGTAGAGTCCAAGAACGCGCGAATCAGAGTTCGGACGAGAAAGTTATAGTCATCTGAAGTTGATGCGTCGATTCACAAGGGTGCAGGCGGAAATTGGCACACCTCTGCCATTCCGGGCTGGCCTTGCCATCCCGTGAACACAATGTTCGGTCCTCGGATAGTCCCCGCAACTCAGAAACCCGGTCTTTGACCATCACACAATCACAAACAAACCACACAACATCCAAATTGGTTCGGAAAACCGGACGAAACCCGTAGGTCATTACATGGCCCCTAGGCGTAAAATAACCAGAGTAGCAGGAAACCTACCTCTTGCAGCAGCCTCGTTCTTTTTGTCGTCCCAACCTGCCTCTCACCGGCGCAACACTCCTTCCCCCTCCTCCTCCTCTCCCTCCTTTTCTCCTCTCCTTCTCCTCCTCCTCCTTCTCTTTTCTTTCTTTCATTCTCTCTCCTTTCCTTTCCCTCCCTTCCTCCCTTCCTTTCCCTCCCCTCCTTTCTCCTTCCTCCCCTTCCTCTTCCCCATCGTCCACGACTGGTCTCTTTGAGCTCTCCTTCCTCCTACCAACAGCCCATGTGAGCTCCTTATATAGGCATGGCAAGAGCTGATGGCTGTGCCTGAGGCATGGCACAGGTCACACACATATTTGCCATATGTCACTCGTACATGCATGCTCTTGCATAGATTGTGACATGGCTTTGCCATGTGTCAACATGGCCCTGCCATGTGTCATCCACATGATTCACATGTGTCATCCACATGGCTCGCCATGTGCTCGCCCGACACGCTGCTTCTCGCAAAATACGTGGAAATCTGCAACCATCTCGAAATTCAACAAAATTTGACTGGGTAGCTAATTTTCACGAGACGATTCCAATCTGGTGATAATCCGCTTTGTCATCCGAGACGAAAATCCCAACTTTTCTCCGTGACTATTTCGATAAATTACCGTTTAGCCCCCTTTTTATCTAAAATTTAAATTTAAAATTTTCACGGGTTTCACAATAGTGACGGAATTGTCCCTAGCTAAATTAGCTAGGGACAATTCTGTAGCTATTTCTTCAAAATTGGACAAGAATAGTGACGGAATTGTCCCTATCTAATTTAGCTAAGGACAATTGCGTAGCTATTTCTTCAAAATTCACCAGAGAAGGAGGGAATTGTTCTAGCTAAATTAGCTAGGGACAATTCCAGCTATTTCCAAAATTAGACAAAAATAGTGATGGAATCTCTTTCCTAGCTAATTTAGTTAGGGCATTTTCCGTCGCTATTCAGCCGAAAATACACTGGTCTCGACTACGCACTAAAATTAGTGCTTAAAAAATGTATAACAGTTGTGGAATTTCCGCTTAAAAATAGCTAGGGAAAATTTTTTCAAATTTTATGCATAAGCACTTTAGTTAGGGATTATTTCCATCGTAACCTGTCACTATTCTATTTTAGCGATGGAATTTCTTCAAATAGCTAGGGAAATTTCCCTAGCTATTTGGCTTTTTTTTTTGTAGTGTATGATGTTTCTAAGAAAAGAAATTTTCAATTGCGAGCTGCTCTTATGTGGACAATAAGTGATTTTCCTGCTTATTCGATGTTGTCAGTTGGGGCATCAAGGGAAAGTATGCTTGTCCTTATTATACAAGATTCAAAATGCATTTTTCTTGCAGAGAAAATAAGGGTTTACAATCATCGAAAATTTTGCCAAGATCATTTATGGCAAGGAATAAGAGAGAGATGGTTTAGAAGGGACGAAATAAGCTCAAAAGTGCACCACCTATATGAACATGTGTGACCTAATTAATGAAAAATGATGATTTGGGTTTAAGAGTGATAGAACTTGGTGAGAAGAGAGATAACCGTAGAATCCAAAAATCATGTGGATGTGGTTGAAAACGGTATCTTACGACTTTATTTGAAACCACCTCTATTAGGCACAATTGATGTTATGCACATTGAGAAAAAATTTTTGATAATATTTTAATACAAGATGAATGTTAAAGGAAACTAAGGATAATGCGCGGTAAGTCTAGAAGATTTGAAGAATTCTTGTCATCGCCCTGAAGTTACACTGGATGAAAATGCAAACAAATATCCTAAGATCGTTACACATTGATAAAGATGGAAAGAAATGCAACTTTGTATGGATTACAAGGTTGAAATTCCAGATGGTTATGTTTCTAACTTGGGCGTATGTGTTGATTTGGGTGGGAATAAACCCGCATGGAATGAAGAGTCATGGATTGTCATATTTTATGCAGATTAATTCGACAGACAGGAGTTATCGCTCCGCAAATGTATGACAAGCTTTCGACAGAGTTGAGCATTTATTTTAAAGATTTAACTACTACAAATACACACCCATTTTTTTTTTTTTTTTTATACATGTGGCACAAAAAAAAAAAAAAAAAAAAAAAAAAAAAGTTCTTATGTCATGCAGAGATGCTACAAGATGACATGAAACGTTGAAGAAGATATTCATTGTGATATGTAAGTTAGAGCACATATTTCCACCGCTTTTTTTGACTCCATGGAACATCTTCCAATCCATTTAGCTTATGAAGCAAGAGTTAAGGTCTTGGCAATAATATATAGATGGATGTATCCATTCAACAGAGATCCTTTATGTATTGATACATATTAATAAAATTTATCTTATGTAATAATTAAAATAAATTTTTATTTTTAGGTACCTTCGCAAGTTAAAGAATACGTCAGAATAAAGCTAAAGTTGAAGGTTCAATATGTAATGCATGGTTGAACAAGTTTATCATTTTGTAGCACATTATTTTCAATCTTCGTGACATATACACGCATGATCGAAAAGTGCCACGCAATAGTGATGGCAGTTGTGGATTTGATTGAAGAAGATTATGAGATGCTTTCCATATTTAAATGTGTCGACGCGATCATCGGGAAAGCAAAAACTCAGACGCTTAACCGATATGAATACAATGTGTACTCGCATGTACATATTGTTAAATTGTGATGAAGTAAAGCCATACATTCAGTAACTAACTAACTATGTGATTCTGTATTCATATATATATTTTGAATTTTTGCAAAGCATAAAAATAATATAAAATAATAACACTAAATTTACTTTATGAATATAAAATCTTTGAAGTATATCGAGGTACTCTTCAACTCATATTGAAGTTTTCGTAAATTGATGCAAAACTTGAGATAGTGTTTGCATTATGGTTTGAGAATTATGTGGTAATTATTTGTAGAATATAAAAATGAAATAATATAAAATATTTCTATAAGTCATTAATTTCTATAATTGTTATATATAGGGCAAATCTACAATCATGCAACATCTGTGAACTAAATGATCAAACATTCAAAGGACCATACTTTATAGGGTGCAATCATTTTCAGGGTATTATGTTAATGGATATAAGTTCCAATAATGTGAGGAACGTGGTTCAAATAGTGGAGAATGAATAAAGGAGTGTGCATGTGCTAGTTCTAGCCATAGTGTAAATGAGCTTAGAGAACATGGTCGATCAGTAAGAAATTTTGAGCTTACCCTCGTCTACCAATAAAGAGAATTGTACTGCCTGCAGCCTGTTTGATCCAATCTTGAATCGTGTACAAGAATTCACCAATAAGCATGTAAACTTGTAGATGTCAAGAGGGAAGAGTATTCAATAAATATGAACCATTTATTTGTTAAACCGCGTGTAAGTTTGTTTACAGATTCATCCCACTTTGAAGAGAAATGTGAATGATTGGTTAGTTGTTTGCAAAATAAAAGTTAGTGAGAATTTGTGGAGGTACTAAAGTTGTAAATGTATCCGCCTCGATATGATGGCATTTCAAGAAGATGTTACCGATCAACATGGGAATGATGCGCACTAGATGACATTAACTTAAACGATGAAAAATTGTTCATTTGTTCACATAGATAATAAATAATCAAATTGAAAAAAAATGTCGAATCGCCTTGCAAATCAAGATGATGGAGCCATCGATGTACAACAAGAATTTGATGATGATGATGAAGACACCGATGTAGAGCAAAAATTTGATGATGATGATGAAGACACCGATGTAGAGCAAGAATTTGATGATGATGAAGATAGTGAGGGAGACCAAGAATTTAATGATGATGACGATGATGATGATGACTAAATAATTATATTCAGTAAGCTTTTTTGTTGTAATTATTTCAAACAATATATATGGAATTTACTATTTAATGTTATAATTAATGTAAGGATCACAAGAATATTTTTACTAAATTTTATGTATATTCACCATTTTTTTTGAGGCTATGAGTGCATATGACAGTGTACATGGTGAGGATGTCCTCACCACACCACCGCTATCTCCCATTTTTGAAAATATGCTTCTTTTCTTCTTCAAAGATCATCTATCAACATGAAACAAGGTATCATTGATTAGAGTTGAAGAAAATAAGTAAGGAATTCTTCTCATAATTTTATCTTAGTATTTATTATTGTGGGTGTTTGGTCAGGGTGTTTGTTGTAGTGTATACATTGTCTAGTTAACTCAAAAGAGAGCGTTTTCATGAGATGCAAGAGCGTATGAGGCGTTTATGAGCATATGCAATCTAGTCGCTTTAATGATCGTGATCTTCCGACCTTGAAGCTTGGTGATTTTTTTAATGTTGGATGTGTAAAACATAAATGTTTATTATTAGTTATGTTTCACTTATATAATAACTTTTTTTTTATGTATACTGTTTAATGTTTTAGAAAGACATTTTTAATTATTGAATTTTAATTTTCTTCTAATTTTGTTAAAATATATCGTGTATTTGTTATTCCAATTAAAAATAACATTTAATTTATAAAAATTATAAAAATATAATAATATGACAAAAATAATATTGACTAATAGTGTGATAAAACGCTATTGACGGATTTTAGCTACTAACTGGCTATAAAATTGTGAAGAATTTATCACATCTTCATTTAAAATTATATTTGATTTTAAGTCACTAATCCGTCAAAATTTTGTGATGGATTTTTGTCACTATTCTATCACAATTTTTTGACGGAAATACATTTCCATGATAAAAATTTAGTGACGGAAACTATTTTTGTCACAAAATTATGACAAATTACAGTCACAAATCCGTCACAATTTTGTGATATAAACATCTTTTTCCACCATCGACTTTTTAGACGAAACTATTTCGTCACAAGGACATGACTAATTTCAGCCAAATTGCCACAAAATCTATGATTCACCAATATTATGACAAAGAAATTGTAACAAATCATTACCAAACATAATTTAGATGGAATCATACAACATATTTGTTTTTCTTGTTGTAATATTCTTGGACCCATTTACTTATACATAAATAATTTTCACTATTTCAAAAAATTTGACATTTACATTACAAAATTAAATTGAACCACACGTAGACTCCTACATATGAGTTGGCTCCTGTTGCGAAATGCCATCGAATGTCCCTCTCTCTACTCACACCGATGAACACACACGGCTGTTTATAGCGCTTAGTGGAACAAATATGACCACTGAAGGGTCCACATTTACGTAATTCATATATCATAAAGCATGGGTCGGTTTACGCTCTACAAAATTCTATACGTAGTTTTCATGTAACATAATTCCCAGAACGGAACCTTTCATATATCCCATAGAAGTCTGCATCATATATCACATACAGGAGTACCCGGAAGGCATACATAATAGAACAGATCGATTTATGCTTACTTCTTATTCATCATTCAGATGCTTATCATTTAATTTCATATATCTTATTATTCGAGTATACAACATATAAGTATTTGCTCGCACAGACTTAATAATCGACGAGAATGACACAAGACAATAAGTACCGGGTTGCACAGACGATAATCGTAACGGTGAGATGACAAACCACCACATGTTAGGCGTCGAAAGACTAGCGTGAGTGCCGGCACCGACAGAGACGCGTCTATCCAATGCGCAATGGCGTCATGGACCAGCAGAGTGTCGGGGCTAATCGATAAAAACGGCAGAACGCCCATGTAATGGCGGCGTCGTAGCACCAGCAGAATGCCGGCGATCATCAAAGATCGGCTTTTGCCTAATGCGAATAAGGCGCCGTAGCACTAGCGTGGAGTGTAAGCATTGCCACCGAGACACATGTCTCCGCCACATACTGTGGGCATCGGAGGATGCAGCAGGAGGCCAAGACTAATCGTAGATGCCTATTCATCTGCACTATTTGGTTTTGGCAGTATACTGCGGACACCCCAAAACTGTGTCTCATATGGACCCACAACATGCGGAAAATCTACACGTCTCATATCGCGAGACTCATACATGAGTAAAAATGGCCTATTGGACCCATAAACCAATACTCATCAAAATATACACCCAACTATTTTCCAATAATTCAAGAGTTATAACATTTCTCTTAATACAAACACATATTAAAATTACAATTTAATACGTTATACCAAACTATTATCAAAGCTACCAACCCCGCTAAAATCCATTTAAGATGAGTCGCCTTTCTCGAACGCTCCTCGTACTCTAAATAATATTCCTTGATGTGGCAGAGCTTATCGCCTAGTAGTGAATTACCTAAATGGGTTACTCCCACTCATATGCATATGCACGATCCAATGTAAACACACACTCAAGTAAATACGTGATCCTTACTTGAATGTCTACACGCCCCATTCCCATGTCTCAGTCCCACACTTCACCCTCACACTCTGCCTGGCCATGTATGAGAAAAATACCATTTTCAAAAACAAAACTCTGTTATTCTCGGTACACCACCGGAGTTTCAGAAAATATGAGACTACCCTTCGAGGCGACACAAGTTTGAGAACTTCCGTAAATGTACCATGGTCCTCATCCAACGACTGCCGACCGCCTCCCAACCTCATTCTCTAGAAATCATCCTTTGAAATTCCTTTGCAACCATGTTCGCCTAAAATTCATGTCATACACTCACACTGATTAAGTTACCCTGGCAGGCATAAGGAAATGTATTATGCTATTTCAACATTTATACAAATATATCAATTATGCATATATTCTCAAATTTACAACCACACCATGTAATTCAATCCATATCAACCATCACCCAAATTAGCTCACTTGAGCTAAACATCTCATCTCCAACGGCTTATACACACAATTATATTCCATAGTTTATGCACACAATTATATTCCATATAATCAGGATATCATGTTAACACCCTCAAGCTTATGCATTAACTTAATAATTCTATTATACAACTCAAGTTTATCTCATTTCAACTAATCTCATACACACCACACATGGACGTTTGGCTCAATTAGTTTCAACCGGATCGTTTTTAACAATCCCTAAGACAATGGGTCAGTCTGTACTTTACACCACCAAATCGCCGGCTCCTTCTTGAAATCGAATTCCATGCCCATTTCGGTCCTCACTACCAAAACACACTTATTGTAGCAATTATAACATTAAACACCCAAAATGGGCCCAAAACTCTGCCACGGACGGTCTAAATGGTTCCCAAACATTTTGTCCTGCATAGATCGATCAAGCAATTACCTACTCTAAACCAACACACAGCATCACAAAACACTTAAACAATAAAGGGTAAACACCAGATAAAACCCCTACCCTACCGAAGTTTGTCAAAACTCCGTAAATCTGCCCCACGTAGTCCTCAATGTAGAACCACTTTGCTTCTTGGTTTAAAGAAACTGACGGCCTGATCGGACGTAAACCAGAGATATGACACCTCTAAAATACCAAACCAACACTCACCAGATTCAACTCCTCACAACATGCTTTCTCCTTTTTCCATTTCCTTTCTCTCACACTTCTTTCCTTTTATTTTTCTTCTTTTGTTTATTTCCTTTTGCTTTTCTTTCTTTTTCATTTCTCATCCTCTTTCACCTCTTCTTGCAAGATTTCTCTCCATTGACCATATGGGTCAAGAGTACTTTCTTCCTCCTTTCCTCAATCCAAATGCATGGCTATCATAATTCACTACAAGAAAACTTATTTTTCCTGACAAAAATTTAGGGGCGAATTGTAATTTTGTCGCTAAAAAGAACTTTTACCGATGAAATTTTAGATATCGTTGCTAATGTCAAATTTCTGAAAACTTTTTGTAACGAATTTGAATTTTTCGTCGCCAAAAGACATGGCGGGAAAATTTGGCAGCTTTTTTTTGGCGCAAACGCTATTGTGATGAAAAAAAGACTATTTGCCAACGAAAATATTTGTTACTAAATACAATTTTTTTGTGACGAAAATACTTCCTCATTAAAGTTACAAATTTTTATCCATATTTGCTTACAAAAATGGTTCTTTCATCAATAAATATATTATTTTACATAAAATGAGTAGTTTTGTCACTGAATAGTGTTGTTAAATTGTAATAGTAATAAGTCATATTGATAAATAGATAAAAGGTTTATGCTATAAAATAATATAATGATTTTTTGAGACTTGATATTTAAATTGGTAATATTTATTTATATATATATATAATAATAATAATACTAATTAAAGATTCATAAAATTAAATACTAGAATATAGATCATAGAAATTAAACAGTTTTTTATGTAATAATAGTTTATATGAAATAATAAAAGGTAAATTATTTAAGCAATTAATTTTAGTGTAATATATATGTTATATTTTTTTATATAGATAATAACAAATAATCCAAGATATAATATAAATTTATTTAAATTTCAATATTATTATATGATGTGCTAACTAAACATAAATAATTTTAAATCTTTTTTTTATTATACAATGTAAAAGTTATTTTTGGTAAGTTTACTATAGAAGTATTAAACTTAAATTAGCTATGAATAAAATGATCCTCTAATTTGTTTTCATTCAAATCATGTCAGTTCAAGTGTAAATTTATACTTCAATATTTAACTACCTAGTTTAAATTAATAGAATTTATAATTATTACTTATTTAAAATAGTTTTATAATTGAAATTATCAATAAATTACCTAATGTCTATAAAGACATTATATTTGCATAGAATTTCAAATAATATCAGGTATAAAAATATCATATATTATCAATACATATATGATTATTGCAATTAAATATTATATGATATGATATAATATGGAATTATATGCCTAACTACTATAATATTAATAACAAAATAAAAATGTGTCATATATATATATATATATATATATATATATATATATATATATATACACACACACATATTATAATGGGGTATATGAAGAAATTAATATATTAAATGATATAAATTGTAACATTTTATAATAATCAAAGATTCAAAGCATATTTGTCGTTAATGATAATTTATTTACTTTATAATATGTGAATACTATTATTATTTTATTTCATTCATGGTTTTTGTGCTTTCACAATAAATTAAACATTTAAATTAATAGATTTCAGATAAATTTATCTTAATATTTTAATATTTAAAATGTATATAAAATTTAGGTGTAAACATAATTATATAATGTAGGCACTTTAATAACTCAAATAAATGACTATCCTATGTGGTGTATAGTTAACTCGTAAGCTAAGAACACTTATTTGATCTCATTATAAATTTTTATTTTTAATTGTTAAATATTAATTTATCATAAATGATTACTTATTAAAAATAAAATCATAAATTATATCACAAAATAGTAAATGTTGTATACTAACTTGTAAAGAAGTTTTTATATTTGTATACAATTTTTTAATAAAAACATAAAACAAATATGTTATCAAAATAATTGTAACATATCATAAATAGTATATCATTTATATTATAGTGTTTTTATTACATTTGATATTTTTGTTTGAAATATAAGAGAAAGAAATGAAAATATAAAGATAACTTAATGACAATTTGTTGCACTTAGGCTATTCACTCGGTGAAAGTAAATTTATACTCATATTTAATTACCTAGATTCAATAAATTATTATTTTTAATTATTTTTTAGTTTCAACAAAATTGTTAATATTAGAAATTATCAAATAATAACCTAATTTTTGTCATATATTCTATTGACGAATTCCAAATATGGTTTATGTTTATAAAGATATCATATATCATTAATGTGAATATATGATTGTAAGTTAAATATCATATGATACAATACATTTACCATATGCATAACTACTATATTATTATTTAGAAAATGCATTATATATTAGTAATATATTATATACATAAAAATTGTAAGGTATCTAACCAATTTAATTAACAATTGATTAGTTTAATTTTAAATAATTTTATGATGTATTAATGATTCTTAGCTTAACTACTAAAAAGATAATAAATTATGCCACAAAGTGGCAATTATTATAGCTTAATAATTTGTAAAGGATTATATTTTTATATGTTTTTTAATAAAATATTTAATCTGGTGATTTTTATTCCTTTGCTTTAAATTTCAATTTTTATTTTACTCTAATTTCTAATATATAAATTGATTTAAAATTTTAAATTTAAATTTTAAATAATACAAAACTCATAATCTTTACATATTATTTTTAGTCAAATTTGTAATTTATAATGAATTTTTTATTTTTTTATTTTCTTAAATTTTTGAATAATAAATAGTGTCCCAATAATAGGCAAATAATAAAGTTTCAATTTTATTTTAATCTAATTTTTAATTTATATTTTTACTTTAAAAAATTTTAAATTTAAAATTTAAATAATATAAAACATAAACATCATGAAATGCATTAAATACTAGTTAGTGAAGATGTTACCGAGATTTGGTTGTAGAGACAAGACAATGCGCTTAAGTGGGATTATCAATAAAATAAACGAAAAGAAAAGTTTAAATAAAAAGAAAAACAAATCTCCCAAGCACCAACGAGCACTGACTTTGAAAGCGAGAAGATCTTTTCACCACAACCCCAGAAAATCCAATTTTTCAAAGCGCAAATCGCACTTTAAAAATCGAATTTTCAGATTCGATGACGAACTGACTTCTCCGCTGAAATCGCCCGCAAATTTTCGAAGAACCACGCCTAATTTCGATCCTCCCGAGCGGCCCGGATCAACGCTGAGCAAGGTGGTGCTGCTCGTGACACATGTCATGGACGCCACATGGCACCTCAAGAGAATGACACTCGCATAAAAGTAATGTGTGTTCACAATTAGCCAGACGGAAATAATCCCATACTGTCAACGAGCCACTGGTTGCACGATTACAAAAGGAATTACGAAATAAAAATAAAAGTATGAAATGGCAAACACTCATTCGTCTGAGAAGGAGTAGAGTAGAACTTCCTCTTTTGTCTCAAGATAATAGCTCCAAAAGGAGGAGAAGGCAAAGAGAGAGGAGAAATGTAAAATTTGGCAGAAACGAAACAGAAACTGAAGTTGTTAAAAACAAAAGCCGAAGCGACAAAATAAAAGCCAAATGAAACGTATGGGCTAGAAAAGAGAAGATGCAGGAGGTCTTGGATCTCATTTTCTGTAGAGAGTCTCTTCCTTCTCTCTGGGGATCATGTGGAGAGATCCGACCATTTACTTCTTCGCGACAAGAAGGAGAATTGTTCTATTCTATGGCGACAACGCTGCAGCATCGATTTCTGGGAGTTTTGACAAACTCCATAAAGGTGGGTTTCATCCTACTTGTTTTGCTAATTTTATTTAAATGTTTTGTGATGTTTGAGTTGATCAGAGAGGTCGTGATGTTGCTTTGATCTGCTCCAAATTGGAACCGGAGCAAGCACCCTTGAGACCTATTTCATGTAATCAAAGTAGCTTTTGTGGATCATGGTGGTGATACCTATGAATTAAATTGTAGGCTACAGGGCATGAGGTGCGAAGAGCTATGGAATTTGGTTCCACCAAGAGGAGGGAGGGTCGCCTGTGACTTCACTCGCTGCTTGGGATCAAAACAAATCTCCACAGGTATGAAATAACACCATAAATGTCCATGCAGCTTTTGTGGTGATTGGAATCAGGGACGCAATGACTTTATGCGAGAAATGGGGATAGTTAAGACAGATTTAATTAGCACAAAATGACACAATTATATGGAATTAACCAGGTGGTTTGTAAGCCACGAGACGACATGACGGTTCGGGTTGAGTTGGGAATCGATGATTGATGTTGAATTACATGTGCGTAATTTAGAATGATTGAAAATACGATATCGATATATCAGAGAACGATTTTTGAAATCTATTATTAATGTATTGCATGCACTGCACTAGAAGTTAAAGCAAGGAGCGCATTTACATTAAAGATTTTTGTAAACGACATGGTCATGCGAAAGGAAATTCAAGGATGATATTCCTGAGAATTGGTCAGAGATGGACCAACAGATCACGGATGAGGACCATGACTGCTTCTGAAGCTCACCAATCATCAACTTCTGAGGGTAGTTGTCCCATATTTTTACCGATATCGTTTTGGTGAAGATATTTTCAAGCACAATGCTTGCTTTAAAACGACATTATTTTCTCACATTACGTGGCTTAGGTGCGTGAGTGAGCCCAAGAGGACTCGACACGCGAGTATCATGTGCATCTCGCAGATCACGTATTACTGAAATACAGAAAGCATTGAGCATCAGAGATATGCACTTAGTAGAGTAACCATTTGTGCGATTCCACTATCAGTGATTAAATTTCACCCCGTCGAGTGGATTACATATTTTCGGCAAGACAGAGCCACGGTAGCATAACCTTCAATTAGAGATCTACTTTTGAAGAAGCCGCCAGGCTTTGATGTTTTCGACATAACATGTGGCTGAATAGTGGATTTAATATATATGTTTAGAGAAAGTCTAATCAACTATAAAATTATCGGGAGATAATTGGAGAGAATAGTCGTGATAATTTTTCATATTTTACGAAAGATTGCTTATGAGCCCAAGAGGCATTTTTACTCATGTGTAAGGCCTCACATGATCCGAGACGACACTTCCCGGGCAGGGTCGACTTGCAGTCAACGGACCCCTAAGCCAGCGCCACACACCAACTCCCCCATCATTCGCTGCAACTTTGAAAATGAAAAGAGCATCACTTCCCACCACATCTCAAATTCCACTTCGAAAAGGAAAATCGTAATTTTGGTTACTACAAAATTGTAATTTTTGCTAAAAATCCGAAATTTATTCTTCGATCTCTCGATGACGAAACGATCATCGTTGGAATCGCCTCGCAATATAGCTAGCACATCGACTGGCCGACTCCAGACGCTTGAGTTGACACGCCAGGCATCATTGCGTCGCACAACGACTGGCGTAGACAAAAGTCACATATAACACGTACTCATGTGCCATAAGGGCATGAGAGAGAAACGATGAAAATGGACGCCAAGATAGTGCCGACGTCAAAACTTGTGTTATATTACAATTGTATTAATAGTGTTTAAATGACACTAAAGGACAAAATGTCCAATAGTGTCGCCTCTTCAAAATGCAAAAAGGAGAACGCGGAAGCGTGAACCGTGAGTCGATTCCTTTTTTCTAGTGAGAGAGCCTCTTCAAAATATCTGGGCGATCCACCGCCGAATTCTTCTGGACGAATGAAAGTCACGTCACTGAGGCTCACGCTGCGTGGCTCCCACAGTGCTCACACCGGAGAGGTGGGTTTCTCCCTACTTGGGTTTTATTTTTTATTTAAGTACTTTGTTAATGTTTGAGTCAATTATACCAAGGAAAAAGCTTTCTGACGGCCCCACCCAGACTCAATTGCTATAATTTTTCAACCAAATGTACATACTGCAAGAATTCACCTTGACCATTTATGCCTTCGGTAGGCTGTTGGAACATGTATTAAATGGTTTGGTATGTATATAGGGCCTAGTGAATGGCCGTGAAACCCTGGCTCACTCAAGTGAACCGATGATCGTGATTTGTCTTAAATAGTAAACCTGGGCTCACCATTCCCCAGAATAGTGTTCACAAAATAATTTCAGGAAATAATGTGTTTTATCGAGAGTAACTGTAAATCGATGCTGCTCGTTTGATCATTAGGCCACGTGACTCTTGGTTTTAATTGACGGTGAAATTACATGACATGTTTGTGTGATTTAATTATGTGAATATATGCATGATTATATATTTGTAAATGTAGTTATCGAATTGTAAATGGAATTATATCATGCATCTATATGCACTGGAAATCTTGTGACGATACAGTGAGTGAGTGCATGAGGTAATTCTCGAGAATGGTTTGAGGTTTTGGTTTTAAAAATAATAACATCTGAGCAGAGTCCAAACATAACATCAATCGGCTCTAGACACCCAATTGATATACATCTACACACAATATAACTGTTTGAGACTCGCTCCGAATACATACATCTAGGGTCACACAAACAAATAAAAACTAAGGTTCTCATACGTATTTAGTAAATGAGGAGTTTTATTAATTTCTGGATATGAGACATAGATCATGACATTCAAGTAGGATCATGCATTTGCTTGAATGTGTGTTTACTGAGCATTGCATATGCACTTAGTGGCAGGCAGAAATTTCACTTGTGCGACATTCCAATTATTTAGCATTAACTCACCCCTGTCGTAGGGATACTATTTACAGTAATAGGAGCGTGTAGGAGTATCATTGCCCTAGAGACTGGTTTTGTAGAAGAGAGGCTTTGATGGTTCTACAGCAGAATTAATTTTAATATGTTGTATAAGAGTAAAAACAATTTCAACTGGAAACTATTTGATACTGAATATATATATATTGATGAGTAGTGTTGTATTGGGCCCAAGCGGTTGTTTGTACTCATGATATTGATGTTTGGGACAAGTTATAGCTGTGCTGTGTATTTTAGAGCTCCCGTATAAAGGGAGAGATTCCGCCCGATTTTCGTGAAATGGTTACCCGATTATCACAGATCACGGTTGATTCGGGGACAACTGACACCTTGATTTGGGGTGTCACGCTGTATCGTAGAGCTTAGGTATACGGCTACCTAGGGCTTCAGGGGATTCGGGGCTTAGCCATGCCTTCGAGGTATAAGAACATCACCACTAGGTGTGGTCTCGATGTCGAGCGTAGGTATGGTGATTACTTAGGAAATCACTGACAAAACTAGGACACTACATGCATGTGTTTTAGGTGATTGTTTGATAAATGATGTGAACATGTGAATGTCATGAATGGTGTATACCATTTTATATGTGTTATGATTGTTTGTGTGTTATACTATACAGAAAAACAAGTGATGTGTTAGAAACTTTTAGAAGTTTTTACAGTGTGTAAAAACTGGAACAAAGAGGAGAAATAAAATAAATTTGAATAAATTTATTGAGTTGTTGGATAATGAAATCAAATTTTAATAAATTTGAGGTTGAACACTCAAAGTTAAAGTTATATATGAGGCTTTGATAATTCTCGGACCTTTTCCGTAAATAAATGAAAAAATGTTCAGAAATAAATTTTCCTTAAGCAATTTATTTGGTTTATTGGAGAATATATATATATATATATATATATATATATATATAAGGTGGAGAAAAATTTTACAGTGTAAAACTGGAAAAAGAAAGTAAAGAAAATAAATTTTATAAATTTATTTGGTTATGAGGTGAAGAAAATGATTTTCTAAGGTTTTACAAATTGTAAAATTGGTATGGAGTAAAATAAATTTTTATAAATTTTTTTTGAGTGTTCAAGAAAAAATAATTTTTAAGTACTTTCAACCGGAAATACTGAATATATATATATATATATATATATATATATATATATATATATATATATATATATATATATATATATATATATATATATTTATAATGAAAAAAACTGAAAGTGTAAATTTGAATTAGGCTATTGCTCAATTGTATTGGTAAGAAATGGATTGTAATTCAGTATTGTAGTTTTGTATTGCAATATGAAGTGTATTGTGTTGAGCTGGAAGTGGATCAGATGCAATACAATTTTTAGACAGTAAGAGAGGAGGGCTAGGTCGAAAATTTTGTATTGCAATACAATATTTTGCAGAACGACGCAGGGGCGAGGCCGTTGGACCTGTTCGCCACACGTGGTCGCACACGGCCAAAACAAAGCCACGACGGCGCAGCAGCCAAGTACGCGG
This sequence comes from Tetrastigma voinierianum, assembly GCA_016808115.1. Classification (NCBI taxonomy): domain Eukaryota; kingdom Viridiplantae; phylum Streptophyta; class Magnoliopsida; order Vitales; family Vitaceae; genus Tetrastigma; species Tetrastigma voinierianum. Next base: position 155,838 of record JAEQBH010004167.1, on the reverse strand, counting down.
GCGCCGCAGCGCCGGGGCGGCGCGCTAAGGCGTCATGTGCGCTTGCCGGACGCGCAGACACGGGTGGCTGGGAGCGGTGCACGCAGGCGTGTGACGCCCCAAAATCGAACCGCTGACTACCCGCCAACCTCCGCTTAAAATCTATACGCCTCGGGACACAAGACGATACCGAAAGTAAAAGCCTCTCGGGGCTCATAAACCATCATGTAATAAAGATCCGCTCTCCAATTATCTCCCAATAATTCAATAGTTGATTACACTATACAAACATATATTAAAATCACACCCTAATACATGTTACATCCAAAAGTCTATCAAAGCCACAAACCCGCTTCTTCAAAATCACCTCTAAATGAGTCTGCCTTCTCGAGTGCCCCAGACTGGTGAGTCCTCGGCGACGGGCAGCTATCGCCAAGAGAATCACCCTAAATGGTTACTTCCTCCACCTAAGTGCATATGCAATGCTCCAAAATAAACACACACTCGGCAAATACGCATCCTACTTGAATGTCTGCAGCTGATCACCCCATGTCGAGTCTCACTGACTCACTCACTCGTCAAGCTATGTATGAGAAAATAATCATTTCAAACAAATCTTGTTCTTGAAAATATACCACCGAAATATTCTAGAAACATGGACTACCTCCCGAGGCGAATTGGCTGTAGAGCTCAAACGCCATGGTCCTCATCCGAAATGATCCGCTGGCCCATCTCCAACCCACCTCCGAATATCATCCCCGAAATTAAGCCAGCAACTAAGGTCCGCTTTTGCAAACCATGTCGTGTACTCACACCAACTTCTAGGTTACCCATTGCATGAAAAATGCATTATGCCATTTTCAAAACCATTTATACAATTATGTCAATATGTATATTAATTTCAACTACAATTACACACATGTAATTCAACACATCAACCATCACCCAATTTAAATACTGGAAAGCAATTTTACATTATCATCTCAAATGGCTTACAAACACATTTTAATTCCATATAGAGTCATTGTTTTAACACACTAAACCATGTCTTTAACCTATCTATTTCACACATGTCAAGCTATCTACATCAAACAACAGCAAGCAAACATGCGCCATGGACATTTATGGTCCACAAATTGACCGGTTAGCCCCAAAAACAGAATGTATCACCCACTGAAAGTCACTTGAAGACATCGGTTCCTCTGAGAATCACCCATTCCATTCTCTCTACACCAAAACATAATTTATTGGAATAAATTATGATCCAGCTCCCAAATACCACGTCACGATCGCTCACATGGCCCTGGGCTCTACACATTTCGGCTCCAAGATCACCGATCAAACGCCACCACGGCCCTCAACCAACACAAACATCACAAAACACTGTTCAGAGTAAAACAAGTAGATTAAACTCTACCTTCCGGAGTTTGTCGAAACTCCCCAAAACCTGCACTCCACGCCAGAAGTCCCGCTGCAGCAACTTTTTCTTCGCCGCCGCCGAGTCTGGCCTGACGTTTAAAAACTAGAGAGAAAGTGCTGGAGAGCTTCCCACTCTGCATTTCTCCTCTTCCTCCTCCCTTCCTCCGGCTTCTGGCCTCTCTCCCTCTCTTCCTTTCCCCCAACCCAAAGTTTACTGGAAGATCGGGACAAGAGAAAACCTCTCAATGCCACATGTCAAATTTCTATTAGTCGGTAGGATTACACTTTATCCCCTTATCCAACCACTTCTGAGATTTCCTCTTAATGCAGATCACATGTTATGTCACCTATGGCCTGGTTACACTTGAGCCTTCATGTTCAATTTACCATATTTGACACGTGGCTCTTGGGCCACTCATAGTGCCATGTCCTCGTGACTCCTCTATGTGCCTCGAAAAACATGAAATTAATCTAATTTGACAAAATTCGACGTGGTAGCTAGGATTTCATGAGACAATCCCAATATGAAGTCCGTCATTATCATCCGAGATCTAGAAAATTTAGATTTTGACTGAAATTACCATTTTATCCTTCCCAGAAAAATCTATATTTTCTGGTTCACAGAAATACAAGACGCAGCGCCAAAGGTTAGGCGCCGCGGAGGAGCAAAATTTTTAGGACGACGCCAAAGGAATGGAGGCCAAGATGATGGTAGTCAAATGATATATTTGGGCCCACTGACGACAGGCCAGCCCACACGACATCGACACAGAGACGCGCTATGCCACCCAGTATGAGCCAGGCGTTCGGGCCAGGGTGGATTTCAAAATTAGTACTCAGCCTATTTTTAATCCGGTTGACTTCAAGATCGTTTCCCGAGTCATTTGATAATCGCTCATGAACTCCGCCATGAACATCGTTTCACTAAAAAATTTCGACTTCATTAAATTAAAATAAAATAAAATGAGACAAAATTTGGAAAAATCAAATTTTCAAAATAAAATTTGTTGGATAAAAATATTTTTAAATGTGACGATTGCCTCACATTGCTTTATAAATGCAGGATTCTGATATATATGCAATCGATTTTTGTATGATTAGTGTCTCTTGGGCTGCTTATGCTCTTCGAGATATTGTATTGTATTTAACCCGCCATTTTAACTGCAGATGGCTAGTAGAGGACGAGGGCGAGGCGCCCACCCGGAAAATCGGTCGCACCACCGACTGACCAAACGGCCAGATTGATCAAGCCTTGCTCGAGGTCAGAGGTGCCGCAATGTCATACCGACAAAGAATGCTATTTGGCCACCGACCTGGCTGCTAAGGTGAGGGAGATTCGAGAATGGACCGGCTGTCCATTCGCCAGGATTGTAGATCTCACCCACAGGATATGGATTCATGGTCAATGCCCACCACAGAGGAGAGATGAGATGCCCTGAGCACTGGATGCGAGTGTTAAGAAAAGGAGGAAGGCTGACAAGCCACTTCTTCTAGTTCAGCAAGCAGGTAGAGCTTGTTTCAGGTCCAGACGCACATCCGCCAGGACAGATGAGAGCGTTTCTGGCCAAGCGATGATGCGAAAGGGCCTATCGCTGCACTCGACACACGGTGATCGCTCTTGAGAGGTGGGATCCTGTGGTTTTCGACGTGACAGCTCCAGCCAGAGGTGGACAGAGAGGATACAAGACGCTCCTCCACAACGCCAGACAGCCGTGCAGAGGCCGCCCCGCTTCGTGGAGCTACGCAGCACCTCACATTTTCACAGTGTCTTGAGGCCGAGTGTGGCATGGGTAGAGGCAGAGGACGGTAGTCCAGTGTGGACATCAGGTTCAGCGTGTCTATGCCATCACACCGCGCAGTCGAGCCGCAGACACCGCCATACAAGGCACGTTTTTCTATCTCGCCTACGGGCAAGAGTGTTATTTGATTCGCGCTCGCATTCATTCATCACAGATCGCCTATGACGAGCTGGGCCTGGGAGGTCGAGACCTGGGGTTTCCTTTGCGCGAGTTCTCCCCCATGGATTAGGGCGGTATCATGGATGATATGTCAGATTGCGAAGTTGAGATCCTGGACTCTACTCACAAAGTGACCGAGGATCATGGACATGTCGGGAAGTTCGATGTCATCCTCAATGATCAGTCAGCGCCACGTGGTTGTTATTATCGATCAGGAGCTGCAGAGGGTCACACCACAACGTGATTCGCATCGCGGTATTTCCTTCGTGGGGACAAGCATGATATTTTGCCCAAACAAGATACGTAGTCTAGGTGTCGTGGAGCCGCTAGCTGTTACAGCAACAGCCTTACCCCGGGAGGACATGAGAGACCAGACTTGATCTACCTCGAGTAGTATGCGGTATGTGGATGTTTTTCCGCGCATGAGCCACCGACTACCTCCACGAGGTAAGAGACTTCCAGACGCCACACCTCGTACTTCACCCATCTCTATGACTCCAAAGAGGATGGCACCTACTGAAAGGTAGAACTCGCAGTCCAAACCCAACAGCACACAAGGGGGTTCATAAGACCTGTTGACCTCACCATGGTGGCGCTCCGGGGTCTCTCGTTTTTCACAGAAGGACAAGATCCTTCGACTGCGGTATTGATATCGACGCTTGAACTGGTTACGATCAAGAATCTGCACTATTACCGAGATTGACGATTTGTTTGATCGGGTTGAGAGCGAAGTCTACCTAAGATAGATCTTCAGACCGGTTACCATCGCCTGAGAGCCAGGAGATAGATATCCCGCAAAACAATGGGCTAGACGCTGCTATGGCACTTTGAGCTATACTGCGGATGCCCTTGATTGGACGGTGGCGCACCAAGAAAGATCTGGCGGATCTCATGCAGAGACATTCCAACCCTATTGACCAATTTTCATACTTTGCTACTCATCTCGACCTAATTCTAATGAAAGTGGAGCATGAGTATCACTATGTGATCACGCTTACAAATGCTGAGACCATCAAAGAGTATGCCCGCAGAAGTGCGAGTTCTGGCTTACGGAGGTGAGATTTTTTGGGACATGTGGTGTCAAGATATGTCACGACCCAAAGAAGGTCGAGGCTGAAGATGAAATGGGAGAGTCAAGTCACTTTCGAGATACATGTAGTTTCGATCACCGGGTATTACTGTGAGATCATTGAGGATTTCTCCAGATAGCAACATCTATGATTCAGGGCTACTGGACCTGAAGGAGTGTCAAGTTTGAGGATGACCAATGCGAGGAGGCATTCCAGGAGTTAAAGAGGAGACTTACTCAACTCCCCATCTTGATATCCCGAGAATGTGGGAGGGTACGTTGTATCAGATGCCCTCGAGGGCTCTGGATTGGGATGTGTTTGATGCAAACCGGGGAGGGTAGTAGCCTGTCTCCGCGCTGAAGAATCAAGGAGCACTATCCCACACACTTACACGGAGTCGCGCCGGTCTCGCATCAAGATTCAAGGCGCCACTACTTAGCATACCCACAAGAGTTCGAGGTGTACTGCACCATAAAAGTCCAAGTATTTTCACGCAACGACCTCAATATGAGGCAAACGCTAGATGGATGGAGAGTTCTAGAGGATTATGCACTTCACTTCAGACACTCATTCCCAGAAGGCAATGTGGTGGCTGATGCACTTATCGAAAAGTCAAGAGGAGCTGGGTTAGTATAGCTTCTGAGTGCGGATGCTCGAGACTCCAGGTGGGATGGGCCACAGTAGTATAGCGAAAGGCACTGTGGCAATTGAGCTTAGTGGCTACACCGTCTGGCGGAGCAGAGTGACGAGTCCCAAAGTGGTGACGCGTAGATAGTGTTCATCGTGGTCCGGTACCAGGTACTCAGCGAATTTGCGCCTGATCGCTCACGCATGGTGGCTCACATATAGGGGACTCAAATGGTCTCCTACGACGATTTGAGAGAGGAGACTTTAGGAGCTCAACGCCTCGATTTCCTTCCGCAGACCAGGTGGCACCGAAGATGTACCAAGATCTTCGCCGGCGACATCGAGCGGAATGAAGAGACAATATTAGGGGGACTTTTAGCACATGTCTCACATGTCGCAGGTTAAGGCCGGAAGCACAGCGATAAGAGGCTACAACACTTTACCGAGGTAGTCGAGGGAAAGGGAGCACGTCACCATATCTTCTGCACCACTTCACACCAGGCTACGTAGGCTGAGCTAATCAACAAAATTTATATATACACCCAGTTCTACTATTGCCGTAGTCAAGCACAAGCAGCAGATAAAGGGTTCAGTATTCGAACACTGGACGGGTTTTCATCCTAAGAATGATACGCATGAGTAAAAGGTAAGGCTTTCTCTATAGATCTGATTTTCTTCAAAAAACAAACCGAAGTAGGTTGAAAACTGAGAAATTGTAAAACCTAGCCGGCGGTGAAAAAATTAACTGATTTAGGTCACTAACTTGCAAGTTAGGGCAAACAAGTCCCTGTTTTATCCTCGCTGCTATGACAAGCAACCTATAGTCCCCTCGCATAACCTATCTATGTTTAACTAGCAAACCTCACCCTAACAACAACCTCCTATTTGAGTCAACACAGGTATCACGCAGCCACGCTCTTTTCGCTTGAACCCTAGCATTAAATCATTTCAGAGGCTCGTGAAGACCATCTGTCTAATGAACCACAAAGGCTCTAGCAATAAGTATGCACTGTATCCTGAAGCATGGAGAGAATACAACCACAACATTCAAAGCTATTCAACCCTAATTTGAGAAGATTTAGGGCCATAACATAAGACTGATTTAACACAAGAGACAACATGCCATGCCCCACAACCAAGCTGCAAATCTTCCTTCCTCTTCTGAAGAAAGGAGGCTTAGCTAAGCATCTCTCGCTGTCATCCTTAAGAGGTGTTTACAGCCTAGAAAGTAAGGGGAAAGAGGAGAGAATGAGAAAATAAAACCCTAAATAAAATACGAGACTTTATTTACAAAAATGAAAACTTACAAATTCTTCTCTCCCCCAAATTGTTGCTTCCCCAAAAATTTCTATATTTATTACAAAAAGAGAGGGGTTTATATAGGCCACCTCAATACATGAAAATACACAGTGCCTACAAATCCTGGCTAAGTTAAAGGACAAGAGAGTAATACACACCAACTTGAGCTCAGGCATTAAATACAAAAACATGATCATAGGCAAAGTAAATTTCGCTTAGAGCTAAGACTCATTAGGTAGCGAACCACATGAAAGGCACAGCGTAAAATATCACAGGTTTTGCAATTTGTTAGTTAGCTAAATTTCACATTTAGCGAAATTTTCGTGAGTAGAATCATGAAATTTCGCAGGAAATCAAAGACTCTACGAAAACCTCTATGGTTTGAATGAAATCCACACTCACGAACTTGCGAATAAGAGTGTCCCAAGGGGGAATTCTCAGAATCCCAATAATTTTCGCAGCTTAGCTTAAAATTGCTGGTTTGTCATTTCACTGCCAGCCTCTGCCTTTCTCTACTGCATCACTTTTTCTTCACTTTGCTTTAGCTTTTTCATTACTTCGGGTCGGTTGATGGTTTGACACTGAGTTCAACCATGATTCATCATACATCCCGATATTGAACTTCTAAAGTGCTCAAACACGCAAACAACCAAAAATACTTAAATGGTATATATGTTACTTTTGAAGACTTTAACACTTCACTGTAGTAATGACATGACACGCTACAAAGCACTCAAACCTATCTAATATGGGTTCAAAATTGCACTTTACTAATCACACCCTTAACCTAAACGCTGTTAACATCCCTTAGCAATGCAAAAACAAAGGAGATGGATGTAGTGATTTTCAAAAATGTTACATTCAAAAAGGGAAAAGTTATAACATTGTTTTAACCTAAAAATCGACATCAAAGTTGTAAACCGATATGAAAGAACTAAATCCATACAAGAACAATTCTAGGTCAATCTCGGATCCACTATTTCAACTCAATTTCCACCTAAGTCTAATGGTTCTTTATATAACTGAGCCAATAAATTGCAAAATTTGTTCCTCCCCAACCTAACACCCACATGGCTCAACTGCTGAACAACCTAGATAGTGGATAGTTACTCTTTTCTTTTTTTATTCCACTTGTAATGTAGACAATGCTGAAAATTGACTTCACCAAGTCCGTGTGGATCAATCATGACTCCAACCAATTAAGGCTTAGTAAGATCAAGCCAAAAGGATCAATGACCACTAACTCCACTGTGTTCCATCCGTATTAGACTTCTCAAAATCAAGCACCCACAATTGCTAGACTTCACCATCCACCCATGTAATCTAACACAAAATCGATGACTCCCAACCAATTAAGGCTTAGGGGCAGTTCGCTTCAAGGCCACATACACCCCTGACCTATGGTTCAGCTCTCAAGGCAAAACTAATTTTATTTTCTTTTCTCTTTCTTTTTTTTCTTTTCTTTCTTTTCTTTCCTTTTTGGAAGACAACATTGGTCTTCATATGGGTAACAAACCTATCCTAGGCTAACATGCTAAGGCCTATATGCAGTTTAGTAAAAGGAGGTAAACAAATTCACAAATTCTATTGAAACAACTGCGTGCAAACAGGAATTAAGATAAGGAGAAATTTTCAAGTCGAAAGTATGTCAAAACGCGAATTGACTAAAAATTATTAATTCAAGATGGAATTTGCTTCCAGCATGTAGAGGTGACAAACAAGCACAATTTCAACGATAAAGCAATTCAATTGTCTAATTTGAAGCAATTCAATTGTTCAATTTGAAAGAAAACATTTACACCGGTAAAGGCAATGCAAACATGATATGCAAATAAAGTCGTATATATATAAACTAATAGCTTTTGATATAGACAAATGGCTAGTACATGCATATCACAATTTAAACATACAAAATATCGCCTACTACGGCTAATAACACACATAACCGAATCAAAACTCGCAGGCGCTTGATAAAGCCGGTAATCCATACAAAATCATAAAGAGGACCCAATCCACCTTTCACCGCCGCGTGGTGGTGGTGGGTCCGTCGCCGCTATCGCCATTTAACATCCAACAGGGTCAGATCTCGGTGGCCTTCTCCGATCAGAACACGAGGAAGGCCCGTTGCATGATCTCGCCGGGGCTATTGAGTGACACCGAGCCACCGATCCCTGCCGCTTCGTGGTCATATAGGCGATAGCATCCATCATTACACCACGATCTCTCTCGAGTCAAGGTAATGACCAGACTGCGAATGGTGTGTCGAATAGATGGGCCGGTGTATCATCGCACCGCTGACATGTAGTCCGTGGAGGAGGGGATGAAGGTGATATCCGTGGAACCGACTGCCATATCTCTGCCCAGGCATATCATCCGATGGTGGTCCTTAGCCTCCCGACCCTGCAGATCTCCCGGTCCGTGGCCTATGAAAGATACCGCATAATAATACCATTCACCATGGCACTGTATCAACTTCATTCCCTGAATCTCAGCCTTCCGGAATCCTGGTTATCTTAACCTGCATAAGAGTCCCATGATCGCAGTAAATGCTCGCTCATACCAAATTCCTCGAACCGCAACAGAGGCCATCACCAAATTGTGAGGGACTGGAACCAAATCCCCCGAGATCCGTAAAGAGCCTCCAAGATGGCTCCCGTTTTAATGTACGCCGGGGCGTTTAAATAAGCTCAGTCCCAACAAAATGGTCGACAAGAAGATATGAGTACGGAGTCGCTCCTGTAAAGACACGGGTCCAAAGAAGGGTGTTCCTCGCCGCACTCAACTATTTCATGAGGCGTAGGCCCAATCTCTCAGAACCCCTCGCGATTGGCCGGGCGGTATACGCAGCCAAGAGTCACAAATATCGCCGCCTGGTACTCGCACATCACACCGAATCAAGCTCACGCTGAATGACCCTTGTGATTATCACGTAGAACTCCGCATCACTCGTGGGTAGTAATACCATTTCTGGTCATGAAAGGCAGCGCTAATAACTCGTATCAATCTCATGGACTCCTAAGATCTAGGATCGTGCCCGCTGGACGTCAGAGTACCGACTCGATGAAACTGGCCCACGATAGAGTCGCACATTCCCCGGAATGGGGTTCCCTACGAATGGCCTCCGGCTGAGGCAGCGACAAATGAGGTGATGAAGTCGCTCCGCAGAGCAAGATAGATCGGTAGGATCATCATACGAGAGGATGACTCGTCAATCATGTAAGGCTCGCTGCGTGGCCCGTCTCCAAACTCCGCCACAATGAGGCATGTGTGATGGGGCACCTGGTCCCATCCGCAGAAACCGATAGTTGCAGACGAACCCCGAGGTTCCCGCACCACGGGACCCAAAGCGCGACAGATCGAGTCAACCGAGCCTGGCCTCTCTCTGCATCGAATCACTCTGGGGCGCACGCTGGACCCACCTGAGTACCAACCACCGGAATAATACTACTCGAAGAGGGTCACAAAATATAACTAATGCAATCGGCCACCGAATCGAGCTCTTCCAGGTGACCGGTCACCAACGTGCATGAACCAGGCTCACCGGGCCGCAACCGAACCGCTCCGGCCAGTCAAGGCCTCCAGACCAAATGATGTAGTCAGGCGCGCGCGGTGCAGGCTCACCGTGGCTCGGGACAGAGCGCGGTTTCCAAGGTAAATGCATAGCAGAGCGCAGAAGCTAATGTGGCTCAGGTCGGCTCGCCACGCAATCCGCGGTGAAGGGGCCGTTCACTCGGCGCAAAGGATCGGGCTCAAACACCAGACCGGGTGTGATAGCGGCAGCGGCACCGGCGGCTCAGTCGCAGGTGGCGCAACCGCGCAGGGGTAGGCAAAGGGACTACCATGGGCAAGAAGGACCTAAAGCTCAGTGTGGAGGCGCACTGCTAGCGTTGGCTGGGACCTGGCACACTGGACGGTAGAGTGAGAATGAAAAGTGTGAATGTTAAGCACCCCTTTCCTCTCCTCTGAGAACTCGTAGTCAAGAGTCTACCTCATTTTTCGCTATATTTGTTTACCTGCCTCGCCGGCCTCTTCGAATTTCAAAATTTTAAATTAATTAATAGTACTATATACGAAATAATAATCATTATAAATAATTTACTAGATGAAACTATAATTAAAATTTAATACTCAAGACTATAATATATAAACAAATTACCGTGAAGTGAAAACTGCTTGTTATATAAAATTTCAAAAAATAGCGTAAATTATCTAAATTAACTAAATTAAGACAAAGTAAAATTGCTGAACTGCAATCCGGGTTTTTGAAAACAATTTAATTCGCCAATCCCAAAATTACTCAAGGGGGTCATGAGAATGATCTCCTCAACCCTTGCGTAGCCCTCGGGCCGATTCCATTGTGTCGGGTGACCAATCAAGGAAGTGGTCCCGTCGATGGCTTCGAATTGAGCAATTGGCTTGCAGAGGTTGGTGTTGATGGCAAGACTAAACTTTCTTCATCTTCTTGACTGATCTCTCCCTGCAATTCCTGGACATTTTGCTTTCCTGCACACTGACCAATTGAAACAACTTCACCAGTTATATGATTTTCATTTTCTAGCAACTCATGTTTGTTGTTCAAATGAAAGATGTTCAACTCCAAGGTCATGTTACCAAAGGTAAGTTGCATGACTCCATTCCGGCAATTTATTATTGTATCGTCAGGGCTTAAATGGTCTTCCTAAGATGATTAGAATATGATTGGGTTCACTTGCAATTGGCTCTGTCAAGCACTACAAAATTCCATCGTAGTGTAATTCTGTCTATTTTCACTAAGACATCCCCGCCAACTATCCCCTTATGGATTTTCAAATCTATCGGCGGTAAGGAGTGAGATGTTGGTAGATTTAGGATTACTAAACCCTAGCGCGCTATCTTGAATACGACATTAGGTTATGCGGCTCCTAAATCGAAGCAATGATTTGTCTATCACTTCCGCCCAATATTGATTGAAATTGTGGGAGATCACGGATCCTTGTATTTGGCGGTGTTGCTGGATTATAGCAGCGACTTATTCGGTGAAATGCCTTCTTCTCAATGCTAATCCCTTCTTGATTGTGCAAAAGATCTTTCAAAATTTTGCACCATGAGGAAAAACGTTAATTATGTCCAACGAGTATGTTAACCTTCACTTGCCTTAGGACCTCTAAAATGCCTGCTTGCTGAGATGCCTTCTTCTTACCTCTAAGTGCTTGTGGAAATGGAGGTGGTATGCGGTATTTCATTGAATCCTCCTTTAGGAGAATATGCTCAGACTGCAATTCTTCTCCTTGATTGGATTCTTCAACAGGCTTTGGCATGGGTTGATCAACCTCTTTTCCCTCCTCAGGGTAATTATGGCAACAACTATCCGTTTTCGGTGTTGGATGATCCTGCCTCATGAATTCCCTTAGGATTTGGAAGTGTTTGTAGAGGAACCTCCTCTTTCTTGTACCTCTATGGCTGTGATCTGGTGAGTGATCATGATTGTCAATTTTCTGGTTGAGATTGCTCTCAAGCCCATCTATTCTCTTATTGATGTACTTTCTACGATATCAATCCTTTGTACGATTGCACATTGATTCCTTTTGTTCCTCAACAAAAGTTGCCTACCACCTTACTCAAATTCAATATGGCTTGTTCCACTAGAAGAGGATGGTGGTTGTTGTGTGTGAGGTACCAAAGCGGGAGTTTGGCACGGGGAGGTACATAAGCGGGGGTTGGGTCCGTACGAGGTTCGGGTGATTCCTCAATTGAGATTGTAAGAGTATTGCCATATGGAGCATTGGATTGTTGTGGTTTGAATTGTCCTCACCGGTGTTTGCACATTACGACATCAAATCCTTCCGCTGCGGGAATATGGGACATGGTTCTCTTTGGGTGCCTGGGGGGATTAGGTGGAGAGGAAGTTGATTATTTGATGACCATCATTTTTGTGTAGGATTTTTCGATCCTTGCATGCACCTCTTGCATTGTTTGCCTTCAGCTCCTCCTTTTTTCCTTTAACTGAGGTTGAAATCTAGCTCTCATCTCTATTTCTTCGCGTGCATACACATCCCACCTTTGGTTATTTGGTGGTCTCATCTATCCAATTCTCTAGGGTTAGGCTGTTTGACCTGGATTTCAGCCACGTAATTTAAAAAAATCCGTAGCCATCGGGATCTTACTCAGAGAAAGTCTCCTCCACACATGGTTTCCAAGGCGCCTCATGGCGGGGACATACCACCATAAAAGTGGTTCACCAACATCCAAGTATCAAACCATGATGTGGACGAGGCAACGATGGTTCCATAAATCTCTCTGACAGTAAAACCTCTCACCCGTCTGATGCAAAGGTGTAAATTTGTCTTTTCAAATTATTAGTCTTATGAGCAGCGAAGAACTTCTTCGAGTGCACTGCGGCTCGACCCTAATTTCTTATGGTTACAGGCCTCGGTGAGTTGTAAATCTTGGCCTTGTCCTTTAGGGTCGATGGAAATGCTTTTCGAACACCCCAGCGAATCCATGTCCGTCATACCTTCCTTAAGGTAGTGCAAACCTCCTCCAAAATCCCCTAATATGGTGTGGATTTTCATTTTCCATACCATGATAATAGCTGGGGAGTAGGAGTACCAAATATGGCCTCCTTGCTACATCTTGGCCAGAGAATGATCTGAGATGGAGCCTTGACTCCTAGGAGGGTGGATCTTGATCCCTCATGGTTCTATAAGCATTTGGATTCATGGGGTTCTGGTTGACTGCGTTGTTCCTCGGGTATGGGATCCGTGGTATCGGTATGTGCCCGGCTGCACTAGCTAGGTCAAAGTTGTGTGCCATCCTATGCAAATCTACGATGTGGCCACCATCCCGATGTTGCATAAACACACATTCTGGTGAGACGGCCTTCTGAGCTTGCAGTGCAAAGTTAAATAACAAAGAATTGTGGCTGGCAAAGCAGTCTGATCATTGCAAAAGTAATGGCCCGCGGAGTTCACTGGCCCGAGTGACAAAGAGGTAAAAGGTTACCTTCACTTGTGATGTTGATCTGAGTGCTCAACTGCCATTATTAGTTTGGCACCGTCCGACAGCGGCGCCTGCCATTTTGATTAGATGCCCACGGTAGAGTGAGCTAAAATCAACAAAATTTATATACACCCTAGGTTCCTACTGCATGGTAGTCAAGCTCTTTGCAGTATAGTGGTCTAAGTCGGGCTCTTGGGGATGGGTTTTCATCCTAAGAATGATGCGCATGAGTGTAAAGGTAAGGCTTTCTATTTGGACTTTTTTGGTTGCTTCAAAAACAGTGGAAGTAGGTTGGCGAAGTGTAAAGCGAAAGTGAAGTGTGAAAAAAATTAACTTTGAAGATTTAGGTCACTAACTTGGTAAGTTAGGGCGAACATGAGTGTCCTCGGGTTTATCCTCGCGTTATGACAAGCAACCTATAGTCCACTGGCATACTTAGGATCTATGTTTTAACTAGCAAAACCTCACCCAACAACAACTCTATTTGAGGTCAACCGGGTAGCATGCGGCTATGGCCTTTTTCGGTTGAAACCCTAGCATTAAATATCATTTCAGAGGCTCGTAAAGACCATCTAATGAACCAGTGCATCTAGCAATAAGTATGCCTTTGTATCCTAAAAGCATGGAGAGTATTGGCCAAATCAATAACATTCAAAGCTATTGACCTAATTTGAGAAGATGAGGCCATAAATACAGTACCTGTGGCTTTTGCTTACAAGAGGACAACATGCATATGCCCCACAACCAAGCTAGCTTTCCCGCCCTTCAAAAGAAAGGAGAAGCAGCCAAGCACATCTCTTGAGTTGTCATCCTCCCGAGAGGGTGTTTAGCGGCCTAGAAAGTAAGGAAAGAGAGAAGAGAGAAAAATAAAACCCTAACTAAAATACGAGACTTTATTTACAAAAATGAAAACTTACAAATTCTTCTCTCCCCAATTGTTGCTTCCCCAAAAATTCTCTATATTTATTACAAAAAGAGAGGGGTTTATATAGGCCACCTCAATACATGAAAATACCAAAAAACCTACAAATTTGGCTAAGTTAAGGGCAAAGTAATACACCAAATTTGGAGTCGGTTAGCATTAAATACAAAAACATGAGGCGAGTGAAGATTTCGCTAGGAGTGAAGAATTTCGCTAGTGAGAAATCTGAGACATAAGCGAAAATAGGAAATTTCGCTGGGCTTGCAATTTCGCTAGCTAAGCGAGAGTTTGTAACAAATTTTAGAGTGAAATAAGCGAATCATGGGGTATTTAGCTGGGAGCAGTGCCCTGGCGAAATACGGTGTCCTAGCGAAAATCCACAATTTCGCTTAACTTGCGAAATTTTCGCTAAACCTGCATTTTGCAATCGACGAATACCATGAAGCTTAGCGAAAATTCTTGGTTTGCGATTTTCAACGCTTTGCCTCCTGTCTTCTCTTTCGCATGATGTTTCTTAGCTGCCTTCGAGTTTTTCATTGATTCTTGGGTGGTTGATGGCGATACTTGAGTTTCAAACTTCATGATTCATCATACATCCCGATATTGAACTTCTAAAGTGTCGAGCACGCAAAACAACCAAAAAATACTCTCTAAATGGCATAAGTGCTACTAAGAAGACTTGAACACTTCAATTGGTATAAATGACATGATTAATGCGTAAGCACTCAAAACCTATCTAATATGGGACAAATTGCACTTTTGGGCATTAATCACTTACCATGGGCCTTAGCGAGGCATGGCCAGCGGTATGGGTGATAGTGGACCGACACACGAAGTCGGCATTTTCTAGCCGTCTGCCGGATGACCTTCGCCTTGGAGATTCTACCGGGTTGTACATTTGAGGAGATAGTCAGGCTGTGGAGTACCGGTATCCATAGTGTCGATAGGGACCCGAGGTTTCTGACGCACTTTTGGAAGAGTTTCCAGGCTATGGGCACACGGCCCGGCGATGGTACGGAGTGTTCCACCCTCGAGACCAGGATGGTGGGTCCCGGGGAAGGGTATCTGGTATTAGAGGACATGTTATGAGCATGCGTCCTGGATCATAAGAGTAGCTAGGAGGAGCATTTTCCCTTAGTGGAATTCGCCTATAACAACGGTTATCAGGCGAGTATACAGATGGCGCCATATGAGGCGTGTATGAGGCCATGTAGGTCGCCGTTATGTTGGACGAGGTGGGAGAGGTCCATCAACTACGGTCTGATCGATTAGAGACACCTCAGGAAGGTGAGCTTGATACGACAGAGCGTCTTCTCACGGCTCGGGTAGATGAAGAGCTATCTTGATATCTGACGTCGACCCTTAGAGTTCGGAGGTTGGAGATCACGTTTCTTGAAGGTTGTACCTAAGAGAGAGTGGTCAGATTCGACAAGCGGGGGAAGCTATCGCCGAGGTTTATTAGGCCTTTCGAGATACTCTCGGGGAGATACTCAAGAGGATAGAGACCGCCGTGTACCGGCTGGCTTTACCGCCTGAAGATGTCGTGTCCACGAGGTATTTCACGTCTCCATGCTCTAAGTATACCTGCATCCAAATACGCTGGATCGGGGGACGTATCGAGGTTGACACCGATGGGACCTTCGAGTGAGGGAATCGCATACTGATAGCCGTGATCAGGTTTATGACGCAAGACCGTGAGGCCAGTGAGGGTGTTATGGTGGTACCATGGAGTGGAGCATAACGTGGGTGGGAGCACGACACGATGCTAGCCACCTATCCCTTCTTGTTTAGGGATGAAGGTACGCAGTTTAGCCGAATTTACATGCACATGGTATAGTGCACGCAGATATGCATGTGAGTGTTTTGATTGTCCACTCGACGAAATTCTTTAAGGAGGGGAGAATGTAAGACCCGAGAAATTCCACTGGAAAAAGGGAAAATCTGTAATTTTTGCTAATAAAATTGTAATTTCGCTAAAATCCGAAATTTATTCTTCCTGATTCTGGTTTATCTAAAATGATTTACCATTGGAATCGCTCCTCATAAATCTAGTTAGCACATCAATTTTGTCAATTCGGTATCGCATTTGAAAGTTGACACACGCTTTTTCGAGGCATCGAGCTGATGCCTTCAAACGATTTTCAATGTGACAAAAGTCACATATAACACGTACTCATGTGCCATAAGTGGCATGAGTAGAGAAACAATGAAAACGGACGGCCGAGATAGTGCCGACTGTCAACCAAGGAGGATAATTAGTGGCTTAATGGAAGTAATGACACCAAGGACAAATGTCCACAGTGTCGCCTCTTCAAAATGCAAAAAGGGAGAAAACGCGGTTGTGAACCAATAGTCGATTTCCTTTTTTTTTTCTAACAGAGAGAGTCTTCTCTAAAAATACTTCGCCGATTTGACCGCTTCGAATTTTTTGGGACAAGAAGGAAAGTTGTTTCACGCGGAGGCTCACGCGTGCTCCGGTTTTGGAGTTTCACAAACTCGGAGAGGCAGGGCTTCTCCCACTTGGGTTTTATTTTTTATTTAAGTACTTTGTTAATGTTTGAGTTGAATGAGGCCATGAGGGGCCGTTTGATCGGTCCCAAATCTTAGGACCGAATTGTTATAATTTTTGAAACCTCAAATGTATTGTTCGCGCAGCCTACCTGACTGTGTTGTGTATGTTGGAAATTATGTATTAAATGGTGCTTGGGTATGTATAGGGCAGGTAATAGTCGTGAAACCCGGGTTCACTAAGTGAACCGATGATTGGTGATTTGTCGGGAATAGTAACCGAGGGTTTCACTATTCCCGAGAATAGTGTTCACAAAATAATTTTTGTGAAATAATGTGTTTAGTTGAGTAATTCAAATCGAGTTGCTCGTGTTTGATCATTAGCCCACGTGAGCTAATTTTGATGTAATTGATGGTGAAATTACATGACATGTTTGTGTGATTTAAATTATGTGAATATATGTATGATTATATATTTGCATGTGTAATATTGAATTGTAAATGGAATTGGCATCATGCATTCAATATGCACTGGGGCACCCTAGGACAATAGGAGTGAGTGCATGAGGTAATTCTTGAGAGAATGGTTTAGAGGGTTGTCTAAAAATAATAAATATCGGAGGGTAGTCCAAACATAATATCAATCGTCGGAGACAACCCAATTGATATACATCGGAGGGTAGTCCATACACAATATCAATCGTCGGAGATCTAATTCACTAATGATATATACATTTGAGGGTTGAAGCCAAAACAAATAAAAACTAAGGTTCTCATATCGGGCTTAGGCAAAGTAGGAGTCTGGGGAGAATTTTATTAAGAGATGATCATTAGACATTCAAGTAGGATCATGCCTCGCTTGAATGTGTGTTTACTTGACATTGCATATGCACTTGTGGCTGAGAGCCCACTTGGTACGATTCCACTCATCGAAAGATTAGCTCACCCTATCGAGGATACTTATTTTACAGGCAGGAGCAAAGGGAGAGACTTGCCTGGCCCTAGAGACTGAAGCTTCAAGAGAGCCAATGTGGTTTTTGATGTATTTACATGTATTAGAATTGTTCTAAAAATTTTAATATGTTATATAAGAGTAAAAATAATTGAACTCAAATTATTTGATATAGTTGAATATATATATATTGATGTGAGTAGTGTTGTATCGGGTCTAAGCGGCCGCTTGTATCACGATATTTGCTGCTAGGGGAGGTGTTATATACAGGCCATAGATTCGTGGTGAGAGCCCCTGCATAAAGAGACTCTCGTCATTTTTCGTGAAATGCCTGTTAATGACATTCATAGTATTCTGCCGTTGGATTTTAGTCAATCTGACACCTGATTTGGGGTGCCACAACTCATAACTCCTCAAATCTTCCACCATTTTCACTATCTCATCTACCTTCTTAAAAATAGTTTCCCACCTGCAAGCCATATCCACCATTCTCCACCAAAGCCACTTTGTTTCGCAGCTTCTTATCTCTATTTTCATAAACTGTTATACTACGTAATCTACCACCGGTATGTTCCCTCATAATTTTTATTGGTTTTTTTATTTGTTTACATGTTTGTTAATACTGTACTTGATTATTCTCTATTTCACTTAAAATGTTGAAATAATTCTGAAGTTTAAATTTTATAAGCATTTTTTTCTTCTCTCCACGGACTTAATTCTCTAACAAAATTTTCAATAATTTGGTTCGAGTCGAGCTAAAATAATTTGAAAATTGAAAATGTAAACTAATGTAAAAATAATTTTAGTTAAATTAGGTTTTTGTATAGAATAAAATTTTAATTAAACAAGCAAAATTATATAGAAAATCTAGATGTGAGATAATATAAATTAGAAGGTTAAAAATTAGTTTATAGAAAATTAGTTAAAATAATGCTAGTTTATGGTAGTTTAAAAAAATGAAATAATTTCAGAGTTAATCCAAACATTATATTAATAAATAAATAGTCACATTGAATTTAATTATTTAGTTTCACTTTATTAGTAAAATAATAAAAATAATAAAGTAGTTATTAGGGAAGTTGCAATTCTTGCATGGATTGCTAATTTCAATGAAAAATAATATTAGAAAATGAAATAATTCTTGTGAGTTAATCCAAACATTATATTAATAAATAAAAGTCATCATTTTAATTTAATTTATTTAATTCACTTTATTAGTAAAATAATACTAAAATAATAAAGTAGTTATTAGGAGGAGACTTTTGTATGGATTACAATTTCAATGAAAAGAATAATTATTTAAAAATAAAATTGTTAATTTTTAAAGTTAATTTAATTAAGGAAAATACATTTTGATAAGAAAATAGAATTTTAAGTTAATAAATAAAATTCATTTGTTACCTTGGACCTATCCATTTCAATATATTGATATTATATAATGGATTATTATATATCATCTATATGTTCTAACAAATTTATAAATGATATGTTTATATAATTTTATTTTATTTTGTGCTTTACCACATTAGTTGCTTCTGTAGATTTGCTTCATACTAGGTAAAATGTAGTGTTTTCATTTATAATATTAATACAAAATGAATTATTATTTAGAGTTTCAACAACTTATGTTAAAATGGTACATTACATAATTCCCTTTATAATTTGTAATTAAAAAATCATTTTAATTATTTTATTTATTATGTATTATATCTTGGAATGTTAATTATACCATTATTTTTATCTTATAATTATAAATTTTTTTCATATTAAGACAATATATGTTAGAAGAACTAAACTTGATAAAATAAGTTTAGAAAAACAATAACATTTTTTATTAATAATGAAACTACATGCATGAAACCTTAAATATCTCGCTCAAGCATTAACGCAGGACAAGTGTATCTTATCATATAATTTAAAGACAAATAAGTTGTAAATTAGAAAATGACTTTGAGCCAACCAAGTTGATTAACTTGACACACTCCCACTTCTACCGGCGGCTAAGGGGCAGCCGCCACTCCACGTAAATCCCCACCCATTACCTCTAACGACCAGAATCCCCTGCCAAAGTGGCTTAAACCCCGTATTGGCTTGCTTAAACTCCTCCTATAAAAATTTTCTATTTATAATTCCTAGGATTTGTTAAAATCTTAGCAGCCGAAAAATCTCAAGAAGATGACGGTCGACATAGTCTAAATTCCAAATCCCGTATACATCCAATTTACACTATATCCAAATATCTAACATGGCAAATTCAAAGATACCAACACATTCTCACAACTAACTATGTACATACATATGTCCCATTATATATATTCAAAGTATGTCTACAAAAATATAATTAATACACAAAGACTTATAATCGATGTCAGATCAATCCTATCGGTGGTCTGAAATTTCGCAGACTGTGACCGGAAAATAGTTTTAAAAATGGAAAATAATGAGCCAAACGAGCTCAAATGGAGTGTATGCTTTTTATAAAAGGGTTTTGCTTTTCCGAAAAACTTCTAAAAAATTGTAAAACTTTCTTTGCAATTATTTCCAGAAGCTTTACTTAAGTTTTCTCATTGCTTTTAAAAGTTTCTAAAACTTTTTTCGCTTGTTTGCTTTTGTTCCCCTTGCTTGCTTGCTTTATTTTCACAGCTTTTCTTTAAAAGCTTGTAAAACTTTATTTCGCTTGCTTAGAAGTTTATAAAACTTCTCATAATTTTTCTTGCTTGCTTGCTTTATTTTGCTTGAAAAGTTTCTTAAAACCTTTCACAAACCTTTGCTTTAAAAGTTTCTCAAAACTTTTTCATAAAAACGGGAGCCTTGGCTCAACCGCATGCTTTGAAAATAAACCCACTGGAAAGCCGGCTCAACCGACGTTTTGAAATCTAAAACGGGAGCCCGGATCAACCGCTTCGCTTTAAAACTCTCCGAAGCCCTCGCACCGGGAACCAATGGCTTGATTTTTCAAAATGCGATATCATGCCTGGCAAAACATCAACCAATGGAGGCCTAGTTCATTATCATACTCCTGTAGTGAACACTGAACCCGCTCAACCGCGCTGGAAGCGACCTTTGTCCGTCACCCTTTTCATTTTCTCGTGAATATGGTGGAATTGACCCTCGTGCTTGCCACTACCTCATACTTAGTTAGAGCTCATAACCTTATATACCCCTATACGCGCTACTTCGCCTCCTTTAAATGTACGATGTCCTGAAGTTTGTCACTGTGCAAAACCACAATGCATGTATGAAATCCTAACACCACCGCACGTACGATACCGACCGGGTTGCTTGCTTAGAACTAGGGAAGGCCTTGTTTTTTACAAACTTTCTTGCTTGCTTGCTTCTGTTTGTTTCGTTTTTGTAAAATGGTTTTACACTTTGAAACCATTTACTTCGTTTTTTAAGCTTGCTTGAAAATGGTTTAATTATTCAAAACCATTTGCTTAGTTGCTTGCTTCTGCTTCAAAATGGTTTAACTTTTCAAAATCCATTTACTTACTTTGCTTAATTATGGTTTCAATTTAAAACTAATGTTTTCTTTCAAAAATGGTTTAACTCTAAAACCATTTGTTTGCTTTCTAAGTCATTGCTTGCTTGGGAATGGTTTGAATCAAACCATGAAATACCAAAGCAAAGAAATTTGTAATAATACACAATAATAATAATACACTAGTATTTGGAAAAATGAGTCAGAACACTCACCCTTTGCTTGCTTAATCCTGAGATACGCTTCCACACTTATCCCGCCCCTTTACTTTTGAATCCACACTCAAACGATCACGACGACAAATTAATCGCATAACTTAACGTACTTCCAGACTTAGTCACACTCTTTCATACTCTTTCAAAGCTAAGGTGCTAAGGGTTCTATTCCAACTGAATCACCCAATCTCGGAGCACCGAAACCTTCGCTACTTCGAAACAACCTGACTACTTATGTCCAAAGCTGATGCAGGAATTTTTCTTGCACATGGCCCCACTTTTGAGTGAATTTTTGGGCTACTTAGGATAAGAATTTGGCGATTCCTACTTCTTAAGTTTTGTTCTCCTGAAGTCTATTTTACGTGAGCTACTTGAATCACCAATCGGATAAGAAATGAGGAATAATAAAATAAAACTGGTCAAACAGAAAACTAGGAACAAGTTGTACTGGTACAAGCTCGTTGTAACGGTATAACTTGGCCAAAAAATCGACTAGACCAGTTGTACTGCACAACTTCAAATTGTACTCAGAGAAGACAATCTGGGAATGCCCAGATTTTGTTATTTCTCCCACTTTTGATGCCAATCTACTCCATATAACTTCTATAATTCATAATACTCAAAAACTAACTTTGAAATCATCTAAAAACAACTCCACAACATGTGAGTTGGTGTTTGAACCTCAAAAATACAAAACCTTAGGTGAAATCCAAGCAACACTACCTAAGGTCCACTCAATTCTTCTACACCTCATGTAATTTGATGATTCCAAGTTTTTTACATCAACTGGGGCCTTTACTCCTCATAACTCCCCACAAATCAAAAGGTTCGGTGGATCTTTACACAAAACCTAGGCCAAAGGAGAACTTTAATCTCCATACCAAAGCCCTAGAAATCCCATACACTTGATTCTAAGACGGCGCATACCTAATTTTGAACCTCTCCTCTTCCTTCTTCTTCCTTCTTCCTCTTGCTCTTGGCTCTCTTTCTCCTCCTCACTAATCAAGCTCTAAATAAAGTTTGAGACAAATGAATTATTTGTTTATCTCCTCACATTTGGTCTCATATTTTTGCCTTAATTGAAATTGCTAGCTCTCATCTCTTTAATATTACAATTGTAATCTATTGAAATTCCTACTACTGCCTATCTCTACACTTTTAATTTTGATTTTTCATATTCTTTTTTGCTAAATGACTATTGTACCCTTTGGTTTATTACCAAAATTCCGGTTCTATAATTTCTCATTTCATATTTTAGTTCCAAAATATTTCAAAGGTGACACTTGGTACTCTTATACACCCTACAAAGTGTCATGTACTGTAGACTCCTGGATCGGGTGTTATAATAACTTTATGTCTAGCACATGATTAGTGATTTGTCTTCAAATAATGCTTTGAATTGTCCGTTGGATAGCTTTGGAATGCATAATATCATTTATTCAACGATCGTGCTTTGTTCATATTGAAATATTATGACAAAGGTCTTATTGCTCTTTCGGGTGTTATTCTGACAAGGCATAACAAGAAGGTTTAATTAAGATAACTACTAGTTTGTTTTATGCCTTGGCCAAGTCGTACTTGAGAACTATGGGGAAATGTCGCGATTTTTCTCAAAATGGATCTAAGCAACTTGGTGATTGACTCTGTATATTATGCAATCCTAAATGGATAGGAACCACTACCTAATTTATGTAGGAAGTACAACTCATGCATTAAATTTTAACATTTACATGTATATAAATAAAATACGTAAGTGGAGTTAGAGTTTTATGTTGTTGGCTTCAAGTTTCCATCTTATTCAAACAAGCCAATGAATCGTAATTGAATTTTTAGTGCAATATCGGGGAAATGATTTCGTGGAATTCACATCGGGTATATGAAATAATATGAGAAAAACAACAAGATTGAGAAATAGAAAATCAATATTTTATATTTATTGAATATGAGATTCATTTTTAATTTGATGATAATAGAAATGGATAGGATCGATGTGGTTGCCAATAGTTATTTAAGAGTGATTATACCCCACCCCCTTCCAAATATGCAGGCCGCCACTCCATAGAAATCCCCAAATTGCTACTCCCTAACGACTAGAAACTCCCGTGGAAGCCAAGCCGTATTGGTTTGCTTAAACCTCAGATAAAAATTTTTTCTTTCCTTTTTCCAACTTTAGGATTCGTAAAATCTTGCTAAATGCAGAAAACCTTGATAAAGACGACTACCGTGACATAAGATATTCCAAACTCAGATACACAGTTACACTTTCCTAATATGGCAACCAGCATACCAACACATTCTCACTACTACACTATGTACATACATATGTTCCATTATACAAATTCAAAGTATATTCTTACAAAATATTCTTAATTACAAGACTAAGACAAATGTCAGAGAATCCTACTCCGCCTCCAAATCCGAGTGCCTATACCTAGAAATAGTTTTTAAACACGAAAAATAATGAGCTAAACGAGCCTAATGAGTGTATGCTTTATAAAATGTTTTTTGCTTTTCAGAAAATATCTCAAAATCAGAAATTTCTTTTACAATTATTTTCCAGAAGCCTTGCTTGCTTACTTTGCTTAAAAGTTTCTAAAACTTTCCTCAAATCCCTTGCTTGCTTGCTTTAAAAGTTTATAAAACTTTTAATACTTGTTTGCTTGCTTTACTTTGCTTTTCTTTTAAAGCTTATAAAACTTTCAATTTCATTGCTCGCTTTACCTTGTCGCTTTAAAAGTTTATAAAAAACTTTTATAAACCTCTCGCTTTAAAAAGTTTCGTAAAACTTTTATAAATACGGAGTCCGGGCTCAACCGCACAAGCCAGTAAAATAAAACGGAGCCCGGGCTCAACCGCTTGCTTTAAAATCCCACGAGCCCGGGGCCTAACCGATCGCTTTGAATCTAAACGGACCGGGCTCAACCGCTTGTTTTTAAATCTCACTAAGCTCGCGACCGCCACCAAATTGGCCGACTAAAATCAGATATCATGTCATAAACATCAACCACGAGGCCTATACTGGCCATTGCACTTGCTTAACATAGAGCCTGCATCAACAGGCGGTGGAAGGACCTGGGTCCGCATCACCTAGGTGGAAGGGCCTGGTACACTTTACCCACCTTTCCAGAATATGGTGGAATCGACCAGTTACTATCATCATCACCATAATTTGCTAGAGCTCTTAACCTTATATACTCCTCAGATGCGCTACTCGCCTCCTTTTAAATGCATGATATGACCTGTTTGCCAACCAAAAAGAAAACTAAAATGCATGTATGAGATCCTAACACTACCGCACGCATTTTAATAATTTCCGACCGGATTTGTTTGCTTAGAACTAGATTTTAGTTAGCCTATTTTCACAAATAAATATTCTCTTACTTGCTTGCTTGTTTCTTTGAAAATGGTTTACAATTTAAAACTATCGCTGTCATTGCTTTCTTTGAAAAATGGTTTAATAATTCAAAACCATTTGCTTACTTGCTCTTGCTCTTTGCTATATGGTTTTACAATTAAAAACCATTTCTTTAAATATGGTTTGATAAGTCAAAACCATTTACTCATTTGAAACTCGCTTATTTTTAAACATGGTTTCATAATCAAAACCATATTTAAATACCAAAATGTTTATAATAATAATGCACTAGTATTTGAAAAATAGGTTTAGGAACACTCACCTTTTTCAAGCATTAAGTGACGATTCTCTTTCCGCATGCTTTTAGTTTACATACTGTATATTGCATTTTACATTATTGGTCTTCTCTATGTAATCGCTATATGTTCCTGGTCGCAGGCTTCCTAGACTTAGTCACAAGCTTCGCCTCTACGCAGGTACGCTTACGCTGCCGAGTTCTAATCTTATTTGAAACCTCTCTTAATCATTTAGTAAGGTCTCTAAACTATCTGTACGAATTTAAATAATTATACAAAACACAACATTCTCGGTATTTTAAGTAATACTCGTATTTTAAGAGGTTAGTTTTTGACTCTACTTCAGACAGTCAGACCCGGGTCAGTTTGTACTGCACAGTGGGCACACCTCGTACCGTACACCTTGACCAGACAGACAGATTGCATTCTATTGGCTTGTATTGGTATTGTAGTTTGACTCAGACTTAAGATAGTCACCAGCAACAGACGCAGATACCCCTCAGACTGCACTCGTACACCTCGAAATCTGGTCTACACTGTTTCTTTTGCCACTTTGTACCAATCTTCATACAACTTCCCATTCATCACCTCAAGAACCAACATGGAATTCATCTAAAAACAATCCTCATAACACTGAATTGGTGATTTGAACTCATACCACAAAACCTTAGTAAAAATCCTATGAACTCTTATGAATTTAAATCCAAGGTCCACCACCCTTTTAAAACTATACAATTATGATGATTCCATGTTTAGTTTCTGCTAATTGGGTTTTACCTCATAACCCTACTGAAATCGGGGTTTATGTGATCTCTTCCACAAAACCCTGTGACCACGAGGAACAATTCTCCAAACCAAAACCTTAGGAAATCAAAATACATTTGATCCCAAGATGAAAACATACCTTTTTGATCTTCTTCTTCTTCTCCTCCTTCTTCCTCTTCTTCCTCTTCTTCCTCTTCTTTCTTACTCTTTTCTCTCCTCTCCTACGGGTGCCCTAGCCAAATTTGAGACCAAAATGTGAATTTTTGGTTTGTCTCCCTCTTTTATAACCCCATTTTTCACTTAATTGCAAAGAGGTCCTTGATCCTTTTAATTTTTGCAAATCAACTTATTTTATTTGTATTATGGCCCATCTCTACTTGTTTAATGATTTTCTAAGATCCTTTATGCAATTACACTTTATCCTGAAATTAGTACCACAAATTCCCCGGGTTCCATAATTTATAATTCTCATATAACTCCGAAAATACTCACGTGGCACTCTGAGGCTCGATACGCCCTTACGCTTCATGTATTAAAGCACTCTCTCGGGATGGGGGCGTTATGTTGGTATCGTATACGTCAGAAACAATGACCTAGGATCAGGAGATGATACCACGCAAGGTGGTATCAGAGCATAAGTATTGGCAACCATGCATGTTTAAGTTCAAAGTACATACATATCAAGTGATTCAAAGTATTAAACAGTTGATTTTTGGGTAATTACAACACTATGTCAGGAAGAGGACGTAGAGGTCGTTCTAGGAGAGTCATTCCGTGAGGTTTCCGAAAGGCCTTTGGTAAGTGACTGAGAGATGATCGCATAGTCGGGTTCCACTATCGCTCTATGAATCACCTTCAATGAAGAGGTCGCCACCATCTAGGCCACTCAGAGGGAGCCTGGCGCCGTGGATTGTTTACTGGCAGAGCAAGTGGCACGATTGCACAAATAGTATCTATAATGATCTGTCAAAGAATCGCACCTCCACCGCCACCTAGAGAGGTTATGGAAGAACCTGGAGGCCGATAGAGAGTACGGTCGGGCGCCTGCCATATGACTAGCAGGATCCGTATGTACCGGTTATGGCTAGACTCTAGAGTAACAAGGTTTACAAGAGTTGGCCGCCGTAATGATGAGCAAAGAGTCTTTGTTTTCCAACATGGAAGATGTGGCTAAGGATTGTGGATTTCAGAGAGGAGGTATCCTCGATGGCATAAATATGGGACCACCTAACAAGAGTTCAACGATATGTTCTTTCCTCAAAGTCATAAGGATTCAAAATTGAGGAGTTCTTCAAATTAGAATGTATGAACATGTCCTCGTGTCGAATATGAGAAGAAGTTCCTCTAACTAGTTAGATTGGTTCCATATATGCTGACAGTCTCATGCAAAGGTTTTATCAGACTACAAAGACCTGATCGCAGTGTATTTACCAGCTGGTTCCTCAAAACAGATTTGGGGATCTAGTCGAGGCCGCTCCAGAGTTGAGCACCACACGCCTATGTATCGTGGCAAGAAAAGTAAGAGGAGGCACTGTGCACTTCCTAATAGAGCTCTTGACATTACAGTAGAAAGAAAAGCAAGGGCAGAGGTTATAGAGGGCCGAGGTGCGTGCCGAGGAGCCATCTCTAGTCGTGGATCGTTGAGGCTCCTGGGCCAAGCAGCTGATGACCCGCAGTATCTCTCCCGGGTATGTCACATGTGTCAGAGGCGACACTATGGGGAGTGTAGGAGATTTAGTACAGGGTGTTTCCACTGTGGCTAGGAAGGCCATTTCATTAGGAGTTGCCTCACCGATTGCGCTGAGACATCAAGCGTTTAGGGGCTACCCCAGCACTGCAGACGAGCACTATAAGTCAAGCGGGGAGGTTTCCCTACAGAGGGGCCAAAGACACCCGCAAGTAGAGGTGGTCGGGTAGAGGCAAGAGTAGAGGTGCCCCAGTGGATACGCATGCAGCCCCGCACTCTAGGCCGAGGTTATGCTATGACTCTCAAAGAAGATGCATATGCAACCCGCATGTGTCACTGGAGTATTATTTCTATCCCGATCATGATGCATATACATTAGTGGACCCAAAGAGCTAATACGTGATTCATTTGTATCCAAGCCATTCTGTGAGATCGTTTTCTCGTATAGAGACCCAAATAATAGAGGGTCAGACAGAGAGTTTCCTTCCAAATTTGAGGATCCAAGCATCGCACAGAGTAGCCTAGATAGTACGCGCGTATGCAATGAGATGTAGTTCTAATCGAGGGACAGAGTTCCTGCCACAGACCAGAGTTTGATCCGAGGATTCGATGTGGTTCTCAGATGGATCACTATCTCGCCATAGAGCCACATTAGATTGTTATAAAAAAAGGAAGTAAAGTTGAATAGCCAGAAATCGAGGTAAGTTCAATAGTGGAATACGAGAGAGTTATCTTCGTATGATCTCAATTTATGACAAAGCACGTAGAAGGTAAGGGTTGTCGTG
Source organism: Tetrastigma voinierianum (assembly GCA_016808115.1). Lineage (NCBI taxonomy): Eukaryota > Viridiplantae > Streptophyta > Magnoliopsida > Vitales > Vitaceae > Tetrastigma > Tetrastigma voinierianum. The sequence goes on along the minus strand of JAEQBH010004167.1, from coordinate 127,542 downwards.
GTTATCTAGCTTATGGTGGAGACAGGAAGGAGAGGACTATAATGGGATTCAGATTCCAATTGTTGTAGAGTTCCCAGATGTATTTCCTGATGATGGCTGCAGATTACTCCGTAAAGAGAGCGAGTTCACCATTGATTTGATCCCGCAGATCGAGCCCCATTTTCATTCTCCTTATAGGATGGCTCCCCGCAGAGTCGAGGAGAGCTTGCTGCCCAGCTTAGAAGAATCGTTGAGTAAGGGATTCATTCGACCGAGCATATCCCCATGGGAGTCTCCCCAGCTCTTCTTCGTGAAAAGAGCATGGAGTTTACTGGCCAGGTATAGGACATGTGCAATCAATGTAGCTACTTCATCCGCAATCAAGATTCACCCTAGGATCGATGAGTTATTTGATCAACTCCAAGGGTCTCGAAGATACTCCAAGATAGACTTTCGAGGCCTGCATCACCGCTATGCCAGGAGATTTGATGTACCTAAGATCATTCGTGACACGCTGCAGCACATGAAGCTTCCCGCGATGCCATTTGGTTCGATCACGTCTGCAGTTGTTTATGGATTTGATGAATCGAAAAATCTGTACCATATTCGATAGATTCACTATAGTTTTTATCGATGATATCTTAGTGTATTCAGTAGTTCAGAGGAAATATCTCGTAACACCCGAGGATTGTGTCATAATCTTTGCCGTGAGAGATGCTGTATGCCAAGCTGGAAAAGTGTCGGGCTGGCTTGACAAAGTGGTATTTCTAGGTCATGTGATTCACCAGGGGGCGAGCGCGTGATCCCGTAAAATGTAAGGCAAATTGGAACACAAAAGAATGTCAGAGGCCGAGCTCTCGGGTTTGGCAGGGCACATGTGAAGTTTGTCGAGGGGTTCTCCGTGATAGCGCACTTAATCGACTGTCGCAAGGAAAGATGTTAAGTATGATCGGGTAGATGTCGATAGTAGAAGCTCGAGGAGTCAAGAGAAGATTAACTTCAACAGCTTCTAGCTTTACCCAATGGGTAGGGATGGCTCAGGTTTATGATGCTTCTGGTGCAAGGCCTCGTCAGGTTTTTGATGCAGAATGATATGATTGCATATGCCTCTAGACACCAAAGAAGCATGAGGAGAATTACCCTACACACGACTTGTAGCTTACAAATAGCCGTGGTTTGCCCTAAAAATCTGTAGACATTATTTATATGGTGTTCCTTTGTAGGATCTCTTTATAAATCATAAGAGTTCTCAATATATTTTCACCAAAAGGAGTTAAACTCCGAGGCAAAGAAGATGGCTTGAGCTGATTATGACTACGACCGTATTACGAGCACCACATCCAGAAAGCCATCGAGTACAGATGCTTCGAGTAGCGTCACTGCAGAGTTCTTTGTCTCACATGAGATCAGTTATCTTCCACTATTAGTGGATCTCGAGAACTTTAGGTGATAATGAAGCCGAGGATTCAGAGCCTTGTTAGCCACATTTCCCATGTTAGACTATTCTAGTGGATCGGGATTCTGAATGAGGCGCTACAAAGATCCATGTGATGATTGCTTAAGGAAGAGATAGGAAAAGAAAGAAAGCAGAGTTTCAAATCAGATGATGGTGTACTTTGGCAGTTGAAAGGACAGAATGTGTACTGTAGTATGGTGAGTCAAGAGAGACATTATGTAGAAGAAGCACATTCATCTCACTGTGATATAATCCAGTAGCACTAGATGCCATGTAACTCGGAAGAACATTACTGCTGGAACGGGACGCAAGAAAGAGATTCGCAAGTTTCGCTTTCTAGTGCCTAACCCGTCAACAGTGAAGGTAGAGCATCGTGAGACTGCGGAAGATACGCTACTCCTATTCCAAAGGTGGAACGGAGAAGATCACTATGGATTTTGTGATGTGTCTTCCACTTTACCCAAAGACAACATGATGCTATATGGGCGAGAAGTTGATCGATTGACGAAGTCCGCTCATTTTCTACTCGCTAATGTTGAGGATTCTTGGACAAGTTGGGCCAGTTGTATGTGGATGAGATAGTGAGACTTCAAGGGGGTCTCTAGCTCTGGACAGTGTCGACGAGACCCCAGATTCACATCCAGTTTCTCAGTCTAGTTTACAAATCATGTTAGGGTACTCGCCTCACATTTTAGTTAATAACATTCATCCTCAGAATGAGGGCAGTTAGAGAGGACTATTCAGACGTTAGATGATATACAAGCAAGAGCTTAGTGATGGAATCTATGAGTCAGATACTCATTTAAGATTAATGGAGGTCATTTACACAATACTACCAAGCCATGATGACATGGTCTACTGAGCGCTGTATGGTAGGAAATGCAGGACCAAACAGCCGGGATGAGGCTGGTGAGAGAAGACTAGCAGGCCCTCAACTATACAGATCTCTTCGTGAGAAAGTGAAAGCTTCGTTTCGTGATAATCAAGATAAGAAGAGTATGTACGTAAAAGTTATGCTGATAATCGTCGGAGAGACTTGCACCCGAGATAGTGACTGTCCTTTGAAAAATTTCACCTTGGAAAGCTGCTTTGAGATTTGGGAACGAGGCAAGCTTAGTCCGAGGTATATCGACCTTTATGAGATTTGGTGAGCAAAGTGGGGCCTGTGAGTTTATAAGTTAAAGTTACTTCCTAGTTATCATGATTCATGATACTCGATACATGTTGAGGAAATATATCCTGCATCCCCAAATGTTAAGAGAACCAAATATAAAATTAAAGGAAAATTTGATTTACTAGGAAACACCAAGTGCAAATTGTAGATCGTATGAATGTGTGGCCGAGGTTTAAGGTGATCCCTTCGTTAAAGTCATATGGAAGAATCATGAGAGAGAGGCAACATTGGGAGCCAGAGGCTCAGACACACAAGACTTCAATTATTTTCCGAATGAGGTATTTTCCTTTTCCTTTCTTCGAGTTTAGTTTATTCATTTCGAGGATGAAATGTTCTAAGGAGGAGGATTTTGCAACACCTCGCCCGAGAGGCATGCGACATGAAATTGTAGGGGGCGTATACGACACCAAGTGTCACATTGTATTTCCTAAGTTATGATAGGAAATTATAAATTAGAACCCTAATTGCGGGTACTAACAAGGATAAATCTAATTTCATATGAAAGATATGGAAAATTACAACAAGTAGATGGGCCACACAAATAAAATAAGTTGATTTGCCAAAATTAAAAGGATCAAGGACCTCTTTGCAATTAAGTGAAACATGGGGTTATAAAAGAGGGAGACAAACCAAAAATTCACATTTTGGTCTCAAATTTGGCTAGGGCACCCGTAGGAGAGGAGAGAAAAGAGCAAGAAGGAAGAGGAAGAAGAGGAAGAAGGAGGAGAAGAAGAAGAATATCAAAAAGGTATGTTTTCATCTTGGGATCAAATGTATTTTGATTTCCTAAGGTTTTGGTTTGGAGAATTGTTCCTCCTTGGTCTAGGGTTTTGTGGAAATATCACATAAACCCTTGATTTGCTTAAGCAGAGGGTAAAACCCCAATTGGTAGAAAATAAAACAGGAATCATCATAATTATATGGTTTTTAGAAGAATTGGTGACTCTTGGTTAAATTTACAGAGTTCGTGGATTTTTACCTAGGGGTTTTGTGGTATGAGTCTAAATCACCAATTCAAGTGTTAAGTGGTTGTTTTAGATGAACTCCATGTCAAGTTCTCGAGGTATTATGAACGGGAAGTCAGGCGAAGAGAATCGGTACAAAGTGGCAAAGAAGCAATTATGGGCAATTTCTTTAGGTGTATCGGTATTGTGCATGTATTGTACCTGCAGATGTACCACTAGAGGCCAACTCACAGACTCTGCGAGACAGTCCAACTTACTCCAGACATGCCAATAATGCAACCCGTGACCGGTGACAGGGTCCAAGGTGCGCCCAAATGCCTAATGTCATGTTTTTGCATAATTAAGCCCTAATCAGACACCGATAGTTTAGGAACCTTACTAAATGACAAGAGAGGTTCAACAAGAATAGAACTCGACTTAAAAACGTAGCGCACCACCGCCGAGGCGAAGCTGCGGATTAAGTCTAGGAAGCATTGGGTTATGTGATTACGTAGGGAGATTAATATGTCACGTATTCGCTTTGAGTGTGTAGGCTAAAAGCCAAAGGAAAAGTGTGGAATCACCAAATTTAGTAGGAAAAGGTGAGTGTTCTAAACCTATTTTTCAAATACATGTGCCTCAAACCAAGATGCAAAGTCTTTATCAAGTTTAGCATCAACTTCGGCTTCTTCAACATATGGTTGATGTTCTCTTAATCTAGCCGCAAATAGTCTATATGTGCAAATGACCATTAGTTTTTGTGCTAATTACATAAACATTTTTGCATATATAAATTAGTTTTCAATCATTTTTAAGAAATCTTATACTTATCTAAATATAGGGCTTTTACTTCTTCACACCAATAGAATCTACGCGGCGAGCCGCATGATATTCATCCCACGAGTAAGATATCTAAAATTTTCCTTTGCCAAACGCGTTCCCATCATGCTTAAAAATGGAAAGCATCCCACCATGTTCTTATGAGTTTCATCTCACATCAACGACAATTAGATTCTCTTCTAGCGTTCTGTATTAAGACATATTCAAACAATACACAATGAGCACAAAATGAAGATGTCTCCTCAACTAAATATGCATTGCATATAGAACTTCAACTTTGATTTATTGCATTTATTTTTTCTTTAAATCTTCAAGGTGAATTTTCAAATATAATTGTCGCCACATAAAATAAGTAGTCATTTTAATTGGATCACATATCAAATTCAGTACATTTTATTTTATGCTAACTTCTATGGAAAGATCCACTGGTATTGGAACAGGACTGCTATCCTTCTTCATACGGCAATGGATGGGGAGAGTGTTCACATAATCAAAAAACTTGAGGCACACGTCAATGGCAGATAATAAATAAAGAATTCATCTCAAGTCGCCATGTCTTCAGGTTACCGAGATGTAAGATCTTAAAAAGTTACATCACCACTAAAGATGAATTATCTTCTCGGGCAATAGTTCACGAAATGCCATTGAATTAGCCTTTGCATAAACATTGGCAATCATGGCTTTTCATGCCAAATAATTCTGAGCTTATTCATATCAAATATCTGGCTGGCTGCCTGGCAGGTATACCCGCCGTGAAACTCAAGTTCTTTCAACCATTCGTGACAAAATTTTTTTCCTAATTTATCCAAAGAAAAGTAGCTTTTGGATATTTGCCTTATGTTTCATTTGTGCAATCTACTTCGTCGATAGAAACTTTTAATGGGGCCTTTGACTTTGCATTACTTTTTGTTTTTCCTTCAACATTCATATAGACAAGACATTATCAAAGACATTTTTTTCACATGTGAAGATGACTAGATTACGTCGAATGAGGTTTGTGGTCCAATAAGGTAAATCCCAAAAGTGATGCTTTTCTTCCATCCACATTCGCAGAACTTGAAAATACGAGCATTAGTGGACTCCAAAGACGCTTCACACTTTCTTCAACCCCACCGTTCAATTCTGTTTAATATTTCTCCCCGATCGTGGACATGTGGTGCAACTTTTTCTCACCGCTTTTACCCTTCAAGAAAGAATTTTTATTCCTTCCGAAATTGATGATGTCTTGGTAAGAACTTACGATGATTGTCAAAACCACGATGTCTCTCGTTTCCTTTACTCAATAAATGCATCTCGAATCTTCCATGAATGAGGATACAAGCCCCAGAGACTATCCCACAACATTTGGCAAGTGGAAAATCACTAATTGTCCATTAGAGCAAATTTCATTTGAAAATTCCGCTTCCTCGAAATGTCATATGTGCAATGATACACCCACCTCCCACATTTTCTAACTCTACTAGTGTTAGGTACATCCAATTTTCCCTTGGATTCTTTTGGCCTCGACACAATTATAGATAAAAACATATATTCATCTTTCATGCACATCCATGGGGGCAAATTGTAAGGGGAAGGCCAATATAACCACTATGAAGCAATATTATTGTCCCACGACCAACGGATTTTAAACATCATGAGACCAAATGAACATTCCGACTTTCAATCGCAAATCGATGAGTTTGATTGAAATGTTTCCAAGCTTCGCAGTCTTAATAATGACGATACACCCATCTTCGTGACCATGTCAAGATGCCACCGCACTTATCAGGCATTAGACAAACAATCTCTGTAATCGAGGAGCCAAGGGAAAGTAGTACATTTTTTGGTATGGAAACATTTGTTTTCGCTACAGATCCACGAGACGTCTCCTAAACTGGATGTGACAAAACTTGCAACCTCAAAGTTCACTATCTTCACCCCAAAGATATCATGCAACCATTAATGCAAATAATGAATCTTTCACCGTAGACCCAAACCCCGGACCACTTTTCGTGTCAGAGGAAGCTATCAATCATCACATTGTCCGATGGTAGTAACTCGGACATCAATTGACAAATATCATCATAAGCACGTTCGCATAAATGGTGTTCGGGATGAATGTTCAACAATCTCATAATGTTGGTATAACTTTGAATGATATCATTGCCGTGCCGCATCTCCCGATCACCGCTTTCAAGATTTCAAATAATTTGCAAATTATTGTCTTGGTCCTCTTCAATGTCATTAGATTAGCGGAAGGCAGACAAAGATCAATTAGCATTGTATCAAAAGCATTGTATGGTTGAGGATTGACAAACTTAATGCCTATGACTTCACTGGAATTGACATCGAGTTCCTCAAAGATCTTCCCCGATAGGTCTACCATGTAGATACCAAGTATAATAGGTCACTCGACAAATCCATACTTTCTCGTTAGATGATATCTCACAAGATTCAATTTCTGAAAATTTCTGATTCTGACACTTACGATGATCGCATGGACACCGAATCCTACTCTGGCCCATCAATTTGGTGACTCAAAGAAAATTAATGAATCCCTCAATGCCAACTAACTCATAGTTAAAGCACCATCTTTCATCCGATAATCATCCACTGGTCGGGACGAATCTCATTTTCTAATTTCCTATATGTAGTCCTATCTTTATGCCTACACTAATTCAAGAATCCAATAATCAATAAGCTTGAAAAGAACAACTCATGTAACTTCGTAGCCTGTTGGTCACCACACTATGCCCACGTATTCAATTAATCCAAATGTCAAGTTGTCAAATATTTACTTAAAAAAAAATGTGCCAAGTTGTCTGTGAAGAATCTAGAAATGGTCGGGTCTTAGGTGATCACCATTTACCCACTTCCCATCCTCCTCCTAACCCAACTCCATTTATAAACTTAGAATGTCACACTCAAAACACACAAACCCCACATTATTGTTTTCCATCTAAATCTGGACGTTGAAAACTGTATCCGGAATTCTAGGATAAATTCATAATTTAAAAGAAAATCAAAATCTGGGTATAGATGAATCAATCCATACCCAAAAGAAAATCAAAATCTAGCTTAGGAAGAGAAATCAATTAAAAAATGTGATAATCCAATTCTTTCCAAAAATACCTATAGTTGCTTCATCTCACAAAATAAGGACTCTGCCGATTAGTGGCACTGTCAAAGCGAAGGTGAAATATGGTTATGTTAACCTAACTACCAACATGATTAACCAAATTTTAGTTAATTTTTTGCTAACCAAAACCGATATATATATATATATATATATATATATATATATATATATATATATATATGCACTAATATTAGTATTTAAATCGAACCATATATTAGTATTTTAATCGAAACCACGATTTTTTGTATTTAGTAAACCAAATCTAAATTTAAACTGGATTTAGATAAATGTAAAACCAAAACTTAATTAATAGGTTTAGTTAACCTATTTTTTGACTAAATCTCTACATTTTATTTCTTAAATTTTTCTTTAGCTACCAAAATAAATTTCCTTAAAAGAAGCTTCAAAGTTTATTGGCCCCAAAAGTGGCCCAATAAGAATGTCCCAGGAGTTCTACAAATTACTAGATTCCAGCTTGAACAATTGTATTTGCCTTTAATTTTAATTTTCGTTAAACAATAAATTAATAAAATTTTATGATTTTAATACCAATTCTTTAAAATCATACCAGCCTACCTCCAGAACTCAAGCTAAACCAAAAAAAAAGAAAAGAATTTAATCCAAAGAGACATTGTTGCTTTGAAACAGACATTCCCTTTAAACCTGCCTCTTTAATTTCCTCGCATACTACGAGCACACGTTTTTTGAATTCAAAATTCAAATCCTCAAGTATTAATCTAATCCATAAAGATAGGACTACATTAGTAGCATGTCAAGTCACCACACTATGTACCTACATCGCATTCATTAATCAAATGTCAGTTGTCAAATATTTACTTAAAAAATGCTGTTGCTCACAAAGAAGAATCTAGAAATGGTTGGGTCTTAGGTGAGCAGCTATTTACCCACTTCCCATCCTCCTAACCCAACCCATTTGTATATAAACTGGAATGTCACACTAAAACACACACTTTAGGAAATCGTATTACTATATTAGTTTTACAAATAGTCGACATTAGTATTTTTGAAAATTAAAGTTTTAATAAATATAAAATATTCTTTCAAAACTAAAATCATACAAAAAACATATAAATAGATTATACTTGGAAAACAAAGGTTTAACAAATATAAAATATATTTAATTATTACATATAACTTTTTTTTTTGAAGGAATTACATATACTTTTCAAAACAAAAGTTATGATGAAAATATATAGTATTCTTTGGTAAACTAAAGTTCTGCAAAGATTAATCCTTCTGAAAAACAAAGTCTTATAATTACGATTTGAAATCTTTAGTTTGGAAAAAAGTAATGCAAACATAAAATATCCTTAAAAAAACCAAAGTTTGGAAAAAAATCTAATACAAAAATAATATGATAAATAATCTTCCTACTTTTAAGAGCGCTTCTTACATAAATATAACAAGAAAATGGAGGCCTCCATCAATTCTGTGTGGGAAACAAACGATCACTAAAAATGAAGGCAAATTTAGAGAATAAAAGAGAAGTCACTAGTAGAATAATCTATAGCTTTGGAATTACCGATAAAATTAGGAATTAGAAAAAAACAAAAAGAAACTAAGGGCAACAAGAACTAAACTTTGGGCGAATAAATAAGCACGAATATACCAATAATGCAAGTAAAAATCCAAATGATAATCAGATAGATAGCGTATTTCCCAAACACGTGACGCAAGTAATATCAAATATCTTTCATCTTTAGTGTTTCTGAACTGGCTGATAAAGTAATTTCTAAGTGAAAAGCACATAGATTAATCACGTTTAATACTCATCAGAGTCGAATCACGATGAAAGTCGAAGCCCAGACACTTTATATCAAAATTTTGCTGTGGTTACAACTGCTATCGGGCTCTAAAATGTACTACACAATTTTTGAGTGTGACATAAAATCTGGACGTTGAAAATCAGATTCGTAATTTCTAAACATGGATAAATTCAATTTAAAAGAAAATCAAAATCTGTATAGATGAATCAATCCATAATCTAAAAGAAAATCAAAATCTAGTTTAGGTGAGAAATCAATTAAAAACGTAAATCATACACATGGAGGGCAATGTAAAGATAAACAATAATTGCAAACCCATAAAACCAAAAATGATAGATAATAAAACATAAAAAAGGAGATCCAATATGGTCAAAGGAAGGAGCTGCTCACAAGAATTAATTGATATAAAAAAACAAAATTAATTACATTGGTTATACTTAGTAGTTGTCGTCTAATTTGCCTAAAAACCACACCATCTCTAACTTTCACTAAAGCTACTAAAAACTGAAATCTAGATGGAAAAATCTTATAAAGTCAGTAGAAATCCCAAATCACCCATTGCTTTTTCCTCAGGTTCTGATCAAGATGAGCTGAGTTAACCACAAGAAAGGTCGCCTCGATTCTTTACATGCAGCACTAGGAAAGACTATTGTGATTACTTTTTTTTTCTTTGTAAAAGAAAGAGATTCCACATCAGGTGCATGTTCCGTTTTCCCGTTTGTTGGGTTACACTTCATTAACTCCTTTAAGAGCTCCAAATAATAAAATGAAAAGGAAAAACAGAGAGAACCCGCATCTAGAAAACGGGAATCTTTTACTCCAAAAAAAAGAAAAAAAGTGTGTCAGAGAAAGATGTTTGACTCCGGGAGATATACCTTAAAGAATTCCGGCAACATTCTTTCTTTTTTTGTCCCATTTTTAATCAAAATGTTCAGTTCATCTATCTGTAGAAGATGGGCAACTTGTCTTATGTATGGAAAATACGTAGAATTTCTTTCTATTTCTTTCTCATTGCTTACTTTCTTTCTTTACTACGTCCTCGTTAACATCTATTTTCCTACCAAATCTAAACACTACTTGAATCAACTTAAGTTCGTTAAGTGTCCTAACAAATTCTTTTTTCTCTTGCTATGTGATCACTTTATGGATTGTTTCAAATGTTGATCGAGGAGAGAAAAACTTTTTTTTATCGAGAAAGAAAGGAAAAAAAAACAATAATAATTCTTATCTTTTTATTTTATTGATGTTGAGTTTCAGAGACAACTTCCGAAACTCATCAAGAAAGGAAAAAGAAAAACACAGCAACACTTTCTATTCAGAGGTTTAGATCTGCTTGGGAAGTATTTAAAAAACAGATCCATTCTTTAGCGCTTTTTCATTCGTTTCTTCCCAAAGAACTAAACAAAGACTCGCACCCCGCAGATGCACATAATCGAAAAGAAACAAAAAAATCTAAAGCCAGAACGTAATAAAAGCAAGAAGCAAATGAAACCAACACAAACGAAGAAAACCAGGAAAGAAAAATGCAAAGTAGATAGCGAACCATTTTCTAGGGTTTGGTTTCTCCGGAGGGGATGATCTCTATCCTGCTCTCCTCTCCTCGCTCTGCCTCTTTTGAGATGGCTCTTGGAAATCATCAATAACAATTACCCTCCCAAAAACCCTAGCTATCGCCTGATCAAACCAAAACAAAGCCCAAAATTGGCCTGCTAGTCTAAAACAAAATAGAGAACTAAGTCCGATCGCTTAATTTTTTTTTTTCTTAAAAAAGTTTATTTTGACAATATTTTCCTTATCTCTATTAAGGTTAGTAAGAGATATCATTTGCAAACAGGGAATAATTAAGGTTAGTAAAACATATTAAGGTTAGTCTCATTAAAATTTCTATAGATTTGAAATTTCCTCTAATATTGTTTTTTCTTTTTATCTCTTATTTTCATTGACTTTGTCAAAACTTTAAAAGGAGTTAATAAAACTAACTGATTTATAAATATCACTCCTTTAAATAATAAACTATGTGAAAAATAAATATTTATTTTCAAAATTTGGTAATAAAAAAATATGGTATGTCCTTATTTTGTTATACAAAGCAAAAATAATAATAATAAAAAAAGTAACAACAAATACGATCCATCAATTGCTATTACAACTTTACAAGTACTTAAATTAACATCAAATTACCATGTAATAATTACCTTTTTACCATCATCAATGAGAAGTGGGTTGCAAAGCTTGAAGTAGAGCTCCTTCTTGGAAGAGAACACCAATGGAGATAATTCAATCCGACGTACTGTTTATAATCGACCGTAGAAATTCCAACCAACCGAGTCGGAATCTCAAGACGAGCCGTCGCAGACCATCGCCGACGGGGCACGCATCTCGAGGAGTAGCGAAAAATACTTTGTCTTTAGGGGGGATATATATTTTAGTTTTTTAGGATATATATTTTAATTTTAAAATCATAGTAATCTCTTGATTTTTGTCTTAGGTTTTTTTTTGTATGGACCACCAACTTTCTTGCTTAATTTTAAAAGCATTTTGTATTTTTTATAAAGCATAATTGTCATTTTTTTTTCATTTTTAGCAAGGTTATTTATGAGGAAATGGCCCTCAATATCCCCACAAAAATATCCCCACAAAAAATGGGTATGATTCTTAGACAATATCCCCACAAAAAAATGGCCTACATATAAGAAATTGGCTTTATTGATAAAAAAAACTATGGAGAAAATGTGTAAATATGAAAAAAAATAAATATTTTTTTTTTTTCACAGAAAATGGTATAACCCGGATACAATTATTGGAAAAAGACTTTAAATCTATTCTAATTCATTCATTTTATTTATTGAGTCAATGGATAAGGAGCTTAAGATTAAAGAAACCCCACCAATGATGAGATCAGAAATTAGATATGTGTGTGAAAATGGAGGCAATTTCTTGACTCTAAGCTGATAATATTTTCCAAGAAATCCTTTGTGAAGTAGTCAATGTCATTGAATTTTAATCAAATTGAGGAGAGAGTTGGGGTAGGTGGACTCACACTCGTCTCTTTTCTTTTACCACACAAGAAAAAAAAAATAAGTATAACAGAAGAAAACATTATTTTTTTCTTAACAAACGATTTTTATCGATTTAAACTAAGTAATATATCGAATATCAAATCGCTTAAAACTCATAAGATAAAGCAATATCCGGTTAATAAATTTTAAACGACTTAAACCTATAAATTCGATAATATTATAAATTACGATTAAAATACTTATAACTTTAATTCTACAACATTCTAACAACAATAATTTTCATAGCTAGGCCTATTTAAATGTAAAATTGGCCTATCATTGACTCGACAGTGTCTTGAACAGCCATTAGTAATAATAGACCTACTTCACTTGGCCTATTTTTAATTTTAATTTTTTAAAGACTATATATTATTTTCTAATTATTAAGATATTAGTTTTTCTATTATAAAAATATATAAAATAATTGTTTATAGAAAAAATAATAGTTATTAAATAATTATTTTTTAATAAAATAATATAATATTAGTATGAAAAATCATTTAAAATAAAAATAATATATATATATGTATATATATATTTTAAATTATCAAAATAGTTTAAAAAATAAACAAATACTTAAACTAAGATGTTTGATCATGGATATATTTCAATAAAATCAGAATCACCGATCACGATTTTAAAATTCATAAAAGCTAAAATCAGAATAAGGATTACAATTTTATATTTAAATTTAAAATCGTAGTAATTGACTAAGATTTTATTGAAATATCATCCATGTGACTAGTAGTTTTGACATTTATTTTCAAACTATTTAAATAATTTTTTTTAAATGCAATATTAATTATTATGAAACAAAACTCTATCACAGGCGTGTCTTCTTCTGGTGCTGTACTTTCAAAAGCGTGGGCCCTACACATTAGATATGAAGGAAAAAACAGGGCCCACTTTATGCTTTTGGAACAATCTACTGTTGGGCCTCCATAACTCCCTATTTGGGCCCATGGGCCTACCCATACCTTCATATATGAAAAATATTTTTCATGACAATCTTAGAAGTTTAAAAAATTATAAAAATATTAATAAGATCAAAATATTATCTCATAAATTTAAGATTAATGATTATATATATATATATATATATAAGACCCGAGAAATTCCAATTACCTGGACAAGCAAGAAATCGTAATTTCGATTACAAAATTGTAATTACTGCTAAAAATCAGAATTTATTTCTGTGATCTCTGACATTAAACCGATCGGCACCGTTGAATCAGACGAAATCTAGTTAGCACGCAAAATTTCGAATTTTCTCGGCATTAGCCTGAGTCGGGTGACGCTTTTCGATAAGATCGCTGCTTCGCGCCAGAATCGGCTACGCCAAGAAATGACATATAACATGTACTCATGTACCATAAGTGGTAAGGAGTAGAGAACGATAAAATTTGACGGCCGATGAATACTTAAATATCAAATTCGAGAAAAATGTGACATAAATGTCATTTTGATTTTAAATAATTAAACGCCAAATTAAGGAATAGTGATCATCTTCATTAAACCAATGGAGAGCAAAACGTGGGAGTTACTACGCAGAGTGAGCCGTTTGAGAGAGCCTTAGAGAGAGAGGGCTTCTCTCTGTAGGTCGAGACCACCGCGTACGGCTCGAAACCAGCATGGAACGTTTCACGCGGAGCGTGCTACGCGTGGACCCCGAAGCTTGCGAAGTTTTGACAACCCAAGAGGCAGATTTTCCCTACTGCGCTTTATTCCCATTTCGCTGCCAATGCTTTGCTACTGGCGCCGCGGAGTGTTGTTTTGATCTGGCCCCAAAACACGGACCGAATTGCGAGAATCTTCGGGGATTTTTCCCCATCCCGTGATCGTCGTAAATTAGTACTGTTTCGATGTTTTTATTTCACCAAAATTGCTTTAAATGCACGCTGACATGAGAAAACAAGCCGGAATGCAGAACATCGGTCCCAAAACATGGGACCGAATTGCGGAGATTTTTAGATTTCGGGCAAAACCGTACGTTGGGGACTCGAATTGGGGTAAGCTTATATGGTAATTTATGGAATAAATTATGCTTTGGTGTTTATAAGATAGGAATATAAGAAATTTATTCCAAAAAGTGAAACCGAGATCGGGGACAAGTGGGCTGCTCGTGACGCCTAATTTGCTTCGACCTGTTAAAATACCTTGTTTAGGAAATGGCCATAAAGGTCCATGCTGGCATTGAAATTGTGTGAATTGAATGGCTTGGTATGTGTAGGAATTAATTTTAAGGAGAGTTATTATCATCAAAGAATAAGAATATTTAGTGATGTATCATACTTATACTTAATTAATAGTATCGATGATTATGAATGCTCAAGTGAGCTGGGACGTATGATTATCATGTGGAATTACATGTGTGTAATTGTAGTTGATTGAAATTATTTCAGGGTCGAAAGGATTTAAATTAAATCACTCATATTTGATCATTAGCCCAAGGGAGCTAATTTTGATGTTTGAAATGAAAATTACATAACATGATTGTGTGATTTTAATTATGCGAGTATATTCATGTTTATATATTTGCATGCGATTAGATCAGACGGAATTACAGATACATGCATTCCATATGCAATCGATCACCCTAGATTAAGGTGAAATGAAATGCACGGTATTTAGCCCAGAGGAAAATGGTTCTGAGGCAGTCTAAAATATAAATTCCCTGAGTAGTCTCATTAAACTAAAGAATATATCAACCGGCCGGGAGCGGCCCAGCTTGATATTTATTCATCTGAGAGGCCCATTAAACAATTAATATATATCAATCGTCTGAGCTGCCCAATTGATATATATTCATCGGAGGATTGCCCACTAATAAATTAATAATTCTCATACGAGGCTTAGGCGAAAAGGGAGAGTCGGTGAGGGCTCTGGATCCTAGCTTGGTCACGTAGAGATTCAAGAGGATCACGATTTGCTTGAATGTTTGTTTAAATTGGAACATTGCACGCACTTATATAATGGCACTTCACTTGTGGCGATTCTCCCATCGAGCTTTCACTACCCGGCCGTGATCCCCTTACAGTACAAGGAGCAGAGACGGTCAGCCCTAGAGGTCGAGCTAGAAGAAAGCCTGATGTGGCTTTGATGTATACATGTATTAGAATGCTTTTCTATTTTATATATGTCATGAGAGTAAACATATTAACTTCAGAATCTACAGTATATAGTCGGGATTCATAATGCATGTATATCGAGTACTGCAGGGCTCAAGTGGCCATATTGGTATATACTGCATATATTGGATTGTTTGGGATGTATATGCAAAGTTTATACAAGTTTTGTATTCCTAGTAGAGCTCCCTGCATAAAGTGAGACTTCGCCCGATTTTCGTGAAAATGCCGGGTCACCCGACATTCAACAGTATTCCGCTGCTGATCGGTAGTCAACGGACCTAAGCTGGGGCTACAAAGCAGATCGTAGCCTGTGCATACGAATACCTAGGGAGCTCGGGTTGGGTATCCATCACCACTAGGTGGTTTGATGTGGAACTTAGGTAGGTGGAAGCCTATGGATGGAGGATTTGGAGCTTAGGCCATAATCTTTAAGAGATAAGAGCATCACCGCTAGGTGTGGTTCGATGTTCGGTTTAGGTATGAGATTACCTAGGAAAGGCACGGAACAAAACTAGGACACGGCATGTGTGTTTTGTGTGTGATCAGGTGGATTGATGAATGGTTGTATGACATGTTGTAAGTGTGTTGTGGAATATGTGTGTGCTTGGTGATTAGCACATGAATGTGTAGAAAATGTTTTGAGTTGTACAAAGGTACAAAACTGAAAGAAATGAAAAGACAAATTTATAAATTTATTTGCCTATTATGATGAAAATAATTTTCTAAGTTGAAAATTGAAGAAAAATAAATTTTCTGACAATTATTGGATAAGAATTGAAGAAATAGGAAGAAAAATAAATTTTTATAAATTTATTGATGAAGAAAATTTTTTTCAAGGGAAAATCGAAAAGGAAAATAAATTTTATAAATTTATTTGATTGTGAGGTGAGAAACTAATTTTCTAAGATTTTACAAGTGGTAAAATTGAAGAAGTAAAGAAAATAAATTTTTAGAAATTTATTGATGTATTAGGGAAAAAATTTTAGTGATTTTTATAGATTTTTCCACCGAAAAGATAAAATAAAAAAATAAATAAATAAAATCATTTATAATGGAAAAAACGAAAAAAAAAAAAATTTTGAGTTAAAATTCGATGGGCCACGCCCATTTTGTGACAGAGAGAAGAAAAAAATTGTATTGCAAGAGAGTTGTATTGCGGAATAAGGTTGTGAGATTGTATCAGAAGATGGGTAAAATTGGCTTGAATAGTATTGCAATACGCTGATTGTATTGCGCCTAGAGGATGGATGGCCGCGGTCGCACACAAACGGGGCGTGTGCTGCAACATAGGCTAGGCAAATACTATCGCACACAAAATTGTATTGCAAATGTGAGGCCGGGCGTAAATTGGTTCGCTGGGCGCTAGACGGCGCGTATGGCGCGGGCGCATGACGCGCCGCAGCGGCCGGGCGCGCAGCGCGGGCGAGGCGCGCGGAGCACAGCGCGGCGCGGGCGCGCGGGCCAGCGCGCAGGCGCTGCGCCAGGGCGCTGGCGCTGAAGCGGAGCGGGCACTGGCCGGGCGGCGCGCGTACTGGGCGCCGGGCCGGCCTCGGCCGTGCACCCCGGCACTCCTACCGCTTGGGCCCGATTCACCGGGAATTTTCTGAAGTTAAATTTTTCGACATTGTTCGAACTGCCCATGAACACCGCTCATCTCGAAATTTTCGAAAAAAATATTTTTTAAAAATATATAAAAAAAATCAAATAAAATTTGATAAAATTTTCAAAATAAAATGTTCAAAAATGTACTTAAAAACAAAATTTCGTTGAAAGCAATATTACTTTAAACGCGAATTGATTGCGATACACTAAGCGTGTGTATGATTATGTCTCGGCCGTGGTTATGCCTTAGAGATATCGTATTGATTTAACTACCATTTGAAATCATGATCATACTGTAGTTGCGCATTTAAATTATATGCATGGTGTAATGCGTGATAGGAAAGGGTGAATGCTGTTAGGAATACGACTGCACTCAGAGCACTAAAACGAACAAGAAAGTTTAGAACCCATTGAAATAAATGAATCGAGTGGTTGAAATTTAGCGCCACTTAGAAATGAACGTTCGTTTACGGTTGTTAAGTCTATTGGTACGCATATTGCTAGTTAGACGAAATGAAAGCAATGATTCTTGTTGCCATGTAATGGTGTAAATGGTTAATAGAGGACGAGGACATCGAGGACGCCCACAGGTAATCGGCCGAGCACCACCAAAGTGTTTGATCGTGTTAGACTTTTTCCTCCTCCGAGGCCGTAGGTATTACAATGAATGCCATCGCACCCGGCGGCATAAGGTGGCAAAGTGTGAGACCCTAAGTAACCCCCAAAGAGGTTTGTATGCATCCCCGATATTCACAGGAGGAGGAGATCCGATGGTGGCCGACCATTGGTTCATGCCGATCGAGAAAGTGTTAGAGGCTATGGAGATTACCTCTGACGCGACCAGGATTAGACTAGTTGCGTTCTAGCTAGAGAATGAGGCCCAAATATGGTGGAAATGGGCAAGGACCTCTAGAGACCTTAGAGGAGCCAAGCAGATGTGAGTTCTCCTAGGGATTAGGCGAATAAGAATGATAGGTCGAGGTTGCGAGTTAGAGATCTCAAGGACTCTACTCACAAGGGACCTCGAGGATTTTGAACACTGCCGTAGCTCAGCTGTCATCTGGGATGAATTAGCTCGCGCTTACAAGGTTGTTATCGATTGTGAGCGCAGGAGAGTTACCGCCTACACGCAGGACGGTACTCGTGTTGTATTTCAGGGGGGCAAGCACGGTATTTTGCCCCAGACAGTATATGAGTCCAAGTGCTAGGGACAGTTGGCGGGTTAGCTAGCGAGCCTTACCCTAGAGGACGAGGTGAGACCAGACTTAGATCTCCCTCGTGTAGTTTGCGAATATGTGGATGTTTTCCGCATGAGCTTACCGACTACTCACATGTGATGTAGACTTCGGGTATCGAAGCTACACCTGTATTCACAACCATCTCTATGACTATGACAGACGACCGGCCGAGCCAAGAGAACTCAGAGTCCAAATCCACAAGGGCCATTGGACAAAGGATTGATTGACACACCCCCACCCCCTTCCCAATGCAAGGCACGGGCTACACTCCACGTAAACCTCACCATTACCTCTAACGACTAGAAATCCCCGGAAGGTCGTATTGCTTGCTTAAACCCTCCTATAAAAATTTTCTTTATTTATAACTTAGGATTTGGTAAAATTCACTGAAAATCTCAAAAGATGACTACGTGACATAGTCTAATTCCAAATCTCTATACAACCAATTTACACTATATCCAAAATATGGCAACCAAGATACCAACACATTCCCATAAAACTACTCTAATGTGACATACATATGTTCCATTACAAATTCAAAGTATGTTCTTACAAAATATAATTAATACACAAGACTTAAACCGATGTCAGACTAACTTATTGTACTCAAATAAGTTTTTCGTGACTGCATTCGAAAATAGTTTTAAAATGGAAACTATGAGCTAAACGAGCTCAAATGAAGGTATGCTTTCATAAAAGGTTTTGCTTTTCCTGAAACATCTCAAAATGTAAAACCTCTTTTTACGATATTTTCCGTAAGCTTTTCTTGCTTTGCTTGCTTTAAAAGTTTTCAAAACTTTTCTTTGCTTCTTGCTTGCTTTATTTTGCTTTTCTTTAAAAAGCTTGAGAAACTTTATTTTTATTTTCTGCTTAGAAGTTTATAAACTTCTCATACTTTTCTTTTCTTGCTTGTTTTATCTTGTTTGAAAAGTCTCTTAAAACCTTTCACAAACTCTTGATTTAAAGTTTCTCAAAACTTTTTCATAAAAACGGAGCTTGGCTCAACCGCATGCTTTGAAAATAAAACCCACTGAGTTGCTCAACCGATCGCTTGAAATCTAAACTAGAGCCCGTCAACCGCTTGCTTTAAAACTCTCCTGGGCCGGGCGAATGGGGAAACCAATGGTTGATTTTTCAAAACAGCGATCATGCTTATAAAACATCAACCAATGGAGGCCTATTTGCTTATCATGCCCTAGTGAACACGGGAATTGCGGCTCAACCGTGTCGGTGGAAGGACTTTGTCCAAGGCCACCTTTTCTCATTTTCCTGAATATGGTGGAATTGGACCTCGTGGTCGCCATCACCATACTTAGTTAGAGCTCATAACCTTATATACCCTTGCACGTGCCACGCCCCCTTTAAATGCATGATGTATGTCCTAAGTTTGCCGACCGTGCAAAAACTACAATGCATGTATGAAATCCTAACACCACCGCGGCACGCACGGGATACCTCACCGGCTGTTTTCAAACTAGGAAGGCCTTGCTTTCACAACCTTTCATTGCTTGCTTGCTTGCTTGCTCTTTTGTAAAATGGTTTTACACTTTGAAACCATTTCGCTTGTTTGGAAATGGTTTAATTATTCAAACCATTTGCTTAGTTGCTTGCTTGCTTCAAAGTATGGTTTAACTTTTCAAAACCATTTACTTACTTGTTGCTGTTTAATTATGGTTTACAATTTAAAACCAATGCTTGCTTTTCAAAAAATGTCAATCCAAACCATTTGCTTGCTTTTTTATCTCATTTGCTGTTTCTGAAATGGTTTGTATTCAAAACCATGAAATACCAAGCAAAGCAATTTGTAAATAATAATAATAAGACATACACTAGTATTTGGAAAATGAGTTTAGAACACTCACCTCTTTGCTTGCTTAACTTGGAGCACTGCTCCACACTTATCCCGCCTTTACTTTAACCTACAACTAAACGAATACGACACAAATTAATCACGTAACTTAACGCATTTCCTAGACTTAGTCACACTTCATACTCTTTAAATTTAAGGTGCTAAGGGTTCTATTCAACTGGAATTACTCCACCCGGAGCAATCAAAACTCGCCACGCTCGAAACAACCCGGACTACTCTGTGTCCAAAGCTGATGCAGGAATTTTTCTTGCACATGGCCCCACTTTGAGTGAATTTTTGGGCCACTTAGGATCATAATTTGATGATGCCTAATTCTTAAGTTTTGTTCTCCTTGAAGTCTATTTTACGTATCCACTTGAATCACTCAAATCGGATAAGAAATGAGGAAGTTATGGCCGAAATACGAAAACTGGTCAAAACAGGAAAACCAGAACAAGTCCTACCGGTGGGATTCTAACTTCTACCGGGCAGATCAGCCAAAAATGACCGTAATAAAGTTCACCGGTAGGACTTCCTATTGTACCGGTAGGACTTACCCGAAATGCCCGATTTTGGTTATTTCTCCCACTTTGATGTCAATTCACCCATAACTTCTATAATTCATAACACCTCAAAACCAATCATTTATTCTAAACAACTCCACAACATGAATTGGTGTTTTGAAACTCAAAACCCAAAACCTTAGGTGAAAATCCAAGAACACTACCTAAGGTCCACCAATTCTTTTTTAAAACATCATGTAATTTGATGATTCCAAGTTTCTTTATATCAATTGGGGTTTTACTCACATAACTTCAACACCAAGGTTTAATGTGCTCTTTGCACAAAACCTAGATCAAAGGAGAACTAATCTCCATACCCAAGCCCTAGAAATCTAAAATACACTAAGGCAAACACATCAAACACATACCTTGATCTTTGAATCTCTCTTCTTCCTTTTTCCTCCTCTCTTCTTCCTTTTTCCTCCTCTCTTCCTCTTCTTGCTCTCCCTTTCTCCTCTTACGGGTTTGCTAGGGCAACTAGAGACCAAATGAATTTTGCTTTTGTTTTTCTTCTTTTATTAAATTAACTTTCCATTAATTGCAATTAACCCTCATCTTTTAAATATTGCAATTGTAACTTATTCAATTTCCACTATGGCCCATCTCTACACCTTAAATTTTGATTTTATCCTTCGTTTAATGACCACTGCACTTTTGGTTTAATACCATAACCGGTTCTATAATTTCATTTCATATTTTAGTCTCCAAATATTTCAAAGGTGACACTTAGTACTCTTATACACCCTTGCGTTGTCATGTAATCAGACTCTCTCAGATTGTGGTGTTACATTATTAGACCGAGCACTTCACCATGGGGCGCTTCTGCCTAGCTGGGCGGCAGAGGGCAAGACCCTTCGACTATGCATCGACATCACATTGAACCGACAGCACCAAGAATCGGTACCATCGACATGATTGATGATTTATTTGATCAGCTTGAGAGAGTGCGAGTCTACTCTAAAATTAGACTCGAGACCGGTTGTCATCACCGAGAGTTAGGGAGACAGATATCCCTAAGACTCGTTAGACGCGCTGGGGGGCACTGAGTTACTTGTGATGCCTTGAATCGACGACGCGCCACTGCAGATTCATGGACCTCATGCATAGTGTTCCAACCTTATCTAGGATCAGTTTGTCGTGTAGTCTTCGGGATGATTATTTGATCTATACTCCCACAGAGTGGGAGTACGTAGTATCACTGAGGATTGTTTTGGTACCAGAGACCATCGGCTAGGACGCCAAGTTCGGGCAAGTTCGAAGCCAGCTTCACGAGGTGAGATTTGGTGACACGTAGGTCGCACTGTGAGGCCACAACCTAGAGAAGGTTATGCGTGATGCGTTGGGAGAGACCGAATGTCAATCTTCAGATACGTAGCTCTCTGGGATTGGCCGGGCATTACAGATGCGAGAATACGGTTGTCCATTCGGCGTGATTGTAGGATTTACTTACGGGACATGGACTCCATGGTTAGGACAGCCCTGACCATAGAGAGAGAGATTGAGGATACTTGGAACACTCGGGATACGGGTGTTGGTAGCAAGAGGGAGGATTAGTTTTCTCCTAGTTCGGGAAGAAGTGTAAAACTTCGCTTCACACTAAGTTTCGTGACTGTAGCCGGATCGGCATGAGCGACGGATTTTCCCCAGAGCCGTGGGATCCTAAGACTTTGGACAATACAAATTCTAGTTAGCTAGAACAGAGGAGAGGCAAATATTCTACACCCTAGTAAGGGTTAGAGGAACTAGTTTCGCCGGTGCTATACAAGCACTCCTGCTAACAAGACAACAGCGAGGGGCCGCAGTAAACGTCGTGACGTGATCAAAGTTACGCAGCGTGTTTGATAACTTTAGGGTGGTAGACATTGTCGCTGATGTCGTTTGACATGATGAGTTGACAACCATCAAAGTTGTCAAGAATTGAGAACTAGGCCTGTCATAATCTCGGCACGACATTGAATCGGGCTAGAGGTTAAGGCCTTGACAAGCCACGATAGATGTCTCAGATGTGTATGTAGCCGACCGGATATACGAGAGATTAAGTGGTGAGCCGATCTCTCGATTCGTCTACAGGACCCCGGATGAGTGTCACGGTATGACATTATGCGTGTGCACCTGCAACATCCGGGTCAAGCCTGGTGTGGGTGCATGGTAATGAGGTCATTCACCACTCATGGTGAGTAGGGGTTGAGTTGTCTTAGGATCACATTCAATTGACTCATTGTTGAATCAAATGGAATGTAAGAGGTCAAGTGTAAGCCGAGAAGTTATGTGCCCGAGATGAAAAAAACACCGCCAAAGTTATCACGTAGACTTCAGAAGTTATGATGAGTCGAAGCTGACTCGTGGCGCTGACAATTCGTACTGAAATCAGATTGGTGTGGTCAGTTATAAAGTGACTCGGTACATGGAGGTCATTCATGACATGGACTAAGCTGGACATCCATCGATTGTCGCTGATCAGACCCTGAGAATATCACACAACAACTAAGCAGGCTGTGCAGGGTCACGTGCCAGAGTGACATGACTGTCCCGGACCTTGACCTGTGGGTGGGTAAATTTTGGCGATGAGAATGTAAGACCCGAGAAATTCCAATTACTGGAATAAGGGCAAAATCGTAATTTTGATTACAAAATTGTAATTACGGTTAAAAATCTGTAATTTATTCTCTAGATCTCAGATGATGAAACGGATTGTACCGTTGACCGTCTCACAAATCTAGTTAGCACGTAAAATTTCATAATTTTCTTCTCGAGACAGTCTGAGTCGCATCGCTTTTTTCGAGGCATTGCTTTCTGCAGTCAGAACGGTTTCGACGCGACGCAAAGTTCACATATAACATGTACTCATAAAAATTATAAGTGGTATGAGTAGAGAAACGATGAAAATGCACGGTCGGCAGAAGGCCGAATATCAAATCTGAGAAACGAGGGACATAAATGTCATTTTTGGATTTTAAGTCACTAAATGCCAAATTAAGGAATAGTGATCATCTTATTAAACCAATGGAGAGCAAAACGTGGAGGCCATTTTTGATGCAAAGTGGAGCTTTGGGTTTGAGAGAGTCTTAGAGAGAGAGGGCTTCTCTCAGGAAAACGGAGATCCGACCGCTATCTAGCCTCCGAAAGCAAGAAGGAACGCTCTACGCTTGAGCAGCTACTGGACCCCGGCCATAGTTTCTTGACAACTCCAAGAGGTAGGATTTTCTGCCATGCTTATTCCCATTTTGGGTGTTTTTCGATGTTTCTGCTAGTTTGAGGCCGTGAGGGTTTGCTTAACGTCCCAAACATGGGACCGAATTGTTAGAATTTCTTGGGATTTTTCCATCCGTGACCGCCTTAAATTAGGGGCTGTTTGGATGTTTATTTCACCAAAATTGCTTTGAAATGCATGCTTGATATGAGAAAATGCCGGAATGGTAGCTTGATCGGTCCCAAAACATGGGACCGACCAGGAGATTTTTAGATCGCGCTTCAAGCACCGCGGCTGCCGGGGACCGAATTGGGTAAGGAGCGAGGTATGGTACTTATGGAATAAATTATGCTTGGTGTTTATAAGATAGAAATGGTAGAAGAAATTGTTCCAAAAAGTGAAACCGAGATTGACAAGTGGGCTGCCCGTGACACCTAATTTATCCGGACCGTTAAAAACACCTGTCGTGAATGGCCATAAAGGTCCATATGGCATTGAAATTGTGTGAATTGGAATGGCTTGGTATGTAGGGAATTAATTTTAAGGAGAGTTGGTTGATCAAAGAATTATTAGGTTAATGCTTGAGGCGTTAACACAATGACACAATTATATAGAATTAAATTGTGTTGTAAGCCATTGGTGATGATTATGAATGCTCAAGTGAGCTAGATTGGGTGATGATTGAAGTGTGGAATTACATGTGTGTAATTGTAGTTGATTGAAATTATTTGTGGTCGAGTGATTTAAATTAAATCACTCGTATTTGATCATTAGCCCAAGGGAGCTAATTTTGATGTTTGAAATGAAAATTACATAACATGATTGTGTGATTTTAATTATGCGGTATATTCATGTTTATATATTTTGCATGTGATTAGATCAGATTTGGAATATATAGTGCATTCCATATGCACCTGATCACCCTAGGATTATGTGGAGGAGTGCAATGAGATGAGTCTAGAGGAAAATGTGGTTCTAGAGGGGTAGTCTAAATAATATAAATTTCCTGAGGGTAGTCCACAAACTAAAGAATATATCAACCGTCTGAGCGGCCCATTTGATATTTATTCATCTGAGGGTAGTCCATTAAACAATTAATATATATATCAACGCCTGAGCTACTTCAATTGATATATATTCATCGGAGGGTTGCCCACCAATAAATTAATAATTCTCTATACGAGGCTTAGGCGAGTGTGAGAGAGCCCTGCGAGGGCCTCTGGATCCGAGCTGGTCACGTGACATTCAAGAGACTACGCATTCGTCAACGTTTCGCTTAAATTGGAACATCGTGACCGCACTTGTGTGGCGAAAATTCCACCTCAGTGGCGATTCTCCTACTGAGCTTTAGCCTCCACCCCGGCCGTGGGATCCCCTTTACAGTACAAGGAGCATTGCGAGGAGACGCTCGCCCTGTAGGCCGAGCGCTAGAAGAAAGCCTGACGTGGCTTTGATGGCTACATGTATTAGGAATGCTTTTCATTTTAATATATGTCAGAAGGAGAGTAAAACATATTAACTCTCGTAACTATTGGGTATATAGTTGATTCATAGTCTAAAATGGTTATTGAGTAATCGTTATGGGCTCAAGTGGCCATATTATTTCAGTATATATCGCATATATTGGATCGTTTGGGGGATGTGTATATGCAGGTTTATGTTTTTTATTCTAGAGCTCCCCGCACAAAGGAGACTCCCCGCCCGATTCGTGAAAAATGCCGCCCGTCACCCGACATTCACGAGTATTCCGCGGTTGATTCGTACAATCTGACCCCTAAGTCATTACAATATATATATATATATATATATATATATATATATATATATATATATATATATATATATATATATATATTAATAATTGAACAAATTCATTAAAGTGAATTAACATATGGTTATTGTATTATAATTTAACATAAAATGTAGCCAAAAAAATCAGACGGGCTTAATAACTTTCTTAATCAAGAAACAAAAAGTAAAATTTATATTTAGAAAGTGAGAAAGTATAAAATAAAAACTGAAAATTATTTTTGGGTCAAATGTTAACTTGTTTTAGAATTGGTTGATAGGAAAATCTTATAAAGTATTTTATTTTTGGACAAAATCTTATAAAGTATTTTTAAAATTAGTTATTTTATTAAAAGACTTTTTGAAAATACTTAATTATGAAATCTAATTATCCATCAATTTTGCCAGACTCACATGGTAAAAAGGTAGGATGAGGTAAAAGAGGTTCCAATCTGGATTAATTTTGACCTCATTTTAAGATAAATACCCTTATTATTTTTTGGTAAAAGTAATTATTTTTTTTAAATATATGTAAATACACAAAATACTTTTTAAGATAAAAACATGATAGGATTAAATTCACAAATTTATGATTATTTCAGGTTTTTAAACCAAGTATTTCTGATAGGTATTAAATTTAAGAACATGTATATTTTAAAAATCCTAGTCTTATTTTCTCTAACTCTATATTTGATAGCCTATTTTCTCATATATATTTATTTAAGAACATGTAAATAAATATCCTCAACTAGTCTTTAGTCTAAAGGGTAATAAGTTAGTCACCTGCAAACTACCCTAACCCTAGAGGAGTTAATTAAGATTAGGGCCTTAAACCAAATATGATAAAGTGACTTTTTTTTTTTTTTTTTTAGGAATAAAGTGACCTATTAGAAGCTATATATAACGATAACAAGTTTCATAGTCAAGCAAAGTGTTTACTTTTTTTTCTTGGAGATAACCTAATAAATTGATCTATAACAAACAAATTGACTAACTCAAATCATGTTTAGGGATGGAAAAAGGGGCAAGTTTGGTACGGGACAGAACCTTCCAACCTCGCTTTGTTAATAATAATCATTTTTCATTCTCGTCCCATTTAAAAAATTAAATGAGCGGGGTTTGTCTAATATATATATATATGAGAAATTATACTCACCTCATTTATTATTATTTTTAAAATTTGTTTAAGTATTTTATTACATACAGTTAATATATTTTATAAATAAATAAAATAATATACCTTTTTTATTATTTATTTTATAAAAATAGCTCTTATATTTATTATTATACATTAAAACATAAAATAAAATAACATAATTTTTTTAAACATTCAAGGCCATGTGGGGTAAGAATATTAAGCAATCCCGAACCTATCTCGAGTTTGCGAAAAAAAAATCTAAACCTAAGAATATTAAGAAAAGATTTTATTAAAAATATAAATATGGTCTATGGCATGTTGTATAATTATTTCTATTTATATTTTGTAAATAGAAATAATATGGTCTATAGAAAATTTTTACATTTTGTAATAAAGATTTTATTTTTTAGTAATACCTTTCTATTTATTTTATATATTTTTATTGTTATTATTTTCATTTATTATATTATAAATAATTGTTTCACAAATAAAAATAACTACTAACTATTATAATACATTACACAAAAGTTAGCATAAATTTGCTTCCGTTGTAACAAAAACAAAGTTAGCAACCAAATTTTAAATGATTAATTCAATAAATAATATTTTTAAATTCTTTTTATTAAAGTTCCATTAATTGTAAGGAAAAAAATAATTATAACCATATGAGAAAAATAATATTAATATATAAACTAAAATAGTTTTAAAATATTAATTATCTGAACATTTTATCATCCTATTCTTGAATCAAAGCAATATTCATAAAAATATAAAACATTTGCTAAATTTAGTGACGGATTCATTCCATCGCTAAAATACTGAAAGTTATATAGCGACGGAACTGATAATCCGTCGCTAATATAACGACGGAAATGACAATCCGTCGCTAATATAACGACGGAAATGACAATCCGTCGCTACCTAATAGTAAGCCAACTTCCCGCCTTAATTTGCCGACGAAATATTATCCGTCGCTAATATAACGACGGAACTGATAATTCGTCGCTAATATAACGACGGAACTGATAATCCATCGCTATATAATAGCTCCCGCCAACTTCCCTCCTTATTTTGACGACGAAATATTATCCGTCGGTAAATCAGTCGCTAAGTTGATTTCCGTCGCTAATATGTCGCTAATTTCTAACGGATAAAATCCGTCGCTAAAATCCATCGCTAAATCGGCTGTTTTTTGTAGTGAGAAAATGAAAGAGTTCTGTAAGTTTCTAAAGTCTGTTAAATTTCCAGATGGTTATGCTGCAAATTTATTCAGAAATGCTATATCATCGATGGAAGATCTCAGGGTTAAAGAGTCACGATTGTCATGTTTTGCTGCAAAAATTACTCCCTATCGCTATTCGTCCATATTTTAATAAAGATTTATGTACAACACTGGTTGAGTTGTGTAGTTTTTTCCAAAAGTTATGTGCAAAGACCTTGTACGTGAATGATTTGGAAAAATTAGAAGAAGGGATTGTCTTAATATTGTGTAAGCTTGAGAGGATATTGTAAGACCCGAGAAATTCCAATTTTTGGAAAAAGGGCAAAATCGTAATTTCGGTCAAAAATTCGGAATTTATTCTCTAGATCTCTGATGACAAAATGGATTTCACCGTTAGAATCGTCTCGTGAATTCTAGCTAGCACGTAAAATTTCATAGAATTCGAGACGAAGTTGGCATCGCCGGCAAGATCACTTTTCGTGCCAGAACGATTTTCGATGAGACGAAAGCCACATATAACACGTACTCATGTGCCATAAGTGGCATGAGTGGAGAAATGATAAAATGCATCGCCGTAGATAGTGGTCGAAAAGTCAACCGTAAAAGAATGACATAAATGTCATTTTTTGAATTGTTTAAGTTGGATAATAAGACAAAAAAATGAATAGTACTCATCTTCTCAAATTCAAAAGGGAAGAAAACGTGCAGGAGCTTCCAGTAGCAAAAAATGGAGGGTTTTACGTTTTAGTGAGAGAATGTCCACCTTCTCTTTAAGATTGTAGGAGATGACCGCTTCCAAGTCTTTAGTGCTGAAAGAAAGCCGCTTTTATCGACAAGGCCTACATGCTGGCTCATGTTTCTGAGGAGTTTCACAAAACTTCGGGAGGTAGGGTTTCTCCTTTACTGGGTTTTACACTTCATTTAAGTACTTTACAATGTTTCAATTGGTTTGAGGCCTTGAATGGCCGTTTGATCGGTTCCAAAGCTTGGAACCGAGGTGGAAAAAAATGTTAGAGACTCAAAGGACAGCCCGCAGGATCGCCCACGTGGCTGATTTGGGTCATTGGTTGTGCAATTATGTGATAAATTATGTCTTTATTGGAATGAGGCCGGAAATGGCCGTGAAACTCGGGTTCACTAAGTGAACCGATGATTGGTGATTTTGGGAATAGTAACCGAGGGTTTCACTATTCCCGAGAATAGTGTTCACAAAATAAATTTTGTGAATTAATGTGTTTGGTCGAGTAATTCATGTAATTGTTTTGTTTGATCATTGCCATGTGAGCTAATTTATGTGATGAAATGCGAAATTACATAAATATGATTGTGTGATTTAATTTTATGTGAATATATGCATGATTATATATTTGCATGTGTTATGAATTGAAATGAAATTGCTTCATGCATTCCATATGCATCAAAATCTTAGACCTATAGGAGTGAGTGCAAGGTATCTTATATAGGTTCGAGGGTCATTTTAAAAATAATAAATATCGAGGGTAGTCCAACATAATATTAATCGCCTGAGACTCCAATCTAATTGATACACATCGAGGGTAGTCTGTTATTAATATCAATCGTCGGAGTCGGCCTAATTGATATATACATCGGAGGGTTGTCCACAAACAAATAAAACTAAGGGTTCTCATACGTGGCTTAGACAAGTGTGAGGAGCTCTGGGAGGACTCAGATATGAGACGCATCGGGGCCAGACATCTGCCAGATCATACTCATGAACGTGTGTTTATTTTTGGAGCATCAGATATGCACTTAGCGGAGAGTAACCCATTTAGGGTGATTCCACTATCGAGCATTAGCTCACCCTTGGCTGAGGGATACTATTTTACAGGTAATAGGAGTTTGAGAGGAGACTACTGGTCCTAGAGACTGAGTTTCTGTAAGAGAGCCTGAATGCGGGTTTCTCATGGTTCTACATGTATTAGAATTGTTTTAATTTTAATATATGTTGTATAAGAGTAAAAACAATTGAATCAGAACTATTGATATATATATTGATGAGTAGTGTTGTATCATCCAAGTGGCTGTTTGTACTCATGATATCATACTGGGGACAAAGTTATGTACTGTGTTTTGTATTCCTGGGGCAGAGCCCCGCATACAAAGGAGACTCTGCTCGATTTTCGTGAGAAATGTTGGTCACCCGACATCCACGAGTGTTTCTCGCCGCTGACTGCAGTCGCACCGATTTGGGGTGTCACGATATTCCCACCGCTTTCTGATGTCATGGTTCACTCGATGGCATACTTACCACGTGAGGGCAAACTTGTCGACCGCTTACCTATCGATGGATGTATCCATTTGAGAGGTACATTTTTACCTTTTTGTTTATTAATATTTATCTAACTATGTTACACAATACATGTGTTAAGGCATATTTATTTACACTATTTCTATTTAGGAACTTAGGAACATTGAAAAGATATGTGAGAAATAAAGCTCGACCAGAAGGTTCAATTGCAGAGGCATACATCAGGAATGAAGCTTTAATGTTTTGTTCAATGTATCTTACTCGAATTGAAACACGTTTTAATCAAGGAAAGGAATGAAGATCGACGGAACATCGAAAGTACAAGGATGTCTTTCCTACATTTTCACAAAGAGGTCGACTAGGCAATGTACAACATCTCCAATTTTCGAAGGAAGAGTTAACTAAGGCACATTGGTATATCATGAATAATTGCCCAGAGTTGAGACCATACTTAGAGTAAGTTTTAGAATCAACATTAAAGATATTTCTTTAGTACCTCGTTACTTAATATCTATTTAATGATGTAGTGAACATACAAAAGAATTGGAGAGGACAAGTTCACATAACTTAGAGAAACGACAAGAACAAGAGTTTCCTAAGTGGCTTGCAGATCGTGTAAGTTTTATTTGTGTAATTTGCTTGCTACAATATAGTTGTAATGAACTAATATAATTTTAATAAGATTTGATATTAATGTGAAGCCCCAAACCCAAATTAATTGTAATTAAAATTCTAGAATTTTTATAATACTTTATTATATATTCTGGTATGAATCGAAATAAACTGGCTTTTCCTGTGTAATTTGATAAATTGTGAAATGTAAATTTAAAGTGTGGGCATATGATTAAATATTATATGCTAAATTGAAAAATTGATTGAACCCGAAACTAGACCCAAGTGAAAAAGGAAAATGTGGAAAAAATTGTAAAATGATGATATAAGGGTCAAATGATAGCTTAAATGCTAATATGAAATAAATGATAAATGATAGGGAAAGTGAAACAAAGAGTTAGAATGCCAAAAATGAAATATTGATTTATAGGCGGCAAACAAGGCCTTATAAGAATTAAGTGACTTAAAAAAAAAAAAAATGGGAATGATAGTGGGTGTAAAGCCAAACTCGCCTACACATAAGAGAGTTTCAAAGACCAAAATTGGTCTTTGAGTGCTCATTTTTGAGCACATCACGTTTTTTGAAGAAGGGAGGAGAAAAGGAGGGAAAGAGCTGGTTTGCAAGAGATCGCTTGGTGTGATTTCTTCCCACTTTTCGCTTCTTAAAGGATCAAACACCATACAAGAAGAGATTGGAAGAGGTTCAAGGTAATAGATCAAACCCTAACCTCATCTTCTATGATCTGGATTTTAGGAGAAAAGTCCTAACTTGAGGAGAATGGATTTTCATTGATTCTAAACCACTTTTGAGTTGTTTTGAAGTGATTCCATGGTGGATTTTGATAAGGGATGTATTGAGAAGATCGTGATGAAAAAGATAAAATGCAAACCCGAACACTTTCGGGCAGAAAACGAGCACATGTACCAGTACATGTCAAGCTTTTACCTCGATACACATGGTGAAAGAGGCAGCGCCAACATGTACGAGACACCCAAAGCCAAGGCCAACATGTGTACGGTACATGTTGAACATGTACCGTACATGTAGTTCCAAAGAGTCCCGCTTAACATGTTCGCCGTTAGGTCCCAGATTCGTGTACCGATGTCTAGGGACCCTAAGAAACTGATTACTGGGGGTTCCACCAAGGTTAGAGATAGGTGAAAATGTATCGTACCGCCGCCGGCGGTTAGAGGTTCACTGGGCAGACTTAGTGTCTTAACCCAAGACTTTTAACAAAAATAAAATTTTAATTCGTTAAAATTGTTATTCACTAAGAGTGATGTGAATGTTATTGACTAGGGACGGTGACGATCGCTCTAACCTAGACCGATCGCAAGGAAGCTAGATTCGATACCGGGTTTGTTCTTCGACTCTATCCTTAATTCAAAGTATTTTGGTAGTTTACCAATTAACTAAGAATGAGTACATGAATCGAGGCATGAATGAGTATGTGATATAATTACGTAGATGAAGTATATATTTTGAAAAGATACTACTTAAAAGGAATATGAACAGAGTAATTGAAAATTGAATAAATGAATGATGATAAAGACGCATTCATCAAACGGAACTGGCCATAAATGTGAATTAAATGATATCAAACTAACCGCCTGACAGGATACACCAATCGACATCCGTCACGAAGGCACTCCAAAATTGTCCAATGTCCTACTTCAAGCGGATGTACAATCGACATCCGCCATGATGGCGCATTTATTGAAGAAATGTCCCACTCGTGGATTCACCAACCGGTCCGGCGATGGCGCATAGCATTTAATTGATACCATGTCGGGTGCAACGCAAAACAAAGATCCGCATGACGGGAGACCAATAAGTGATACCACGTGGTCACGCACCAAACGGCATCCGCTGGCGACGTGGAGATAGAATTGTTGTCGGCAAGCACCTTACCGACGATAATAAGGGCGGGATTCATCAAACGGAATCCGCGTGAAATCGTGAATTGTATAGTCAAGGTGAAATAGCTAACATTGACGAAAGTAATGGATTTATGAATATGCTTAAATCTCTGCGAATTGATTGTGAATGAATTGTTGCATTGGAGAATGCATGATATGATATGGTAAATGATTTGATATTGGAAAAGCATGCTAAATGAATAGCATGAGTATATGTTGATATTAGGCATGGTTTAATGTTAAATGCATGTCGAGTTAAATTGAATATTGGAATATAACTGTATAGAACCACTAAGCATGAAAATGCTTAGCGTGTAGTTTTATCTATGCGCAGGTATCGAGTAAGCAAAGAAAAGAAGGACAAGATCGCGCAGCGCAGAGTCATAGAAAGAGTACGGCGTATAAGTGTATACTCCGAAATTTTGCATAGCATCTTTTGAACAAGTGGTATTTTGTAAACAAAAGGGTTAAACCCTGAAACTTGATTTTTGTGTATCATTTTGAAAGGGCATATAATGCCTTTCTTGTAAATGCATTTTGTTAATGTTACGTCACCAATTGCTTTAAATTTGTAATTAACACTGGCTTGCCTAAATCAAACCGCTCGCAACTAAATGAATTAATAAACTGTTTTGATAAGATAAATGAAAACGTTGGAGTAAACCGGGCTCCGGTTCGGATCCGCCATTCTGGTCGGGCCAGGGATTCGGGTCGCGACATTTTTGAAAAAGAAAATTTAATAACACGTAAAATAAAAGAAATAAACCGGGCGTCCCCGGGTTTCGGTTCGGACTCGCCATTCGGGTCAGACCGGGCTTGGGGGTCGCTACACCGTTGACTACCCATCAACCCGCGGAATACTCGTGAATGTAGGGTGACCCGACATTTTTCATGAAAATCGGGCAGAGTCTCCTTTGTACGGGGAGCTCTACCCAAATACAAAACCTGCATATGACCTGTCCCAATAATCCAATATAACAATAACATGAGTAAAACGACCACTTGGGCCCATAAAACCATACTCATAAACATACCAACTATGTATATCCAACTATATCCAATAGTTTCAAGAGTTCAGTTATTTTATGGCCAACATATATTAAAATACTAGAATTCTAATACATGTAAGAAACCGTCAAAGCCACATTTCGGCTTTCTTCTAAAACTCAGTCTCTAGGACGAGCCGTCTCCTCGCACGCTCCCTGTACCTGTAAAATAATATCCCTCGATAGGGTGAGCTAATGCTCAGTAGTGGAATCACCCTAAGTGGGCTACTCTCCACCTAAGGCATATGCAATGTCTAAAGTAAAACACACATTCAAGCAAAATGCATGATCCTACTTGAATGTCTAACCCACCATCTCATACCCTTCGAGTCCTCATCGACTCCCCACACTCGCCTAAGCCTGCAGGCGAGAATTTTTTATGTTTATTTGTGGACAACTCCTCTCGATGTATATATATATATATATATATATATATATATCAATTAGCCGACTCCGACGATTGATATTATTTATGGACTACCCTCCGATGTATATCAATTGGGTCGTCTTTGACGATTGATATTTTTATTTTAGTATGGACTACCCTCCGATAATTATTCTCTCAAGAATTACCTCATGCACTCACTCCTATCGTCCTAGGTGCCCCACGCATATAACGTGATGATGCCACCGACATAAATATAACACATGCAAATATATAAACATGCATATATTCACATAAAAATTAAATCACACAAACATGTCATGTAATTTCGCATTTCATCATATCAAAATTCAATTACTTTATTAACGATCAAACACGAAAGAATTTTACTAATTACTCGACTAAACATTAATTCACAAAATTATTTTGTGAACACTATTCTGGGAATAGTGAAACCCCCAGTTACTATTCCTAAAAATCATTAATCGTTTGCCTCACTTAGAACCTCGAATTTCACGGCCATTTCCGGCCTCACACACATCAACACATGAATTATTGCACAATTCATCACACATTGCACCCAAACAGTCCATACCCATTCACGGACTGTCCGAAATGGGTGCCATAATTTCTCACACTTCGGTCCCAAGTTTTGGGACCGATCAAATGGCCATTCAAGGCCTCAACCAACCAAAACATCGACATAGCTCTTAAACAAAGCGTAAAACCCAAGTAGGGAGAATCCCCTACCCTCACGGAGCCTCACAAACTCCCAAATCCGAGACCCACGTCGAAGCCCTCTCCGCAGAGCAGCTCCTTCTTGTCCCGACAACCGCCGACCTATCTGATCTCCCACTTCCATTCTAGAGAGAAGGAGGTCCTTCTCTCTCCAAACCAAAAGAAATCAAGCATCAGTGATCTCCTCTCTTTAATTCACGTTTTTTGCTTTTTGCATTTTCAAGAGACGACACTATTCCTCTTTTGTCCTTTCTAACTTAAAACAATTCCAAAATGACCATTTTGTTCTTCATTTCAGCTTTGACATTCTACATCATCTCTGCCATCCATTTTCATCCTTTCTCTACTCATGCCACTTTATGGCACGTGAGTACGTATATATGCGACTTTTTGTCACATCGACATCATTTTACTAAGACCGAAATGCGATGCCCGAACGGTAAATCTCGATCGCTCTCGAATTTGACGAAATTTTACGTGCTAGCTAGAGGCTTCATGAGATGATTCCAACGGTGCAACTGCTTCATCATCCGAGATCTAGAGAATAAATTACGTATTTTTAACCGAATACAATTTCAGAATCGAATTACAATTTCAGACCGAAATTATACTTTAGTAACTGAAATTACACCTCAGAACCAAATTGCCACTTTTGCTCTTTTAAATTGGAATTTCAGTCTTACAATTAAACTAAATAATTATGTATATCTATATTGTAGATTTAAAGCTTGGCGCAGTTAAACAATCACCGGGGCTAACCGATGAATCCATACTCATTAGCATGTGGACTAGATAACGAGTCCACACATACGGGTTGTATTGTTAATGGAGTTCGCCCATACAAAAGATTGTGATGATCGGGCGTATCACCAAAATAGTGGGATATGTGTTTTTAGGGAGCATGATGGTGAGGGAGATTGATTATGGTATTTATCAAATGTGGTTGTTTTGAACTATGTCTTGGGGTATAAGGTTATTCTTTTCAAGTGCACATGGTTCGACACAAACCAAAAGAAGAAGAGAATAAAACATGACTATAATTTTACCACAATCCAAGTTACCTCCACCTGGTATGACAATGATCCTTTTATACTTGCTACACAAGCACAACAAGTTTTCTACCTAGATGACTACAAAAATGGTCATAATTGGAAAGTAGTACAAAAAGTGAATCATAGACACATGTGGGATGTACCAGAAAGGGATACTAATATAGAAATCGATGAAGAAGTGCGCTGAGAAGGATGGTATGCTTACCAAGATAATGAATCTCATGATCTTAATCGGTTTGTAGAACAAGATGATGGATTTGAATTTCAAATCTATCTAACCGCTTAAACATTGATCCGTGCTGTTAATGATAATGTTTTGATTTTAGAGAACATGAATGATAATGATGATAACTTCATATGTGACTTACATTGAGGAAGAAGATGAAACACTAGATGATTATGCTAATGAGAATGAAATGTGGCTTTCAAGTGATAGTGAAAGAGAAAGTGATTAAAGAGATTGGTAAGCTATATTTTATTTACTTTATTATTTGTTAAATAACATAATGTAATCTAGATCTAGTTCTTTAAATTTATGTTATGTGTTGTGATATTCCTTTTGTATTATTATTTATTTGTCTTTATTGTTATTTTATTATAGATGGCTCCTGGACGAAAGCGGTCACCTTCTGAGTTAACTCAACCACCCACAACAACACCCATGACTCCTTTTTATGTTGATGTTCCAATGCACACATCCAATGAGGGCACTAGTAGTTGTAAGAAACTTCTTACATTTATATATTTTACTTATTATAATTTTGTAAGATATTTTATTATTATTTTTTTTTAATTTTAAATTGTAATGAGATGTAATTTATTTCTTAGTCTTTGTTAATCCCCTTATTAATTCTAAAGTTTAATCAATAATTTCATGGTAGCACCTAATAAAAGAAATGTAAGAGGCAAAACTAGAGGCCATTGGTCTCTGACAAACTTATTAGCTTAATGGGGCAAACCTCTTCCGATCACAATCAAACCATCAGATGGGAAGCAAACAGGAAAATATTGTGAGAAATTGTCAAATGAGATGGGGTTAACTGTGACGCCCCTAAACCCCGGGGTCCGTTGACTACCCATCAACCCGCGAATACTGTGGAACGCCGGTGACCCGACATTTTCATCGAACGCGCAGTCTCCTTTCAGACGGAGAGCTCTACCTAAATACAAGACTGTGATATCCCGTCCCAAACAAATAAGAATATATATATCCACACGCCACTCGCCCATAAACAATTTCTCAGTAAAAACATACCAACTATATCCAATAGTTCTAAGAGTTCAAATGTTTTACTTTTATACAAATATATATTAAAATACTAATTTAATACATGTAACATCAAATAAAGCCACAATCCGGCTTTTCTAGAATCCCACTTCAGATCGCCGTCTCTCGCACGCTCCCCCGTACTGCAGGCAAAGGTCCCACAACCCGGGCCGAGCTAATGCTCTCAGGGAGAACCCGCCCCTAAGTGGCTTACCACCACCCATGCGCAATGTTCCACTTAAACACACATCTCAAGCAAATGCACGATCCTACTAACGTCTACACGACCAACTCCAACCCGAGTCCTCACGACTCCCTCACACTCACCCCAAGCCTCGTGTGAGAATATTATGTTTTATTTGTGGACTACCCTCCGATGTTATAAATTGTGACCATCTCCTATGTTATATTTAGTGGACTACTCCTCCGAGATATATCAATCACCGCCCGACGATCATATTTTTCATTTGACTACCCTCCGATAATTATATTTTAGACTACACTCCGAACCATTTTCTCTAGACTCATCTCATGCACTAACTCCTATAGTCCTAGGATGTTCCAGTGCATATGGAATGCATGTATGCCAATTCTAATACAGTCTAATCACATGCAAATATATAAACATGAATATACTCGCATAATCCAAATCACACAATCATGTTATGTAATTATACAACTCATACATCAAAATTAGCTCACTTGGGCTAATGATCAAACACGAGTAATTTAATTTAAATCACTTGACCAAAACACATATTTTCACAAAAAATATATTCGTGTTTCATATTCCTAGGAACAAGAAAACCCTAGGTTTACTGCCCAACATTCAATATCCATCTGGCTCACTTGCGGAACTAAGATTTCACGGCCATTCCCGGCCTCATACACATCAGCATACATTTCCACATAAATGCACAAACTAGAACCCAATCAGCCCGCGTGGACAATACGACCGTCCACATGGGTTTACCACCTCCATTCCAAGCTTGAATCGGAACAACCCACTCACGCCTCATTCAACTCAACATTTGCAAAGTATTTAAAAGAGGGAATAAAACGCAAGCAGGAGAACCCCACCTCCTGAGTTCGGCGAACTCCCTAAACCGGCACCCACGCCGGCCCTTCTCCACGAGAGCGCCCTCTTGTCCCGAAGATCGCGACTGGCCTGACGCCTCGCATTTCTAGAGAGAAGGAAGACTCTCTCTCACTAAAACTCAAATTTCGATCTACTGGTTCTCCCCTTTTTGGTTTCCCACGTTTTTTGTTACGGAGAAGTGACACACTATACACGTTGCCTTTTACTAACTTAAACTTTTCCAAATGACATTTATGTCCTTCTTTTCCCGCTTTTGATATCTTAGCCTTATCTCGCCGGTCCATTTTCATCATTTCTCTACTCATGCCACTTATGGCACATGAGTACTTGTTATATGTGACTTTCTGCCGCATCAATTTCTCGCTTTTTACTTCAAGACTAAATGCGACATGCTCGAAAAATGTGTCAACTCCGACTGTCTCTGAATTTAACGAAATTTTACGTACTAGCTAGATTTCGCGAGACGATTCCAATGGTACAATCCGTTTCGTCATCCGAGATCCATAGAATAAATTACATATTTTTAATTGAAATTAACAATTTTGTAATCGAAATTACGATTTTGCCCTTTTTCCAAAAATTGGAATTTCTCGGGTCTTACATTAACAGTGAGACAACATGCACCTGTTAGAGTGGAAAAATGGAAGCAAATGCCTCGAGCTGAGATCAATACAATGCTTGATCGAATCAAGGTAAAGTTGCTTGAAATATATATGTTTTTAGTTTGTAATTATAACTAATTGTTGGTTATCTCTAAACTTACTTTTTATCTCATATTAGTTCTTCCCTTGTTTGACTATGAAGGAAAAGTTCATTTTAGATTTGGACACACAAGAGCATGTGAAGAAAAGTTTAAAAACAATTATCCGACCGGTTTAGAAATTGAGATGCATTTGCACAAGCACTTCAAAAGTTCCCAACCTGGTGGAGGCTAAGCGAAATCCTCATGAATTGCACAAATCAGAAGATTGGGACTATCTTTGTGATAGATTTTCGCGAAGAATTTAAGGTAAAGTTTTCAATGAATAATCATTCAACCTATTTCTTATTGAATATTCTACTAACTATATTTATATTATTTTCAATAATAACTATTATTTACAAATAAGTTGCTCAACAATCAATTCAGTAAATAGATCAAAGATGCCTTTTCATCATCGAGGAGGCTCTCATTCATTTATCCAACATGGTCTAAAGTGGTAAAATATAAAACTAAGGTTCTTTAGTTATTCATATAACTTATAATTCTTAATATTAATGCATAATACTTGATACCAACAAGAGAATGGAGATGGTTGGCCAAATTGAACTATTCAAACTAGTTCATTGAAAAGTCAAGATGGATGGATAAATCAAGAGGCTAGAAATTATTATGTAAGATTATTTTGATAGCTTTCTATGTTTAAATCATTTGGGATTATGAATTTT
This sequence comes from Tetrastigma voinierianum, assembly GCA_016808115.1. NCBI lineage: Eukaryota > Viridiplantae > Streptophyta > Magnoliopsida > Vitales > Vitaceae > Tetrastigma > Tetrastigma voinierianum. Next base: position 87,651 of record JAEQBH010004167.1, on the reverse strand, counting down.
GTGGAAGTAATATCGTGATAGTTTATTTACCATGTGATGATAAATAAGGCACTTCCTGCAGTTTTCATAAATCTTTAAATTTTGATTTGGTTATTGATTGCTTGGGTGTTCAATGTTGTTAAATTGATTAATAGCAGGGAAAATTTGGCAAAGTCTAAAAATTAGGGGAGACTATGCCAAAATTTCTATTGAAATTTTATCTTACCAACTTATTATTATAACTTTTCTTACTCAAAATTACATTTAAGATTATTAGTACTTGTAAAGTATTATTATATCAACTTGTATACTAGATTCTTATTTCAATTTTTATATTATTTAATGTGTGATTACAAGCTAATTAGGTTCTTCTTAGGTAGAATCCTTGAAGTAAACTTTTGTTTGGGCATAACTAATCATAAATCTTATTGTTAAATATTATTATGTGGTTGGTAAAAATTTGTGGAAATAGTAAAGAATTAAAGAGGATTAGTATATTATTAACTTGAATATATAATAAATAAATTCTTGGAAAAACTAAGAAATATAAGAGAATATGCTAAAATTTAAATAGGATTTTTAACTTGTTAACTTCTTGTTATAATTTTCTTTTCTTAAAATTAAGTTGAGATTCTAAGTACTTTTCAATTTTTACCATTTTATTATGTATATAAGAATCTTGTTTACGTGATAACAAGTTTAGATACTTTTTTTGGCCATTTCTTTGCTTAAAATGAAGTTTAGATTATATGTAAGCCAGGTGCTAACATTTGTATAAAAATATCATATCCTTATTTGAAATCTAATATGAAGAGATTATTCCAAAGTTTAATTAGGATTTTAACCCTATTAACTTCTTGTTGTAATTTTCTTTACTTATAATTGTTGAGATTCTAACTACTTTTCAATTTTATCATTTTAGTATATATATATGACTCTTGTTTATGTGGATACAAGTTTAGATACTTTTTTAGGAATTCTCAGCTAAAATGAAGCTTAGGATTATTTGTGTTTGTGGGGGTGTTATAATATTTGTATAAAATATCATATCCTTATTTGAAATCTAATATTAAGGGACTATTCCAAAATTCTAATTATTAGGATTTTTAACTTGTCAACTTCTTATACTTTTTACTTATAATTGCTGAGATTCTAACTACTTTTCAATTTTTATCATTTTAGTATGTGTATATAAGAATCTTGTTTATGTGATAACAAGTTTAGATATACTTTTTAGGCATTTCTTTGCTTAACATTAAGTTTAGGATTATGGTGCTTGTAGAGTGTTACAATGTTTGTGTTAAAATACCATATTCTTATTTGAAATATAATATTAAGGACTATGCCAAAATTTAAATTGATTTTTAACTTTATAAATTACTTGTTATAATTTTTACTTATAATTGTTGAGATTCTAACTAATTTTCACTTTACCATTTTAGTATGTATATAGGAATCTTGTTTATGTGATAACAAGTTTAGATAATTTTTTGTAAGTATTTCTTGCTTAAAATTGCTAAGGATTATGTGTGTTTGTGGGGTGTTACAATGTTTTGTATAAAAATATCATATTCTTTGTTTGAAATATAATATTAAGGACTATGCTGAAATTCTAAATAGATTTTAACTTACTAACTCTTGTTATAATTTTCTTTACTCAAAAATTAAGTTAAGATTCTAACTACTTTTGAATTTTCACCATTTTAGTATGTATATATTATTCTTGTTTATGTGATAACGTGTTTATAAACACTTTTTTAGGCATTTCTTAGCTTAAAATTAAGTTTAGGATTATGTTAGCTTATGGGATGTTACAATGTTTGTATAAAAATACTATATTCTTGTTTGAAATCTACTACTATTTTCCATATAATAACAAATTAAGGCACTTGGATGTTTTGTTGTGCTAAAAATCAATTTGATTATTAACTATTTTGAAATTCCAATGCTTATATTTATTATATATAGTAGGTATAATTTAAAAAATATCTACTAAATATGGGAGATCATGCCCAAATTTAATGGAAATTTTAATTTACTAACTTATTAATTATGTTTTGGTTCCTTTTTGTTTTATTTTTTATTTCGTGACATAGGAGAAGATGTTGAGCTCCAACGCCACCTCTATTGCGTATGAGCCAGTGGCTATGACCGAGGCAGAAATTTGTGAGAGAGTTTTGGGACAAAATCGTGATACAAGGGCCTTGGTTTTGGCCCTAAACCAATCTCATTTTCTAAATCTAGACCATCATCTTCTGAGCGCAAATCAAGTCGAGCATAGACTTGTTGAGACTAACTACTTGTGGAGACTCAACAACAACAACTTGAGACTCAACAAGATCGAATTGACCAATTGAGGCCTTTGTACAAAACAAACCAACAACATCATCAACAATTTGAAGAAATATTGGGCGCCATCTACGATCAAGCCAAGGGTCCTCATGATCCCTTTTTTTATGATGTGCATATGATGGACGTTCATTTCTTTTTTTTTTGCCTATGCTAATATAGTTGTTTTGTGATAGACACTTTGTTAAACTAATACTTTATTTTGTTAAGTAGTTATATTAGCATAGATATTATACTACTATGATCACATGTTATGGTTAAGCATATATTAATTACCAATGAAGTGTGATATATATTTTGGATTTTTGTAAAGGTGTTTCGTAATTAATTTTTCTATTATAATTAATGTTTTAAATACCAAATACCATACATTTGTAATATGAAAAGTAAAATAAATACATTTCCTGACAAAAAAATATTACTAAAGATATTTCCCCGATGAAATATTTTGTTGTCGAAGATTGTCAGATTATCCACAACTAATTTATAATTCACTTGCATATGTTTTAGGGACGAAATCATTTTGTAAATAAAAGGATTTAGCAACTTAATGAATTTGTCAGTATTAATGATAAATATTTTAGTTGAAAAAATTCTTTAGCAATGAAATATATATTTCATCAAGAAAAACTTTTAGTGACAAAATAGAACTTTCGTTGGGATTGCAAAGCCTATGGAGATGAAATTAAATTGTTACAAAAAATATTTGGCAACAAAATAAATTCGTCAGCACTAAGTATTGACGACTTTGAGGACAAAAATTTATATTTTTTAGTGGCAAAAATTCTTACTTTTGTTAATGAAAAATTTCGTTGGGGAAAATATTTAGTAACAAAATTTTTATTTCATCAAGGAAAATATCAAGTGACGAACAGGATTTTTGTCGGGATACTTTAGCTTACTGGTCTAGGGCTTACCTAACGTGACACAAAACATTTTTCGTTGGGAAATATTTTTGCAGACGAAATTTAGACTTTTAGTGACAAAATATTTTATCACTGAAATTTAGACTTGTAGTGATTCCATCTTTTTCTTTTATTATTTCTACAGATCATGGTCTAACAGAGCTATAGGATTTATAATATCTAACTAACCGCTGACTCACCCACAAACCCATGAAATTAGCATGTCTCACGTCATGAGACCCATACATGTGCGAAAATGGCCACTTGGGCCTACACATCCATACAACCCAAATATAAATTTTCTCCAAAAATGATTTTATTTACAATTGTATTTAATTACAATTTACACAAAACTGGTTCTCTTGCCCAGAATTTTACAAAATACAAGAGAGGGCCATCTTGGCCATTTCTTCGCTTCTAAGGTCCCGGATGCGTCCCATCCCCAAGTAATTTCTTTTTGATACCCGAAAAATATATTCTACGACAAGAAAGAAGCCCAAGAGGGAATTTCCCTACTGGGTTACTCCCCACCTATGCGTAATGCAAGACACCAAACATACAACACATGTAATATATCATCATGATGAGAGTTAATAAATTTAAATCCCATACATCATGTTATTCAGCTTTATAATAATATCATAAACTTAGCTCTGCTACGGGTTGAGCAGACAACCGGGCCGTTCGCTTTGGAACAAACCCACAATTTCACAATCAACACTGTTATTCTCCCACTAAGAACAACACACATCACACAAATCACACAAATGGGGCCCGTGACTCATTCAAAACCACACCAAGGATTTATTCACTCGGTCCAAATCTTTTGGAACCGAAGTCACGGCCATCCAGGCCTCAACAAATCCCCATCCATTACATGACCCTTAAGCAAAAAGTAAAACAAGTAGGAGAAAAACCCCTACCTTTTCGAGTTTGTCGAAACTCCCCAAATCTGGTACTCACACGTAGCCCTCGACATGTAGACCAACTTTGCCTCGCTGAAGCGAACCGACGGTTCGATCGTCGTAGATCTGCAGTAAGCACTCGACTTTCTCTCTCTAAAACTCACTCTCCAGCCACTGCCGTCCAAAACTGAGGCCAAGAAGCAATGCAAAATGGTACATTTACTGCCCTCTCCTCAAAATTACAAGTTTGCCCTCACTTCTTTTCTTTTCGCTTTTTCCTTTTCTCATTTCTCATCTCATTTCCTTTTCATTTTCTCCCATTCTTCCTCTTTTCGGGAGCATTAACCGTATGTAGTCAGCGAGAAATTTCCTCCTCCTTCCTCAAGCCAAATGCGTATTATCAAATTTCCATCTTTTCTTTAATTTCTTAATTTCTTCATGACATCACCACTTACTACTTTTACGCAGCCTACGATCCATTTCCCACACATGGCTAATCAGGAGCTATTTTCCGCCAAGTGTCACTTCATACAAGATAAAGATCCCCACCTGTTTCATTACATCCACATTTCACGCCCGGGGGCCGTGAAATCCTCGACCATCTGGACCACGAATGATCGCGGTAGCATAGATTTTACGAGACCGATTCCAATCCGTCAGTCCGTTCGTCATTTGGCATTTGGGTGGCTCCCATTGACTCGAAATTACTATTTTATTCTTCAGAAACTGGATTTTCCCGAGGTCTCATAGATTTTGTAAGACCCGAGAAAATTCCCACTTTAAAGGGCAAATGGTAATTTAGGTAAAATCCGAATTTTTCTAGATCTCGATGACGAAATGGATCTCTCCATTGAAATCGTCTTCGCAAATTTAGCTACCACGTCGACTCGCTGATTTCGAGGTGTCTCTGATTTCACGTTTTTCGAGTACACATAGGTGTCTGGTTTAATACATACATGTATGAGATGCCATGGAATCCTAAGAGAGTGACACTTGGCAAAGCCTACGTGGTCCACTCTGAATGAACGACCCACAACGAGCCACGCAGGAAAAAGACCTACGGCTCACAACGAGCCACTTGAGCGCATGATGTCATTAAGGACGGCGAAATGTTAAATGACGGAAGTAGCTTTATGTTCATTAATCTTCTTTCGAGGAAATGATGGGGAAATTGCCTTGACCGATGTGTGGTGGCTCCAAAAAGGGTGAGAAAATGACTAAAAAGAAAAGAAAAAGGAGAGAAAAGAATAAGAAAGAAGAGCGAGCATCCGCAGAGAAAAATGCAAGAAAAGGAGAAGGAAGGAAAGGAAAAGGAAGATTTCCGGTTTCGGGCGGCCGACGCTCGAAAAGTTCGAGGACTAGAAGTGGGTACAGAAGTGGGATCTACGTGTGGACACCAGCCTGAAGCCGACAAACTCCAAGAGGTAGGATATTTTCCCTACTTGGTTTACTTTAAATTTCAGCGCTTTATAACGGTAGGGTCGCTGAGGCCATGTGAAATTAGTTCCAAGCCGGAATTTAAGGGTATGGATTTCATGATCGGTTTCACATAAACACGATCGCGGGGAGTTAGGGTTTGGACTAGTAACCGAAAGTTTCTAGGTGTGGTGGTTTGTGGTCGCGAGCACGACGCCGAATCGGATCGGCTCATGGTCGCAAGGCCGAGGCACTTCGCTGAATTCATCCCTAATTTTTTGAGACCTTGTTATGTGTTGTTACTTTCTGTTTGAATATGCTAAGTGTGGAAATGTGATATTTGATTAACACGCTGATGTATTAATATTTTGCAGCGTGTGTGGTGCGTGGAATTTCTGGACTAAATTCTTTTAAGGAGGGGAGAATTAAGACCCGAGAAAATTCCAATTTTCTCTTAGTAGCGCAAATGGTAATTTTGGTGAAAATCCGGAATTTTTCTAGATCTCTACACGCAAATGGACTCTCCATTGAAATCCTCGCTTAAAATGAGCTACCACGTTGAATTCCCATCGGGATTTGCAGAGCCCGGGATTCACGTTTTCGAGCACAAAGGCTGACGACACATGGCAGCGGGCGAGACGCCACAATTTAATCCTAAGAAATGACACTTCAGAAAGCCCATACGGTCCACTAATGAATGACTCCACAATGAGCCACAGCATGTTAAAGAATTCCACGGGCTCACAATGAGCCACTTGAGTGTACGATGTCATTACGTGATTTATGAAATAAAAGAAATGATGAAAAAGAGAGCCACACCTTCTTTTCTGAGGAAACGAGAGGAATCGCTCTCCTCGACTGCATGTGTGGTGGCTCCAAAAGGGTGAGAAATGACCAAAAAGAAAAAGCAAAAGGAGTATAAATGAAGGAGTTTAAAGAAAAGAAACAGAAGAATCCAGAGAGAGAAAAGAAAAGGAGAATATGAAAGGAGCTTAATATTTCCCGCCAGCTACCGACGCTCGAAAGTTCGGGCGACTAAAGGTACACGCAGTTGGGATCTACGTGTGGACTACAAAAGCTCCGAGTTTCGACAAACTCCAAGAGGTAGGATATTTTCCTACTTGGTTTACTTTTTAGCCTAAAGGCTTTATAACGGTAGGTCAGTTGCGGGAGGCCATGTAAATTAGTTCCAAGCTTTGGAATTTAAGGGTATGGATTTCATGATCGTTTCACACAATACCACCGGAGTTAGGTTTGGACTAGTAACCTAAAGTTTCTAGTGTGGTGGCTTGTGGTTGTGATAATGATGCTTGGAACCTGATTGGTTCATGGTTGCGATAAATGGACTTCGTTGAATGGTCCTAATTTTGAGACTCAGTGTTATGGCTGGCTGAATAACATGCTGCTGAACGGATATCATGCATGCTTTTTGATGTATTAATATATTTTGTACTGGTGCGTATTATATGCATTTAATTATAATTGTCCATGGTGTGTAAATGTTTCATGTAGCGCTCATTCATGCATGTAACATGTGGAAAAGGCATGGGCATCATGTATCATATGCACGGTCACATCACACGCTCCGTGGGTGCAGGTAAGGTTTATTCATCGGGCTAGTGAATGGGTCGTGGAGCTCTGGAAAATGGACAAAGTCCAAGGTAGAGATTCACGAGCAGTGAATGGGATCAAATGATAAATTACATGTTTCATGGAGCAAGTCAGCAGATCCCCAGGTGAGTCCTTAACCGTTACTCTACTAGACATGAACTCCGACGATGTAAGTTTGTGAAATGCTGAAAAGGCGTATGGCGGCCATACGGTGTAAACCCCAAATCCTTCGCCACAAAAAATAAAGCCGGTAGTTAATCAAAATCGTTTTAATAAAGAAAATCGAGGTGTCCAATGGGCTTAGTCACGGTGTATGACATGTTTTATTCACGCTGGGCATTCCGTGAGGGAGTCTGGGACTGGTCGTGAGCATGAGGGCCGCATCTCATGCATGATATAGACATTTCATATAAGAGTGAATAATTGTGTATGAATGATTGTTTGTTTATAGATACCATTGCATATGCATTTTTAGGGGAGTAACCTCAGAGGGGAAAACTTTCTGATCGGGCTTTGCTCACCCAAATGGGACCCCTTCGTGCAATGTGACTATCCAGAGACTAAGACAGAGAGAGGTAGTTATCGAGAAGAAAGCCGAACGGACTTCAGTAAATATTTTGTAAAGATGTATAAATCTTTTCAGAGAAACAAAGCATGGAAACTATGATAATATATAGTTGATTATTTTGGCTTTATGAGTGATACGCCCATGTGGCTATTTTACTCATGCCACAGAACACGAGATGCAAATAATTTTCGCAGTCGACTTTAGTCAATGCACACCCCGATTTGAGGTCACAGATTCATTTCCCACACATGGCTAATTGTGAGCCATTCCTTTAATGCCAAGTGTCACACTCTCGAGGTGCCATGTGGCATCCCCTAACCTTGCCATGTGTCATCCGACACCTCAAGCCCTCGAAAAACACGAATCTCGACCACCTGAACTAATCAAAATTCAACGGGAATTCAAACTTCGCAAGACGATTCCAACGGTGAAATCCATTTCGTCATCCGAAATCTAGAAAAATTTTGGATTTTTACCGAAATTACGATTTTGCCATTTTTCGAGAAAATTAGATTTTCTCGGGGTTTCACTGAAGGATCCCAACCCGGATTAACCCCATGAACCCGAGGGGACCTCCCGGCACTCCAACGGATATAAAAACATTTCCTTAAAACCATAAATTAAAAATACGGAAGTTAACCCCTTTACAATCCTTCACATATCTTTATAACATAATGCGGAAGTGAAGTGGTAAATTTTTTTCTTTTCTTTTCTTTCCTTTTTTTTACACTTAGATTTTTCTTTAAAATCGCCGTAGCTCTCCCTGCTTTTCTGACTTTCCCCAAATTTACAAACCCGATAAAAGTATTTAAAAACACTTCTAAACTTAAATTTTAACTTCCATATTAGGACTCCCGCCCCACAACCCAATCAAACACAATATACATACATATACATTTATTTACTTCAAATCATCAAAACATTCAAACCTTCTTCAATTCCATGCACATTTTTATCAAAAAAGTTTGGGCTTGAGCCGGGCTTAAGTCGACCGCCTACGTACCTCGTCCATTGAGGATCAAAGCTCACGTAGTTCCTTTTCAAACTATATACATATATACATATATACATGACAAAATATTCAACATATACAATATAATGATTATACAATGCACACAAAGATCGCCTCCTTGATGGCCTGACCTACCACGCAGGGGATGTCCTACCGCTCACTTGTCTCAGTTCCTCGAAAATAGTTTTGAAACATAAGGAAATGTAATGAGCCAAAGGAGCCCAAAGGGAGTTACATTTTTATTTAGATAACATTTTCGCATATACAAAAGTAATAAATACTTATACAATTAAAAATCAATTTATACCTTAAACTTTCTTTCTTTCTTTATTTCTTTCTTTCTGATGGAACCCAGGGGATAAACACACGAACGCTTTCCTGCATCAAGGTGAGGGATGGCCTCATTCCGGGGCCATAACTACTACGCTTACTGAGAAACTCACATTCAGATAGGGTTCCAAATGCCATAGCATTTTTATCACGTGTAAGGATATTACTTAAACACCTATTTCCTCCTCAGTTAGTAACCTATAACTTTACCTCTAAATCCTTACACGCCTTAAAGCAGCCTCGGTCGATATCACCATAATAAATATATAGGTTAGGTGAATCCATCAAGAAACATTTCTTCAAAATACATTTCTAAATCCATTTAAACAATTTATTTTATTATTTATACATTTATGCATTCTTACACATTTTTAAGTCACAATGCCTTAACACATGCATACATATATATAATTTCATATAAATATATATATATATATATATATATATATATATATATATATATATATATATATATATATAGTATATATATATATATATATATATATATATATATATATATATATTGATGCAAGATAAAACCTTTCCATAGCTTTAACATTTATATAAATGATTTCCATTAAACTTTTCAGTTTAACATTAAAACCATTCACTTTTAAAACTCAATCAAAATATCATTTTTACACCCACGCCCACTCGTCTCAATCCCACTTGCTTCCCACACTGCTTCCCGTCCGATAGTCCTTTTCACCTTTTTCAAGAAAACCACAACTACACATTAATCATAACTTCCATTTTAATCCACCATACACATTCATTTAAAGCCAAATGAACAAATTACCCTTAAGCACTAAAAACCCACCATTTTGGCCAACTTTTCCAACAATACTCTATAGGACTTTATGACCCAAAAATTATTTAAAAGGTCTTCAAAAATTATGAAACCTCCAGATCAGTCCTTTATATATCCAATGACACTTTAAATTTTAAATTTAAAATTCCTTCTCTAAAGCCTCAACCACATAACACAAGTTACAACATGTTTTTATTAACTCATAATTCCACTGCATCATCTATTGTTATCCTTGGATTTATGGGATTTAACCCATAAATTGGAAATGGTTTCTTCACTCATTTCCAGCTATGGTTATAAGGTTTTCCAATTGAATCACCCAATTTGGATCACCAAAAACTCGTTATTGTATTTACATCATAGATGACTCCACTTGGCAGAACAGAATCTGCACATAGCTCCACTTTTGAAAACTTTATTTATGGGCACTTTGGGGTTACAATTTGCTTGCACTTCATTCAGATAAATTTTTCCCCTAGAAGTCTATTTTACCCATAATTTTGGAATCACTAATTGGCTTATAAAACCCCACTTATGGCCAAAAACTGACAACCATACCCAAAACAGAGCAAAATCAGTGAGCTACACGAGTTCACCTTTCAGTCCGTATTTGGGAGCCTTAGAGCTACAATTTGCTCTTAGTCCCTTCTATAAATTTGTAGCCCTATCTCTTATGGTTCTTTACCAATTGGAATCAATTTGGATGATTCTAACTTAATCTATAGCCAAAAAAAAAAACAGGGGTTTTACAGAAATTTTGACAGCATTCCCTTTACTTTACATAACATTATCTTAATGCTCTGGGTTCAAACTATTTTCTTTTTTCTAACCAATTCCAATGCATTATACCTCACTCTCATAAATCCCTAACCACCCCAACATCAAACCCTAACCATCTACTCACTTGATTTTTTCCCAAACCTAACTCAATCCATTTCTCTTTTCAATTCCCCTATCAAAATCATCAAGGATTCAACCTTAAAGACCCTAATTCTACCATCCATACAAAAATCAAAGATTAGGTATGAAAACATCAAAATCCAAATTTCCACCATTAAAAACTTACTTGTTCTTTGGTTTTCCTTGGCTCCTCTCTCTTGATTTCACTTGTAGATCACTCTAGAAGAGCCAGCATGAGAAAATAATCACACCTCACTCGCTCCCTTAGCCCCAAACGTTTTTTCCTTCCTCTTTTCTTTCTTTCTCTTTCTCCCTTCTCCTCCTCTCCTACGGTCTGCCTTAGAAATTTTGAGACCAAAATATGAGTTTTGACTTTTGTCTCACAACTTCCAAAATTGCCCTTGAACCAAAGAATCCAATTGGTCCATTCTCATGAGTCCACTAACCTAACTTAGCCCTAAAGAAGTACGATTAGCTCTTGTTCCCGAGAATCTCATTGGTCCATTCTCATGATATTTTAATCCTTAACTTAATGATAGAAAAGGTTTGATTGGCTCTCATAATAAAATATCTCCCCTTATATGACTTTATCTGGGTTCATATACGCTTTATCTGGAGTTAAATGTCAAAAATATTCTATAATTAGTCTAAACTTCCAAATTGACCATGAAATATTCCTAATTAAATCTTCACGAGTGGATTCGAGGATGCAAATCTAAAATCCGGATTTAAAAATCATTAAAATCGGAATCAGGACAATGGCGTATTATAAGAGATGCGATTCGAATCGCTGAAAACTATCCAAACGGACTCCGTTCACTCCGTTTGATTTTGTTAGACTATATGATTATTTCCGGACATTTTCGTATTTTAAATGATTCCAGAAAAATTTGTGCGTACTCGATTCGGTCAGGAAATCCTATTCGTAAATCTCAGATTCTATTCTAAATATGCGGTTCAAAGTGTAGGCGTGAAATTTCTTAAAATTCCTTGCAAACCTCAATCTAGGATATAATAAAAAAATCACTATTCCTTAGGGCATTCGGTGAAAATTTTCGAGAAAAATTCCCACTTTATACCCAAATGACGTAGAAGCGTTCTAAATTCTAATCTACCCTCGTTTCTATCATTGGACCTCTAATCAGTTCAAAAACCACTACTATAACATTCAATCAGGTTGGGGTTTTACATTCACACATACAATTATATGTATTTTAGAACTCGTTTTATCATTCTTAATCTCATTAGCAAGAGTAAATAATGTTTGCCCATTAACATAGAGGTGGCGGTACATAATATTTTCCTATAACTTTTATACTTATCTGAACCTTTCATTCACTTATTAGGGTCCTCATTAATCCATTGAAATTGTTAGAATTAGGAAGAGGAACCAAAAACGGAGACTTGTAAATGCGCCTAGCGAACCGCCTTTTCAGTGGAAGTTCGCCCTAGGCGGAGCATGCTACGCACAGGCAGACTAGAAAGTTCAGAAAACTTGACCTCGGGTTCGCCTAAGTGGAGGTGTCTCCGCCTAGGCGGATCTCTAAGCCTACGCGTGGACTCCTACGCCTAGGCATAGGGGTGTCGAGCAGAAATAGAAATGATAAGTTTTAGCCATTTTTGTTGGAACTCTTTTAACCAAGACACACCATTTTGAAACAAAACCATAAAACTAACTTAAATCAACCAAAAACACATGTATTGAAAAGTTAGGGTTTTCTTAGCCTAACTTAAACAAGTATTTCCAAACAATCCCAGTAAAGTTAAACAATGTTCTAAGCATCTGACTTCCAAACTGTCATACTGTAGTTTTCCTTACCTTAGTCAATTTCCATACTTGAACTTCTCCTTCTTTTCCTTCTTCATTTTTCCTTCTTCTTCTTCTCTTCTTATCTTCTCTCTTTCTCTCTTCAAACCGTAAGCCCTAACCAAAATAAGCGAAATGAGAGTATTTGATCTTATCCACCTTTTAATGTTAAGGCCGTGTTGCTAACCTCATTTTAGGTTTAATTTCTCTCTTTTGCATTTATGTCATTTATTATTCTCTTCTATTTGCAGAATTTAACTTATCTTATTTCAATTGTATGTTCTTCATCTTAGCTGCCACTTGGGTCCTTAATTAGCAAATTACTAATTTATCCTTAACTCTTGTGCCGCCCCCGATCAGGGGTGTCAGATTGGCCGTCCAATGGCGGAACATCTGTTTCATCACCATCTGAGACAATACACTGAGTATAAATGCCTCTTGACTCATGACAATATATAAACCAGTATTTTATACAAAATGATTTATTTTACAATTGTCTTGATTACAATTTATACAAAAGCTGGGTCTTGTGCGATTTTTACAAAATACAAGAGAGGCCACGTCTTGTGGTTTCTTCGCCTAAAACTAGGATCGTCCATCCCCAGTGTCTTGAGCCACGAAAATATATTCCCACGACAGAGTGAGCAATGCCCGATGGTGTTTCGCAGGTTCTCCCTTAAGTATTACAGTAGCGCAATGAAAACATCCCGACACATCTTGTATAATAACCATATATTAACAAAATTAACTAAAGTCATCGTATTATTCGAGTTTTTTAATAATAACATAAACTTAGCTCACATGACTAAAACCTGTCCATTGTTCGTCTTAGAACAACCACAATTTCTAATCAACATATTTATTCACCTTACAGCAGCCTTCACCACGTCACCACAAATCCCACCGCAAACGAGTCCGTGGGTATCGGAAACCCACCAAGGATTTATTCACTCGGTTCAAATCTTTTGGGACCGAAGTCACGGCCATCTAGGCCTCAACAAATCCCCATTCATTACATGACCCTTAAGCAAAGAAGTAAATAGTAGGAGGGAAGAACCCTACCTTTCGGAGCTTATCGAAACTCCACGAAACTGGTACTTACAGTGCGTCATGCGTTGGGGAACAACCTTCTTGCCTCGTCGAACTCATGGAAGTCCGATCATTGAATTTAGAGAGAGGTGGAGGCCTACTGCTGCAAAAATCATAGACTTTTTCTGCTTGTTGCTCTTTTCCTCGCCTCTCCTCCTCTCCAAATCCATTGGTCGAGGTGGGACGAGACCAAAGTCTCGACACCACATGCCAATTATATTGGTTGAGAGGATTACACCTTTAATCCTCTTATCCGACCACTTTAGATTTCCCTCAAATGGCATGATGCCATGTAAATGCATATGAGCCCCACTTGGGCTAATCTTTAATTTCTCCCACTTAGCTTGATAGTATTAAGCTCTGGTACTCTGCAGTGCAAGTGTCCCATATTCTACGTGCCTCGGCATTAAGTCGGTATCTAGGGTGGCAGAAATTAATGATATTGGAATTGTGAGACAATTCAATGGTGAAGTCGTTTAGTGTCCAAGATCTAGAAAAATTCACGATTTGACCGAAATTACCATTTATCCTTGGCTTGAATGAGTTTTAGTTACCATTCTTAGATGAAATCTCAGGTTTTATCATTTTCTTACTCTGTGTTTATATTAGAAAATATAAATTACCTTTCACTCTTCTGTGGAAATAACTATGGGGTGGTGGGATTCTGAGAGTGTAGAAAGGGAGCCTTGTCTCATGTAAAACAAAAGTAACCTAATTGATATATGGTAAATTCATTATCTGAACACTTCTGTGGATGTAGAAACTAGTGAAACCCACGTAACTAATCTCTATATACTTGTGTGCTGTAGACTTATATATTTTTTAAGTACATTACTTTTCACGAGAGAAATTAACTCCAGTATGTTATATATAATATAATTAGTTGCAGCACTTACGTGCCAGCGTTCATTACCATTTCTTCTGACATTCCTTGAATCACTATCATAGCAAACCTTTTTTCTTCACTTATACCATAATATATATATATATATATTCTTGAATTATAAAAATTGTTTTTGAATATTCTCAATTTCTCTTTTTCATTATGCTTGCATAATGGAATGATAAACTAATCAGTGTAAACTAGAAAGATTAATTTACGGAAAGAAGATTAAAAATGTATTTAGGTTGCAATTTAATTAATTCAAATCCAATTTATTCTCTGGAACTGGATGAAGAAGCGGATTGGATGGAGATGTCTGTGAATCTAGTTACAGTAAAATTTGGTAAATTAGAGTAGTCGAGTTGGCCGTTCCGAGGCATCGCGGTTAGATGGTACATCGAAATAATTTCAGTATACTAAGAGTCCACATATAGCAGTATATTGATTCCACAAGTAATCAATGAAATGAAAATGGGCCGGTCGAGAATAATTACCAGAATGTCAAGCGGGAAAACAGGACAAAATAATTCATTTTGGGAAATGTTTAAGTTAGAAAAATAAAACACAAATAGATGTTTGTCTCATAATTCAGCAAAACAAAACATTAGTGAATGGAGAAAAGTACCAAGCTGAAAATGGAGTTTTTTAGAGAGAGAGAGTGAAGAACTATATACAGATTATCAGACGTCGACGTCGTGATCTTGGAATGAAGGAAAGATCTTTCTATGTGAAGACAGCGTGATCTAGGACAGGAGTTTCACTCTAAACTCAGAAGTGAGATTTCTCCCTACTTGGGTTTAACTATTTAAGTGTTTTCAAATATTCAGATTAACCAGGCCTTGAATGCCATTTGATCGTTAGCTTGGACCAAATTGATATAATTTTGAAACATAATGGAGCGACATTATTGTCACATTTGTTGGGATTAATTAGTATGTTGTGCCATAAATTGTATTTGGTTTAATGTAAAGGCGGGAAATATGTAAATTAGGTCTGAAAGTGAGCAGGTAGTTGTGTTTACCTGAGGGGCAGGAGTTTCACTATTCCCAAGTATGTTCACAAAATCGAATTTGATTAATGTGTTTAGTCGAGTAATTCTAAGTACAAATTGCTTGTTTGATCATTAGTGAGCTAAAATTTTGATGTGATGAAATGAAATTATGCTTGTGATTGTGTGAATTTAATTTTTATGTGAATATATGCATGTGTTATATTTGTAATGGAATTGGCATTATGTATTCCATATGCAGCGGAGCACCACTAGGATGATAGGGAATTGAGTGCATGGGGTGAGTCTGAGAAAATGGTTTCGGAGGATTGTCTAAAACTAAAATATGATGGGTAGTCCATGCAAGAAAAATATCAATCGTCGGAGACGGCTCAATTGATATGCATCGGAGGGTAGTTCACAAATAATATCAATCATCGGAGACGGTCCAATTGATATATACACATCGGAGGGTTGTCCACAAACAAAATAACATAAAAAATTCTCATACGAGGCTTAGGCGAGTGTGAGGGAGTCGGTGAGGACTCGGGTATGAGTTGATAAGTTAGACATTCAAGTAGGATCATGCATTTGCTTGAATGAGTGTTTATTTAGACGTGCATTGCATAGGTGGAAGTAGCCAGCTTAGGGTGATTCCATTCTTGAGCATTAGCTCACCTGTCGAGGGATACTATTTCAATTATAGGGAGGCGTGCGGGGGGCCGGCGTCCACAGAGGCCCGAGTTTGTGAGAAGAAGTAGGGTTGTGGCTTTGTGATTTATACATGTATTAGAATTCTCTAATTTTAATATATGTGTTGTATAAGAGTAAAACATTTGAACTCTTAGAACTATTAGATATAGTTGGTATGTTATATGGGTATTGTTTATGGGCCCAAGTGGCTGTTTTACTCATGTTGTGATTATATTGGACTATTTGGGACAGGTTATATGCAGGTTTTGTATTTGGGTAGAGCTCCCCGTACAAAGGAGACTTTGCCCGATTTTCGTGAAAAATGTCGGGTCACCCAGGCATTCACAATGTGAGTTGGTAGTGATGTGGACCCCTCGGTTTGGGCGTCCATGATGGGTAGAATCCCAACTGATAAAGAATTTCAAGTTCATTATTGGCTGCATAGGACTCGGGGTATGTTAACATTGAATGCATACTTCATTGAATAAAAACAATTTATTGAATCTAATTTCAGAATATGGGGGATAACCTTTACTCTTTATCTGATTATTCGAGACCTCAATATGCAATTTTACCTTTGCTTCCCTCAAATTAAAATACATTTTCATGTGGTACCCATTCTTCTTTATATAGAACATTTGTCAACTTTATTAACCAAAAAAGAAAGAAAAATAATCACAATCATTAGCATAACATAAAATATTATAGATTATTTTGAGTTATAATAGAGTGTTATTATCATCATTAAGTTTAGTACTTACAAAGAACTTATTTATTATTTTTTTTAAAAGAAAAATATTATTATTGATTCAAACTTGCTAGATCGATAAATCCAAAATACAAATAACTAAAAACCACACATGATGAAACAATATCCAAGTTAATAACATAATAAATCGTCATAAAGCCTTCAAATTTGATAAAATAGTAACTAGAATATTTGCAACTCCATTATTTGATATCTTCGATTGATCAAATTTGTCTTGTTTGTCTGAATCGCTCTCACACAAATAAAACGTCATCACAAGATAACAAACAACATCAAGTCGATAAAACGATGACAAATCAAACGTCGATAAAACAACAACAAACTAAACGTCGATAAAACGATGATAACAAAAAACAAAATAAAACCTAAATCTTCATAGAAGAACCACTTTATTAAGTAAGAAAATGAAAAAAAAAAAAAATATGAGGGGTGATTTCAAGCCAATAATGGCAAAAAATCACTCCTCATTGTTTGAGGAAAAAAGGCTATAAGAGAAAAATATGAGAGAAAACTAGAGAAGGGCGGCTAGGGTTTTTCTAAAACTTATTCATTATTAGACACATATTTTTTTAGTAAACATATTTATTTTTAATAAATAATAAATAAAAGAGATCAATTATCTTTATTACCTCAAATAACAATAACAATGTTTCTACTTACTAAATAAACTAAGATATTGTAACTTCGACTATTTTTAATAATAAATATTTATTTAATAAAATGTTGGATATGTTGTAAGCTACGAGAAAATCAAAATTTTATAAAAAGGGAAAAATCGTAATTTCGGTAAAAATCTGAAATTTTTCTAGATCTCGGATGAGGAAGCGGACTTCAGGTTGGAGATGCGTCTCACGAAATCCTAGCTACCACGTCGATTTTGGTCGAATTAGAACGGTCCAATTTGCGTTTTACAGAAAACGGCGTCGGGCGGGACACTTGGGCGCATTTTGAGTGGCACCTGAGGTGCCATGTGTCAAGCTCCAATTCAGTCAAGTTGAGCTCAAGGTGGGACCCAAGATGACACATGGCATGATGCCATTGGATAGAAAAGTCAAACTAATGAGAAGAAGGGACATAATAGGTATTATGGGAAAGTTTAAATGAGAATGGGACAAAAACTAGAATAGTGATCATCTTCTCCATTAATTGGAGACCAAGCGTCTGAGAGGAAAAAGCGGGTGCAGGCTAGGTTTTGATATTTTTTTTTAGAGTGAGAAGGTGTGCCTTCTCTAAAATCCTGGGTGATCAGCAGAGTCAGTTCTTCGGTAGAAGGAAAGGTGTTACCAGCGGAGAGGGCTGGTAGCTTGGACTGACTCCGGTTTAAGGAGTTTCGACAAACTCAGTGAGGTAGAGGGTTTCATCCTACTTGTTTTATTTTGGTTTAAAGTGCTTTGTTGATGTTTGTGTTGGATTGAAAATTAGTGGTGGCGTTTGATCGGTCGAATCTTGGGCAAAGTGTTGGAATTTTTGAGACCGATGGAGCGGTCTGTAGCGATTTAAGGCCCATTTGGTGTTTAGGTGATATTTTATTAAATAAATCATGTATTGATGTGTGGGAATGGATATGGCCGTGGAAATCGGTTTCAAAAGTGGAACAAATGGTGGATGAGTGGTATCACGGACGATACATGCTACATTTTTAGAATTTGACCCAAAGCGATCCTGAGTTTCAGTGTGAATTGGACCAAAATCGTCCATATATTTGTATTGCTTGAATTGTTGAAATGAATGGCTTGGTATGTGTGAAATAGATGGGAAGTTAAGACATTATTTAATGTGTTAACACAGCCCAACCTAATTATATGGAATAAAATTATGTTTATGGCAAGTGGAGATGATGGCCAATTGCTTTCGGTAAGCTAAGGTGGGTGATGATTGATGTCATTAGATTCACATTATGTGTAATTGTAGTTGATTAATATCGTGTGACATGTGTATAAATGTGGTTTGAAAATGGCATAATGCATTTTCATATCCTGTTAAGATATAGCTTTAGAAGTTAGGTGTGAGTGCATGACATGGACTTGTAAAAACAAGCGGACATGGTTGCGAAAGGAATTTCACATGATGATATTAGAAGAATTGGAGTTGGGAGATGGGCCTAGCGGATCATATCGGATGAGGACCATGTTGTTTGGAGCTCACCAACAGAATTCGCCTCGAAGGTGTCCCATATTTTTGCAGAATATTCGGTAGTATATTTTCAGAACAAAGATTTGTTTTGAAAATGATTATTTTCTCATACATGGCTTAGGCAGAGTCAGCGGTGAGTCGGTGAGGGACTCGTGACATGGGGTGATCATGTAGATATTCAAGTAGGATCCGCATGGCTACTTGAGTGTGTGTTATTTTGGGGCATTGCATATGCATAGGTGGAGAGTAACCCATTTAGGAGTGATTCAGCTCTCTTGACGATCATTTCATACCGTCGAGGAATATCATTCAGTCTAGGAGCATTCGAGGAGACTGACTCATCTTAGAGGCCTATTTTGAAGAAAGCCCAGGGTTGTGACCTTTGATGCTTTTGGATATAACATGTGTTAAAAATTTTAGATTTTTAATATATGTTTGTATAAAGAAATGTAATCAGCTGACATTATTAAAGATTATTGGGAGATAATTAGAATATGGATTGTCTTGTTGTTTTTATGAGTATTTGGTTTATGAGCCCGAGACATTTTACTCGAGGTATAGAAGTCTGCGATCACGAGACTATATATAATTTTCCATGCGGGATGTGGGTAGTCAACGGACACCGGGTTTGGGGGTATCACATATCTTTATAAATATAGCAAAATGCACCTTGTGAGGTCTCCCTCCGTTCAATCAAAAATAAAATAAAATCGATATGCATTAATTCAAGTTTAATATAAATGCAAAATTAAAAATAAACACAATATATATATATATATATATATATATATATATATATATATATATATATATATATATATATATATATATCAATCTGAGCATTCGAGAGGCGACTCATCTTAGAGGCTATTTTGAAGAAAGTAGGGTTGTGGCTTGATGCTTTGGATATATAACATGTATTAAAATTTTGGAATTTCAATATATGTTTGTATAAAAGTGTAATCAACTATTGAATTATTGGGAGATAGTTAGAATATAGTTGTGCTATTTGTTTTTATAGTATTGGTTTATGAGCCAGAATTGTTTTTCGGTATAAGTCTGTGATAAGTTTCCATCATAGATTTTAAGCGGGATATTGGGTGATCAACGGACACCCCGGGTTTGGGGTGTCACATATGCTATAAATATATGAAATGCTTTGCTTATGGGGTCTCCCCCTCCATTCAATCAAAAAATAAAGAAACCGTCTGATGCATTAATTGATTTAATATAGCGCAAAAATTAAAAATAACTAATATATATATATATATATATATATATATATATATCGCTGTGTGTGTGTGTAATAAAAATGCAAATAATGGCAACACTAAAATAAAATTTCATGCATTTTATTGCTTATCATCATTTGATCTTTGCAATTGGACTATGACTTTTTTCACTACTGGGAATGATATTAAAGAATTATAACAATTTAAAACTCATTTTAGGTTACCGGTATTGTCGCTAATTTATCGGATCGCTGAAAATTCGGCGATTTCCAATATTTGACCGATATTTGCTAGAAAATTTGGTTATTAGGCGGTCAAATCACGCTCCCATAGGTTTGAACTAGTTATAGAGCAAACTAGTTGGAGGAAAAGAACAATATATGTTTAGTAGACATTTAATTTTTAAATTCTTTAAATATATATATATATATATATACCATATATATATATATATATTATTTATATTATTTAATGTATTTTGAATTAAATAAATTAAAATTTTAAGATAAAATATAAATATCATTCTTTTAATGTGTATTACGATCATAATCGATATTTATTTATTTTATTTATCTTATGATTTTTATAAAATTTGAATGTTTTATTTTGAAAGAGTAAAAGCATATATTTATTCAAAAATACAAAATTATGATTAATTTGATAAATATGGTTTCACTATAATTTTTAATAATTTTGATTATTCAAATAAATTAAATCAAAAATATTTAAATTTTTATTTAAAAGAAATAAATCTTTTTAATAAAAAGTTCTTAGGAAATTTTATAATAAAGAAACATAAAAATATATTAAAAAAAGTTCAATAATTTGTATTGTTTATATCGATATTTTTTCCAAAATATCCACCAATATTTTCAAATATTTTCCTATATATTCATAAGATCAAAATTCTGTATCTTTGTCTTCACGATATTTTCCTTGGATACTTCTAATAAAATTTTTGAAGAGAAGTGCTAAAAAAGAGAAAAATCTATATAACTATAAAAATGATCACATTGTTAAATAAAAAGAACAACATTGATAAAGAAAAACCCCGAGGAAAAACGTAAATGGACTTGAGAAAGAGGAAGAAAGAAAAGGAAAGAAGCAGAGCTTGTTTGTTTGTAGGATCCATTTTAGAGGTTATAAATATGGATTAATTTATTAAATTATATTATATTATAAGTATAATATATTAATTGTCATAACATGTATCCATCCCACACCTTTTTATGAAGCCTCACTCTTAAAGGTAGCAATTTCTACAACCTCCACGAATCTAGCACTTTAGGAGGAAGTGAAATGTTCCAAAACCTCTTCAAGCTGAGCTCGGATGGAAGACCATTCAAAGGACAATATTATGTCATAACAAGATTTAGCGTATGTAGTCACGAGTTCGAATGGGTATAAGAATTGGAAAATCGTGCTCTTGCGTGGAGAAACGGTGTCCACACAATTGGAGCCTTAGTCGAGATTGAAATTTGGTGGATAAACTCCTCCTCAAGCGACCGAGTTCAACCCAAACAACGAAATCCTTAAATTCCTCTAAACCATGCATTATCATATATTGGGCAGAAAATTGCATGGGTGAGTCTACAACCCATGGATCATTCAAACACTAGTGATTTTGCGGACTGATTTTCATACGATACTCGATCCTCACAACCTCCCTTTTTCTTGAACAAATACTCTTTGAACAAAACTAGGATTAGACCCCCAATTAGAAGAAAGTAGTCTTGAAGGAAAATATTTTTCTTTGAACACTGGAAGTACACCAAAGTATGTAGTTTGGTTAGAGATTCCAACCTTACTTTCCAGAAGTAGATTAAACAAACGTAAGATCACTTGGAACTGATCCACCTCCCTTTCCTCGCACATAATCTTTCCCACCTCTGCCAATGTATCACCTAACACTTCCGTCAAAGGCTTGCAAAAGCAGGTTCAACATTTTACGAAGTTCCTCTAGAGGCGAGTGGAGAATAAGAAGACACCCGTACGGTAAGTAGACGATGCTTGCGCTCTGAGTCCACTATCAAAATGCTTTTGCACCTTGCTCTTGCAATAACTTACTTTGCGAAAGTCCAGTTTACGTAAACGGTCCTTGAAGCTTAAAAATAACTCGTTTAGGAGCGACAGCGAAGGCGGTCAGAGATAGTAAAATTACCATCACAGCTCGCTCCCCAGCGGATCAATTGCTTCTGTTTTGTTTATCGGTACGAATGTTAGAACTAAACATAACCTCAGACTTACCATAATTAGCAGCTTGTCCTGAAACATGTTCGAATTTCAAGAAAATATCACGAACCACTTCAGCTTGTACTAAGAGAACTCTTAAAGAACAAGTAACTATCACGACAAGAAAAGTAGAGATGGAGAGGTGCATTCTTTACAAAATAAAACAACCATGAAAAGCACCCTAGCTTGGAATCTCGAATCATAGCGAGGAAAGGCGCTTTAAGCGAACAATAAACAGAGTAAGGCGAAGAGGACAACCTTGATGGAGACCTCCTGGGGTATAAGCCAAACCCACTTACGTGCCATTGAAGAGCACAAAATATTCAACCATCAAAATGCATAACATAAGCTAAGAAATCCATTGCTCTGCAAAACCCATCTTACACAACATAAATTGAGAAATCCCTAATCAACCCTGTCATATGCCTTACTAATATCCAATTTTAGAGCAACATCACTAATAGGACCCTGGTATATAACTTAAGACAATAGAACTCACTTGCTAGAAGAATATTATACGCAATAGACGTAGGAACAAAGTTGCTTGAGAAGGAGATGTCGATCTGCGAGCCATCTTTCATCGATTCAGCAGGGAACTTGCTTATGACTTATATAACACATTACATAACGAGATCGACCTTAACCCCTTCGTGGAAGATGGATTCTCACATTTTGGGAATTAAACTAGCAGGTATTATTGAGGCCTAGCGAATGCACCGGTCGAAAGCCATTGTGAAGGCTGCGAGAAAGTTTGATCACGATCAAAGGCCCAGTATTGATAAAATCGGAGTTCAAACCATGGACCGGGAGATTTTAGGGATACATTGTATTAGCCTTAGTGAACTACTCTTTGAAAAATTTACCAATTAAGCTCTCATTCTCTTCCAAACTAACAACATCAGTCAATGAAATTTCCAAACCATCGAGTTAGGAAAACTGGAGAATAAGTTCGAAAGAAATATGAAGCCAAACAATGGAACCCATCGTGCCGAATCCGATTGCTCTATCTCATCATCATCAATGAAGACAACCTTGTTGGCGGCCTTATGAGCGAGAAGCTTGTGCGCCAGAAAAAATTTGGTATTAAGGTCAGTTCTCGGCAAGCGCCATTTGATGTACAGTCTGACTCAGCATTCTCTAATAACCAAGCGAGACGCACTTTTCTCGACTAAAAAGTTTAATACTTTCGACTTTCATCGGTACAAGGCGGAAATTTGCTCGGCACGCACCTTTACACTTTTTAAGTTTATTGAAATTTACGTAAAAATTCCTCCCTTAATCGACCATAAATCCATATGATGTGACCGGCGCGTGAGAGGAAGAGAGAGATCGGTGGGAACTCTACCCAATTCTCAAAATAAAAAACAAACTCTTCTTCTCTTAACCATAAATTTTCAAATCTAAAGCGTCACGAAACATTCCTGTGGGAAAAGAGGCTGAAAGCCTGCAATAAAATGGGAATGAGTTGGGAGTAATGCAGAAACAGTTAGAGAAACATGGGAGAAGAACTGAAGCTGAGGCAGTTAGTTTGTAACAAAGCACTAATCTAACTTTTCTTGAACCCAATGAGGAGATCCCCTACTCCGCTCCTAAGTAAAACCATAACCCTACAAAAATAACTCATTTAAGATACAATTAGTTAAAGCATCATGAAACCCACGAAAGAGCCAGTCAGGATGAGCCACACCTCCTTTCTTATTCGATGGAGAAAGAAGATCATTAAAATCACCAATGCAAACCCATGGAAGGGATGATCTAATTGCTAAGGCACGCAATAAATTCCAAGAAGCCCTTTGTCTATGGTGCTCAATGAAGCCATAATAACTAATCAAGCGCCCGATCACGGTGCTTTGAAATAACGAGTTAATATGATTATTAGAAAAACCGAAATCGAACAACTCGAAGATGAATGCAGCCCAGCATAGCGAACCACCGCTATGGTGATCTTTATTGATTGCAAATTTACCAAAAAAAATCAACTTAATATGTAACTCCTCAATCTTCATCTCATGAACTAGTGTTTCCATGAGAAAAATAATACGAGGACGATGTGACTTAACCAAATTACACAAACTACAAACTGCTCTCGAGTTCCCCGAGCCCGGTTCAAATTAAGGCGACTCATGGGTGTTGGCGAGGCACAACTCTGCCGGACCGCGGATTAATAATTGAAGGTGAATCTTTAACCAAACCAGAAGAAGAATCATCTGTAGTAACTAAAGCTTTCCCCGTAGAATCCGAGTCATGCTTGAAACACCTCACGCCTCGCTTCCTATAATCTTGTAAAGTCCACCTCCATGTTTCATCAGAAGTTGGATGCACACATGCTTGACGAATTCTTTGGAGTAGTCGAAATAGAGTTTTTAGGCTACAAATGATGCACCAGGCTAGCCAGCGACGTACTAACATCCAGATTCTGGGATCAGGAACTCTTTGGGTATATTTGGGCAATGAGCCGGAAAAACACTCAAAGTCTCTGGAATCACACCATCAGATTGAATGGGCCTACCTTCTCATCCCGTAACTAACCTTCACCATAAAGAGGCTGAAGAGCTTTCATCGATTACCCCATCGACCATAGAATCATTACCATAGAAAAGTGAAAATCGTAAAAACATTTTGTATGGCCTAGCTTACCACAAAGAAAGCAAAACAGCCCCAAGTATTCATACTTAAAGAGGACTTTTGATGAAGATCCATTAGACAACAAAATCTTCTTCCAACGTTTCAACGACTGCGAAACATCAATTCGAACCTTAACCTGAATATAAGAGGCCTTAAACCTTGTATTAGTCGTCATCTTTGTATAAAATTTGCCTGAAAGTCATAAAGCGCTGACACAGTGGACATGAACCACATAGGAAGGTTATGAATTCGTGCAAGTTGACGAGTCCGTAGCTTAATGATATGAACCGTTAGGCATTAAACAATGGAGGAGGTTGCACATATTGTCATATATCCAAGGGCCACCTTCCAAAACCCTACTAATGTCATACTCATGAAAAAAATTAAATAAGAATCGCCTATCATCCAGTTCCTGAAAAAAAATACCTCTTCCTGGCCTCCACATAGCAGCAACTCGTTCTTTGAAGGAAGGAACATGAATTCGACGTGAAGATAGCAACTTCCCTACCATGTAGAATTCATACGATACAGTTTGAGAACGTAGACTTCCCTCCAAAACGAAGGCATCCTCTTCCTCAACTGAGAGAGATAATTGAGCAATACGAGTCTCCATAGAAAATTTAAGGAGTTCTTCACGGAGTGCAGGTGACGAAATGGTGGCGACGATCACAAAACGACCTAACATATGTTGACAGTGGAAATGCTTAAACTCTCTCTCGACGAGTTTTTACTATCTTATATTTACCTTATGTATTTTTATTTTTTTTAATTATTTTTTTTTATGTTTGGTCTTTATGTTTGATGTTCTTTACTTTATTGTATTTTATTATTAGATAAAAACTATAGACAATATTTAGTGAGATATATAATTTTTATTTATATTAAGTAGATATGTAAAGAATCTAACACCTCGAGTCATGTAGCTTCGGCGCTAAGAGGCTTTTATTGCCTCAGAGTCATGCGCCTAAGGCCAAAGAGGCTTTTGCGCTTTGAGTGCGTCTTAAGAAGCTATGAGTTAATAGTACGTGAGTTAATTATAGAAAGAAAACTTCCTAAAGATTTTAATGAAGAAAAAAAACCTATAATATTTTAGTTTTTATAATATCTTTGATGCATGCATTACGAAACTAAAGTGAAGAGCAGAGAATGATTCATTAGCTATACATTTGAATGATAAATGTTTTTAGTATATAGTGAATCTTTGCTTTATTTTAATTTTATCATGGTTTATATATATATATATATATATATATATATATATATATATATATATATATAATATTAATTTTTTAGTTATTTAATTTTTTAAATTTTTTAAAAATTATGACAAATGCTTATTTATTCAAACACTTTAATTTTATAAGTTCTTATGATAGTATTTTCAGTAATTTCAATTGTTATTAGTATTTTTATAGTAATGCATCCAAACAATTTAAAATAATGCATTAGCACTTTTTTAAATATGCATTCAAACACAAATAGCTTATTGAATAAAGTACCTATTGTGAAATCCCGAGAAAATCTAATTTTCTGAAAAAGGGCAAAACGGTAATTTCGATCAAAATCCGAAATTTTTCTAGATCTCGGCTAACGAAATGGACTTCAGATTTGAAATTTTCTGTGAGAAATCCCCAAATGCACGTCGAATTTCGTTTGGTCCGAGACGGTCGAAATTTCGCGTTTTTCGGCGCCGGGTGTCGGAGTGCGGTTAAGCGACTTGTGAAAGACATGTGATGTGACAAAGTCACCTCTTGCATGATGTTTCATGAGTAGAGAGAGGATGAGATGGATGGTTTTAGATTATTACTTAGTGTCAAAATCCAAAACTTAGGGACGTGATAGGAATTTTGGAATGTTTAATGAGAATAGGAAACGAATGAATAGTTGTCTTCTCAAAACAAAAGAGCGTGCGAGAAGGGGCGGGAGATCTCACGATGGCAGGGGTTTTGTGATTTTAGAGAGAGAAGGAGCTCGATTCTCTCACAGATTTGTCTGGCCGTTCGAGCCAGTGGAGTTCTCGTGAGCAAGAAATGAGAGTCGATATGCGGCGAGGGTGCGCGTGGACACTTGGAGTTGGTGGGTCCAGATAACTCCTAAGGGTAGGGGATCTTTTCCTATGTGGTTTATTCTTTGGCTAAGAGCCCCGTGTTTATAGTTAGGGATATTCTGGGGAGGCTTGATTTAGCGAAGTAAGTCGGTCTCAAAACCTTTGAACCGAGTGGAGCAAATCCCAAATTTGGTGGCCGTGAACAGTGCCAACCCGAAGGTTTCACTGTTCATGTGAATAGTGATGAGATTTTCTTGGTGTGAAAATGTGTGTTGTAAGTGATTCAAAATGAATTGCTTGTGTTTTCTAATTAGCCCATGTGAGCTAATTTTGGTGTTATTGATTGTGAATTTGCATAACATGATTTATGTGGATTAATTATGTTAATATATGCATGTGAAATGTATTAGCATAAATTATTTGGAAATGGCATAATGCATTCCATATGCACCGGGGCACCCTAAATGGTAGGTGTGAGTGCATGACATGAAGGAAATAAAGAAAACGAAAATGTTTGTGAGAAGAGGTGCGACGGAAGATTTTAAAATTTCATGGAGTCGTCTAACGGATCACTTCGGATGAGGACCATGACTATTTACGGAGCATTATCCGTGGTCGCCTCGGAGGGTAGTCAGTATATTCAGAAATTACATTTAGTGAGTTTTTCGAGAACAAAAGCTTTTTGTTTTGAAAACTGGATATTTTTACTCACATTCGTCTTAGGCATATGTGAGGGAGTCGAATCAGGGGCTGAGGCGTGGAATTGGTCGTGTAGACGTTCGAGTGGAGTTCATGTAATTGCTTGGATGCTTGATTGTTTTGCCATGGCATGTGCACTTAGGTGGGGAGTAACCGCGTAGGAAATTTCACTCTTTGGAGGCTGCTGCTTTGGCTCGGATCGCTATTTCGAATCTGAGTGTACGGGAGGGGCGGGCGCTCAGCAGGGCCGCGTTTTAGAAGAAAGCCGGGTTGTGGCTTTGGTTGAGACTTTTGTATAACATGTATTAGAAATTGTACATTTTAATATATGTTGAATTAAGAGTGATTTATTAACTCTTGAACTATGGTAATATAGTTGAGGTATTTTGGCCAGTGATATTGATGTATGGGCCCAGTGGCCATTTTACTCATTTTAATCGTATGTGGACCGGGAGTGGTGTCGTTGTAAAATTAGCTAAGGACAGGTTGTGTTTTGGGTAGAGCTCTCGTACAAAGGGAGACTGCGCAGATTTTCTATAAGTGGTGTCGGGTTGCAGAGCATCGAGTATTCGCGGGTTGACGGGTTGTCAGCGAGACACCGAGTTTTGGAGCGTCACGGCAGTATCGAGTTAAAGTAAGCGATTGCAGCAGGAGCTCGGTGGGTGTAGAGCTTAGGTATACGAATACCTAGGGCTTGAGGGACTTAGGCTTAGGCCATGGTCATTAAAGTGTAAAAACATCACAACTTAGTATAGCTCGATGTTGGATACTAGCGTATAGCTTAGCATCAGTAAGTTAGGTATACGGTTTACCTAGGACTTGATGGGAAACGGGTTAGATCATGCATCCTTGTGCATTTTGGTGAATGAAATGATGTGTGATTTGGATTGTGTGTGTATATGTGATTGGTGTATAACATGAGTGATGTGTGATCATGTGTTATATGAATTGTGTGATTGTATGCTTGGTAGATGGTACCAGGAAAGCGTTGATTACCAGTTGAAATATTATTAGATTGGAAGAGTTTTAACAAATGAATATTAGTTTAACGAAAAATAACATATTATATACCATATATATATATATAACACCTGTACTATATATATATATATATAATGAGCTGGGCGATGGTTCCATTAAGTGGGACATAACGATTGTGTTGGCAGGCTTGGAAATCTTCTGGATTTTGAAATGTTAAAAATTAATATAAGGAATTTGAGTTATGTGATGCTGGTGATTGAATCTTGCTGATAATGGGAGGCTGCCGGGAATAGGAAAAGACAGAGAGCATACAAGAGTTTTGAACATAAAGACGTAGAAGAAGAAAAATAAATAAATAATTTTAAACCTAAGTTGTTTGAGACATCTTGAAGGCTGAAAATATATTATATACTTCTTTTACTTTATATATATATATATATATACCTTCTCTCTATATATATCTTCCTCTTTGAATAGTTTTTCATTAAGCAGATCAGGAAAAGGCCTATGAGAAAAATAAGTTGGAAGTGGGACAGACTGCTACTGAGTTGGAGCTGTCATGATAAGTTATAGCATTGGCGGAATAGTTATGGAGTTAGACAGAAGTCATTGGGAGCATTGTGTTGTGAGCTTTATGATAAACGTGCATATCAGACTGCATTTTGTTGACAATTGCGGGGAGTGTAACTGTTCAGAAGTTGCTAACTATTGTTGACTGCGACGTATTATCTTCGCGAAATGGGGTGCGATCAGAGCACGATCATTTTTGAGATCTGTTCCGATATCGACTAACATCTTCTTGACATAACGTCATTAAGGACTGTTGTTTGCGATAAGTGCCGCTCTGTTGGCGAGCGAAACTGCGACTTCTGCTGTGGCAACACTAACCGAATCATTCGGCTCCGACACGGCCTATGACGTCCTGGCTCTGGCGCTCCCAGCCACGTCTTTGTCTGGCGCCCCCTAAAGTGCGTCTTGGCGCGGCTGTCTTGTGATTTGGGATTCGTAGTGTGCACAGTGCTTGACCAGTTCAGACTCAGTGCAGCTGCATTGCAGATCCTTTTATTTTAGGACACTATTTATGAGCATTGTTCACAAGGTTTAATAAATAAATAAATAAATAAAATAAAATAAAATTTTCTAAAATAAAATTTTTTGTTGTCAAAATGATTTAATGTAGGTGTGTCTTGCGTTACCTAGGAATGCATGAACTGTCTTATAAATATTTTTCTATGTATGAATAAGCGTCTCGAAATTTGTGATTTAAGTCTTGAAGAGTCTTGCATTAGGGAGAATTTAACTTGCCATTTAACATGTGTGAATGGCTAGTCGAGGCGGGGGCGTGAAGTCGTCCAGTGCTGATCGGGCACCACTTAGGCGTTTGACCCATTCTGGGCTTCACACTGATCCAGCGAGGGCTTTCTTTGGGGTATGCGTATTGCGGTACATTGCTATTGCATAGGCTAGTGCGGGTAGCTAGGGAGGTCACGAGTAACCTCCGGAGTTCGGGGCACATCATCCTTCGACATTCGCGGGAGATCGGAGTGGTAGCGAGACTTTGGTTTCATGCGGGTGGAAGGTGTGTGGAGGCTATGGAGATTACCTCGATATGACCCGGGGATCAAACTAGTGCATTCCGGTACAGAGGTGAAGGAGACCCAGTATGGTGGAGCCGAGAGCGAGACCTCACAGAGATCTAGAGGAAATGACTTGGCGAGGGGTCCGCAGTCTTTTCATGAAGCCAGTATTTTACGGCCCGCTGCCAGATATCACGAGACCTAGGAGTTCCTAGGTAGAGAGGCGAGGAACGATGACAGTAATGGAGTATGTGGCCAGATTCACAAAGTTGGCACATTTTAGTGATGACTATGTGGCCACGAGGACGTGACGAGGTCGGAGAGATTCAAGTGGGTTAAGTTACCCGTGCAGGCGAGTGTAAGGACTTCGCCTACGGGACATGGACTCCATGGTTGGGCCGAGTACCACGACCATAGAGAGAGAGATAGAGGATGCATGGGGTGTCAGGAGTTGCGGATCTTTGGTGAGAAGAGGGAGGATCGGCCTTCGCCCAGTTCGGGGGAAGAGGTAGGGCACGCTTCATACGAGTTTCGGGACCGGGCGGGACCGGGGATGGGAGCATTTAGTCGAGGCGAGGGTAGATGATATGTTATTTATGTTGACGGCTGGGCATGAGGCAGGATTGCCCAGTGAAGCGGGGATCGGGATTTTGGGACAGCCTGATCTAGTTAAGCGCCGTGGGGAGAGATACGAATTCATTCCTCCACGCTAGTATGGAGTCGAGGAGGAACCGGTTTCGATCTTGAGGGTGCTATCTGAGCACTTTCGGCGCCTGGATGGGACCCGGAGGGGTCGAGTGTGGGTCGGTCGGGTGCGGGGCTCCTGAGCCTGGAGATTTTTAGTCGACGGGGCGACGATATGTTATTTAAAGTCGAAACTGACTTTGGCATATGAGGCAGAGATTACTTACTAGGAGCGATCGTCTCTGTAATCTTCTTGGTGAGCATACGAAGCGGCCGGATATACGAGATGCGTTCTACTCTTGCGCCCTTAACTAGAGTAGCGTTTAAATTGGATGCATCATATTCATTCATTAATGCATCTTGTGTGATAGATTTGAACTTAGAGGTTGAGGCCTTTAGAGAAGCCATGTGTGGATGTTCTTCCCTAGGATGTAGGGTGAGAGTTTACCGGATAGGTCGGGATTGTGAGTTAGAGGTATCCGAGATTTTGCTCATGGTGACCCTCGGGAGGGGGGGGATCTCATCGAGTTGGGTGTGGGTGCACGGTATGGTCATTCACCACTCTTGGTGAGTGTGGGTTGAGTTTGTCTTTAAGACTATGTCCAATGAAGACTCATAGTTCAAATCAGGAAATGAAGAGTAATTAATGTGTGTTCAGGCGAAAGCCGAAGGGTCGTTAATCCCCTCGAGGTGAAAAAGCACAGGTTAGGGTGAAGGAGACGTGGTAGTATCAGGTTACGTGAGTTTAAGAGACCTGGGAGCTATCCGAATTTACGTGTGGGTGTAAGAGATCAGTGGAGTTATACGAAATCTACTGTGTGGGTGAGGCACAGTGGAAATCGAAAATTTACGTATTGGGTGTAAGAGACCTAGGGAGATATCCAGAATTTCTATGTGGAGTGTAGAGACCGGGGAGATATCTCGAATTTACGTATTGGAGTGTAAGAGACTTAGGGGGAGATATCCGAATTTTTGTAATGGGTGCAGAGACCGGGGAGATATCCACGAAATTTCGTATCGTTGTAAGGGCAGGGAGCTATCCGAATTTCTATGTGGGTGTAAGGGCAGGAGATATCCCGAATTTTTGTGTGGGTGTAAGGGCAGGGAGGTACATCACAATTACGTAATGGGTGTAAGGGCACGTGGAGTTATACGAAATTTTACGTGTGGGTGTAAGAGACTCGTGGAGTTATCAGAAATTTCTATGTGGGTGTAAGAGACCCATTGGGAGATATCAAAGGAATTTCTAATAATGAGTATAAGAGGCTCGCTTGATGTAAGTAGAAAAGTTACATTGCTAGAGAGAAAACACATGGTCATGTTATCCACGAAGACTTAGGTTGGTGATAAGTCGGGGCCCGACTCGAGATGAAACACCGCAGTCATGGTTATCACGTAGACTTAGAGTTGAGTGGTAGGAGTCGGGAGTGACTCGAAATGAAAACACACGGTCATGGTTATCATGTAGACTTAGAGTTGAGTGATAGGAATCGGGAGTGACTTGAGATTTGGATACCCATTGGAAATTCCATTGGGTGTTGGTGAGCGTGAGGGCTCAGTATATGGATGTCATTCATGACATGGATTAGGTTAACGACCCATTGGGTTGTCAGTGATTGTGACCTTGGGAAGGTCAGCATTGCACACTAAGCAAGGATTGTGTAGGGTTACGTATGCATGTGGTTGGATGCATATGTGTGTGGAATTTCGGGACGAAATTCTTTTAAGGGGGGGAGAATGTGAAACCCCGAGAAAATCTCATTTTTAGAAAAAGGGCAAAACGGTAATTTCAATCAAAATCTGGAATTTTTCTAGATCTCGGATGACGAAACGGACTTCATAGCTACCACGTCGAATTTCATCGAATTTTGAGACAGTCGGAATTTCACGTTTTTCGAGGCATCGAGTGTCGGGTCTTGATAAAGCGACTTGTGAGAAAGACGTGTGATGTAATGAGAGTCGCTGCTACGTGATGTTGCGTGAGTAGAGAGGATGAGATGGATGGATTTCGGATTGTACCGAAGTGTAAATCAAAACTTAGGGACATGATGGGAATTTTTGGAATGTTTAATGAGAATAAGACAAATGAATAATTGTCTTCTCAAAACAAAAGAAGGAAGCGTCACGAGAAGAGGCGGGAATCGATGCAGGGTTTGTGATTTTAGAGAGAGGAAGGAGCTCCGCTTCTCTCTAAATTTCTTAATTTGTTCGGATGGAAGTCGGTTCGAGATGCAAACAGAAAGTTGATCTGCGGCTAGGGCTACGCGTGAACAGGTTGGTGGAGTTTCGACAACTCCAAGAGGTAGGGATCTTTTCCTACGTGGTTTATTCTTTGGCTAAGAGCCATGTTTATGGTTAGGGATATTCTAAAGCTTGATTTAGCCATAAATTCGGTCTCAAAACCTTTGAGCCCAGGGTAAGAGAAAATCCCAGAATTTGGTGGCGGGTGAGCAGAGTGCCCGACTGAGGTTTCCTTTGTTCATGTGAATAGTGACGAGATTTTCTTGGTGTGAAAATGTGTGTTGTAAGTGATTCAAAATGAATTGCTTGTGTTTGCT
Organism: Tetrastigma voinierianum; assembly: GCA_016808115.1. Lineage (NCBI taxonomy): Eukaryota > Viridiplantae > Streptophyta > Magnoliopsida > Vitales > Vitaceae > Tetrastigma > Tetrastigma voinierianum. The sequence continues at coordinate 53,868 of JAEQBH010004167.1, read as the reverse complement.
AATTAGTCCATGTGAGCTAATTTTGGTGTTATTGATTGTGAATTTGCATAACATGATTTATGTGGATTAATTATGTTAATATATGCATGTGAAATGTATTAGCATAAATTATTTGGAAATGGCATAATGAATTCCATATGCACCGAGGCACCCTAGATGGTAGGTGTGAGTGCATGACATGAAGGAAAATAAAAGAAAAACGAAAATGTTTGTGAAAGAAATTTCGACGGAAGATTTTTCAGAAGAATTCTGCTTGAAGAGTTGTCAATGAGATCGCCCGGATGAGGGTGTGAAGCTATTTTGGAGCGTTATCAGGCCAATTTGGTCGCCTCGGAGGAGTGATCGATATATTTACGAAGTCGGTAGTGAGTTTCGAGAACAAAAGCTTGTTTGAAAACGATCATTTACTCGCATTCGGCTTAGGCATATGTGAGGGAGTCGGTGAGGACTCAGGACATGAGATTGGTCATGTAGACATTCGAGTAGGTTCATGTAATTGCTTGGATGTGATTGTTTGCCATGGCATGTGCACTTAGGTGAGGAGTAACCCACGTAGGAAATTTTCACTACTAGACTTTGCTCACCCTGTCGAGGGATCACTATTTCAGGTACAGAGAGTGTACAGAAGGACGACACTCACTAGAGGCCGCGTTTTAAAATAAAGCCGGGTTGTGGCTTTGGTAGAGACTTTTGTATAACATGTATTATAAATTGTACATTTTAAAATATGTTGAATTAAGAGTGATTTATTAACTCTTGAACTATGGTAATATAGTTGAGGTATTTTGTGAGTATTGATGTATGGGCCAAAGTGGCCATTTTTACTCATTTTAATCGTATGTGGACTCGGAGTGGTCGTTGTAAAATTATTGGGACAGGTTGTGTTTTTGGTAGAGCTCCCCGTACAAAGGAGACTCTGCTCGATTTTCATGAGTGGTGTCGGGTTACCCGATGTCTACGAGTATTCTGTGGGTTGACGGGTTGTCAACGAGACACCCCGGTTTTGCGGCGTCACACCTATAACATAAACTCTCATTTAATAAACTCTTATAAAATAAATGCTTAATTAAGTTGTTTACCTAAATATGACCTAGATCATTTCACTTATTTTGACTTGGTATACAAGTCATGAGAACAAAAAAATTTAAATTCAATAATAAGTGATGAAAAAGTTAAAAAACAAACAGGTTAAATGTGGAAAGCAAATTTGCTTTTAACAAAAAGCCAAAAAACAAACGCCACTTAATCAAATGATTTTGAAATGTATAATTTTGTATTTATTTTTATAATAAATCAAATAAGAGAAAAAATTATTTTATTCACTATATAAAACATATTATGAGTTCTTTGGAGTTTGGACATTTACTTTGGAAAGCAATTTTGACTTACAAATATTCTTAGAAAAAAATATATATGTTTTGCAAAATTTCAAAACTACTTTTAAAAATCTAAAAAATCATTTATCAACAGTAGAAAATTGACCTATATGTCTGTCAGATAAACATTAATTAATAGATGGTTCTTTTAAAAACATTTCAAATAAAAATGCTATGAAACTCACTCTTAGATCTCGTTTACCAGCTCTTTAAAAGTGTTTTTAATCCTAACAATATTTTCAAGCGCACTTTTAAAAAATAATTATTTAGTAAAATTATGAAAAATAATTTTAAAAATTTAGAAAAACACTTGAAGTTTGCTTGTAAAAGCACTTGGGAGGTGCCTTTCGAAAAGAAAACTTTAATTTTTTTTCTAAATGCTCCCAAAATCCTTATTAATTGATTATATATATCTATTTGCCAGTCACTCTCTTCTTCCATCTTAATTTTCATACCAGAGAAGACTTCATAAGATATAACTTTCCTCATTGAACATCGGTCTCAATTCCAAGGTACTCTCTATTGTTTCTTTTTCAAAGTTTAATTGGAATTTTTGTTTTTAATTTTACAACACAATGATTGATATTTACTTATTAATCCAATTTTTTCATAAATATTTATGAATTTTTTATAATCATAAAAATAAATATATTAGTTATTTTGTTAGTATATATGTTTATATATTTTAGTGATAAATGTTTTATTTATTTATTTATTTTTTTAGATAATTAAGCACTTTGTTATAAGTTAATAAATTGTCTTTTTTAGTTAGACATATTAACTTTTTTATTTATTATATATATTTTTAATAATTAAACTAAAATTCTTTTTGAAATAGAACAATATTAAAAATGATTCTATTTTAAGTTCCTAGTTATAAAAAATTACTATTAGAACCATTTTTCCAGATTCTATAAAAGAGTTTCTTTCACGGAAGTGTTTTAAGAGATTTCGACTAAAAATTCTTCAATAAGAAGCATGTCAAACTGACTTTTAAGCATTTTTGACGTAAAATGTACTTTTGGAAAAAAATTGAGTGTTTGGAAAAATTTTAAAAATATTTTTAAAAGTCTAAAAAAATGATAATGTTAGGAAATCACTTATTATATATATATTTTAATATTTTAGTTTAAAACAAGTCACAAAATAAAATTTCTGTGTGTATGAACATTCTTACAGCTAGTCAAAGGTAATCATCAAAAGAAATTAATGTTAGAATAATCAAAAGATTTTTTTTTTCATTTATCAATATAAAGATTAAATAATTTATCTTTAAGGAGTTAATCTTTTATAGTTTAAAAATAAAGAGTTGATTTAAAAAATTTAATTTTGATAATATAAGGAGTTAATTTTAACATTATGAAATTGCAAGGATTGAGTTAGAATTGTAAATAACTACATATTAAGCCGTTAATACCATTGTCAAAATATTAAGGGTCAATTTTCATGTTTTGGTTAATTTTAACATTTTAAAATCTAATCGGTAAATGTAAAAAGAAAGTGAAGTGCAAGGGTTGAGAACAGTGACGAAGCGAGAATTTTACTTCAGTGGAGGTAATCTCTAATAGGAATGTGTATCGGGTTCAAAACTTTTAGTTGCAATTTTTTTTTAGGATTTTCAATGGGGGCAACAATGGTCAAAACTTCTAAAATCTTAATGCAAATTAAAAAAATTAAAGTCGGAGTGAGGCGGCTAACCTCTTGAGTAATCTTCTCTCCTTTGATTTGAGAATGCCATTTTTTCCATTAAGACGTTTTTTTTTTTTCTGTTTTTTAACATCCATTCCCGGTGCTTTGCCAACCCTTCAATGTTTTGGCTTGATTTTGATATAAATACTTTTATTATTTTCTTGTAAAAATAACTCATTTTTCAAAAGAGACAATATAAATAGTACATGAAATGAAAAAAGGGTATTGTAATCTAAAATGAGTTATTTAAAAAAAATATATATTAAATTCATAAATTTAATGTGTTTTAATCACATATTTCAATAAAAAGTCTAAACTAAAGCTGCAATGGTGGACCCAGAAAAAATACTTAAGGAGGCTAAAATATAGTATAATGGTTAAATAATTTGTTTTCAACCACTATATCAGGATTTCAATCCTCATTCTAAGCAGTTTTTTTTCAAAAATTTTGGGGGACATTTACCCCTAGAAACTCTCTAGATCCGCCACTGAAGGCACATGGAGCAGAGATTTCTAATTTACCAATATTGAGAAAACGGATCTTGTTGCCATTGAGTGAGATCTGCATGAGGCCGGTTTTGAATAGGAAAACAAATTAATTTGTAATAAAAAAAATTGAGTAAAAATAGTAAGAGGGCAAATCTTCATCATTAAAAGCGCCCAAGTTTGATCTACCATACAATGTCCTTCTCTCAAAAATTAAGTTGACTGAATCTGTGGGCAGTAAGTGTAACGTATACCCATATAAAGATACAAACTGCATGGCTCGTGGTATTTTATAGCTTGAAAATATAGTCATATTATGTGTTAGAGTTTTATTGCTTTTGTGGTTCATCTTGACGCGAATGAGGATTATTTTGAATAAGGTATGACTTAAAGGTGTTTTCCGTGTGTACACATTTTCGCTCAAAAGACCCTATGAGCTGACAAAAAATAAAAAACGAACTGCATGGCTAGCCATATCTCCTTTTTACCAAACCCTTTCAAAAGCAAATTTCTTCCTCATTTTCATTACGTGTTCCTGATGCTGCATCATAGGGAATGGTGAATGTGGAAACTCAGAAACTGAACAACAAAGTCTCAGCATACATATTCTCAAGACTTGAGGAGGTGCTGCATGCAGTTGGGGAATCTCCCAAAGAGGTCTAAGATCAGTATCTATGGGCGAGCCTTGCAATCTCCTTCCCTCAAAGAGATCCATGTGACTGGTTGGTTCTCTGTAACACCTCAACTCTGAACCAAGGGTACTACTATCTATTCATATACTCTAAAATCTCACATTTAAATCACATTTTTAAAATTTATATTTATGAATCTTGTTTATCCTCGATATATTCACAAGAAGAATTAAACTAATTTCATAAAATCAAAATATCTTAAAAGCATAAATCCTTTCAAAGTAAAATAAAATATCATTGAACCAACATCTTCCAATATGATAAAAATTTTCAAAACTAATAATCTTAAAATGTAACATTCTAGCAACATAAAATCCTTTTGATGAAAGTTTGCAAACATTAATTCTCAAAGTATTAAAATAGTCTAACAATCCTAAGTCTTTCCAATAAATACCAACTCAAAAATAGTTATCAACTTCCATCCCTACCTACTCCAAAATAACTCTTCGCCAAGGTTTAGGGCACCTGAAAATAATCAACAATAAAAAGTAAGCTAAAAGCCCAATAAGAAATGTTAATATATTTTCATGGATCAAATATTTTAAATTCACAAAATTGAAGATATAACATATTTTTTTTTCCTCATAAATCTCATAAAATTCTTGAATACAAATAAATAAGATATAAATATATTTCAAACTGATGTTAATCATATTTCCTGTTTCTCAAACAATTCCATATCATAATCAAATCCACAATTATTTTAAAACACATGTACTCATGGTTCTCAAAAGATTTGTTTTAAATAAAATGTCAACTATTCTAACCCGTTGACAAGGGTCATTCCAAAATACTTATACTCTTGGTTATCAAAACATCTTTATTTCAAATAAAATGTCAACTATTCTAACCCACTAACAAGGGTCATTTTGTCAACTACTATAACCCATTGACTAGGGCCGGATTTGTCAAGTTTATACCCATTGACCGATGCCATATTTGTCAAGTTTATATTAATTGACAAGGGCCATATTTGTCAAGTTTATACTCATTGACAAGGACCATATTTGTCAAGTTTATACCTATTGATAGTAGCTGTATTTGTCAAGTTTATATCCATTGACATTAGTCATATTTGTCAAGTTTATACCCATTGACGAGGGCCATAAAAACCAAAGTCAAATATTCCCTTCATATTTCCAAATTCATAAAAATACAAAATTATGTCTCCATAAATTTCAATCCCTACCATTAACATTTTCAATCATTTTCCAAACAAAACTTGCATTTGATCCATGCATATAATTTAAACAAGTACAAAATTTTAAAACTCATAATCACATATAATAGCAAAATATTTTGTTTTTATAGGAAAAACTACATTAATCTTCTTTACCTCAAAAGCAACTCCAAAGTCTTGAATGATACCACTCCACAATCAAACTCAATTAAGAGTATACGTCACCTAAACAAATAAAAGCAAAAAAAAAAAACTCATTAATTATCCGAACTATTATTTCTTTTTCTTCAATGTTATTTTAATATACTTATTTATTATTTTAAACTTACTATTATTATTATTATTATTACTCTTTGAATAATTTGCCCTCAATTATTACTTTATTTTCCAAACTAATTTAAATGTAGTTTGATCACTGTCACGATTTTGCTCCAATACCTGATTCCTCAAGTCATAAATTCCAATCTTCATCGTTCATAATTTATATCAAAGTCTTATATAAAAACATATCCAAATTTCAACACAATCCAACAATTGAATTAGGAGAACAAAGGCTTACACTAAACTTACAAAAACTGAAACCGATTTAAAAAGCTGCTTGTTCTAAAGGAGTATAACTCTCATCTGAAACCTATAAACATGATCTTAACCTTTCAGATCGTAGATCAGTGTCCTATTTCAAATATATCCAAAATTAAAAGCAATTCAACGGTTGAATAAGGAGAATGAAGGCTTACATTGATCTTACTGAGACTAAAACTAATTTCAAAAACTATTTGCTTCAAGCAAGAATAACTCTCAACTTAAACCTTAAAACAAGATCTCCACCGTTTGGATTGTAGATCATGCTCTTATCTCAAATATATCCAAATTCTAAAACAATCCAACGGTTTCATAAGGAGATATCATAAATCTCCCAAAATAGTACAAAACCTTTTCACTTACCTTTCTTCTCTCAAAGATTTTCTTCACTCCTAAACACATCACATGCTTCAAACTAGAGAGGAAAAAAAGAAATACTTACTTGGAGTGGATATTTCTTCAAGCTTAAAATCCACCTTTTGAAACCCTAGCTCACCTATCATCTTCTTGAGAGAAAAATGAAAAAGGTTAGGATTGTGTAAGAAACTTTTGTTGTTTTTTTTATTTCTTTCGTTTTAGCAAAACATTTATATTTTTTGTTAAGAGCCTCTTCCAACTTAAAAATTTGCATTTTAGCTCTTCTCCTTTTGGAATTTTTTTTTTTTTTTTGTAATTTAGGGGTATTACATTTTCCAAAACTAAGGAAGCTGCCATTCAATTCTAATAACGCCACCAACACTTTAAAAACAATTAACGGGAAATCAGACAAATTTTTTATTTCCTTCCTACCTGTTTTCAGACAAATTAAACTCATTTGTGTTCCCCTACCAGCTGCTACGTACAGTTGTTTATTTTGCTTACTTTTAATCTATTTTATGTAATAATCAGAGAAGAATGTTTTAACATGCATGCGCTCCCACATATAAATTTATAGTTCAATTAAGGAAATTAAATGAAGATTTGTCCAAGGTGATTCTCATGATAGCAACATGAATGGTTATTGTTTTTGTAGGTCAAGTTTTTTAACAACATTTGGCGCAGAAAACTTGTCATAACGTTGTGGAGTGATTGGATGGTGGGAATCCATAACCATGAGGAAGACTAGCATAAATAATTGTTGAAAAGGGAGAACCTCTTTTATGTACGTGTTATGTTATTGTATAAATGAACTCTTCTTTCTTGTTGCCTATATATCATTTGGTATCGTGATCATTTTCATGTATTTCTTTTGCCTCATGCGTTTCATCTATAAAATTTGATCATTATTTGCTTAAGCTTCCACTTTGGAATATTGTATTAAGGTGAAACATTTGAAATTTTGAAATATTCTTATAACTTTATACCTTTTCTATATTTTTAGATATTTTTTAGAATTAACTTTTATATCTATTGTTTTATTTTAAATTATTACTTCATATTTATATAATTATTTTTTAAACAAATCTAAAATATTAAAATAACTAAAAATATATTGTAAAAAAAATTCATAATTTCTATTCACAAAATGAAACACTAAATCTCAAATATATTTTCGTTTTCCTTTTCTTTAAAAATATCATTTTATATTTTAAACACTTTACAAACTCTTAATCTGCAATAATTTGAAATTCATGCTTCTAATATATGAACTAAAATATATAAAATATTAAAATGCTAATTACTTCTAGATAAAATATAGAAACTATAAAGGAATGAGAAATCCTTCCACAACAATTTTTATTTCTCCTCTAATGAAAACCGCTAATCTCACCAAAAAGAATCATCATCTAATAGGCAATTATGAGGTGGACATTTATGAGCGGTTTACAATTCTTGGCGTAACACTTACGTTACACATTGATGGTGGCATAACGTCTGTCGAGGTGGATAGTCGTTTTATGTTGATGCCCGAGGTGATTTATCTCAATGCCCGAGGTGATGGAGGTGGTGGCCTGCTCAACCTTCCTGAATTATCCGTCAAGTAAGTCCTTGCCGAGCTCGGGTCCCTCACATGACTACCACGTGAGTCGTGGCATATCCCATTCCGCTAGTCCCCCCAGTGTTGTTTTGAGCCATTAGGATTGGAATGAAAATAGATTCTTTGGGTTCCGTGCGTCGTAAAAAGTCATCATTACACTAACATTTCCATGATCTATTGCACACAGGTAGTAGTTTCGGACAGGGCGTGTTCTCCAATACGACCAATGCATTAAATGTTGTGTTTTGAAATGTCCTGCCCACAGTGTTCACATGTTTGGCTTTAAATATCCTCTGAATCCTTTTTTGGGGGATTTCGCGCCTATGCTACTGTAGAGTCTCTCTGGTTATCTTCTGCATTGGCTTGGATCATGTTTTCTCACTGGTGTTGTATCGCTCCCGTTCCTCGACCCTTTGAAGGTAAAGATAGATTATGGTGTTGTCTTCCCTTCATTCATCATCCGTTCCTCTCTTTTTTCTTCTTTATGTTCCCCTCATCGGCAATTATGAAGGGACCTTCCCAACTTGGTTTCAATTAGCCCTCCTTGAAAGTTCGTCGAAGTTCGTCACTTAGTATATGTGCTCGGTCAAGAGGAAGCATAGTGTTACAAGTCTTTTCCAGGTCCGGATGGGGAGATCCAAGTCCATCAGGGACTTTCTAAAGAATTTTGAGGCCGCAATCTTTCAACTCGATGTTGTGAGCCCAAACATAGTCCTACAAGTAGTGAAGCAAGCTATTCGTTCGAAGACCCAGTTTTTTGATTTGCTATCGCTGCATCCTCCTACAACTGTTGATGAGTTATTCCAGAGGGGGTAGCTAATGCCATGCTCAAGGACGACGTAGTCGCCTCAACTAAACAAACGGTCGCCAGTACATTGAATTCTCAATCCTACGGTGGGCATAAGGGAAAGCGGGGTCAAGACGATTAAGATAGGAGGGGTAAGTGCGACTCTAGTGATTTGAGCTTCACCGGTCGTCACAATGAGATCGATCATTCGGGTGGTCGAGCTGTCGAGAATCATAATAGGGAGAACAACGCCAAACATACAAGGTTCACTATCCCACCATCTCGGCTCTTTGATCATTACGAGTCCATTCAAGGCTTAGGTAAGCCTCCTGGGAGCGACTTAGAGGAGAACGAGTCATGATTTTGTGGAACCATAGGGACGTCGGGGATCGGACCAGCGGTACATTACCGACTTTGGAGGTTCTTCAAACTACTTGGTTGGGGGACATCTTTGAAGTACATTGAAGAGGTGATTCTCCGAATGGTTAACCAGCCTCGCCACAAGCAGAGTTCTCGCAGCGATGAACATAATCCTTGTCGACCAGAGCGATGCCCCGAAGCACAGGTCGGCCATAGCTCAAGATTGTTTTTGTAGCCAAGGTTAATTACAGTTTTGCCCCGAGTAGCATCTGACCCATTGACGGGGTTATTACCTTCATCGAATCTCCTCTCATACAACTATCTATGCCTCACTCTGATGCACTTGTTTTGACTTTGGAAGTCGAGATGCACCTGATGAAGCGGATTTTGGTCGACCTCGCGGTGTGAGAGCCGACTCTACACACCGCCTTGCTCGAAAGTACAAATTTATCGCCTATAGCCTCCTGATCTTAGACGGGTGTTGGTCGGCTTTAATGGATCACAAACCAATTCACCGGGAGAAATAGTCTTGCTAGTTTTGATTGGACCTGTCACCGCCCTAGTATCACTCATGGTGATTACCTAACTGTCATCCTTCAATGCCATTTTGGGCGTACCTAGATCCACATGATGAAGGCATTGTCATCCTCATACCACAAAATGCTAAGTTTCTTAACTCCATAGGGCCAGATTGACATAAGGGGAGACTAGCAGGCCACTAAGACATGCTATGGTCGAACAACAAGAAGGATCGTCGGCCCGAATAAATGATGACGACTCGAGGCGCCTTCAGGAGCCTAAGGCCTATTCGATCGAATAGGCTGACGGGTGAAAGCAGGTCAGGCTCTCACGATGGGGAAGGTTAACTCCTTCTTATCACTTTTGTAAGAGTTCACTAATATTTTTGCATGGTCCACAGAGCATGCGACGTTTCTCTTACCATGAAAACAGGCATTACGAACCTTTAGAAGAGTACGTGCGACGCCCAGAGCACGAAGGAGTGCGTTTGTGTCAGGTCGACTTGCGGACATCTGTGTGGCCATTGAGTGTCTGACCCACAAATGAGTGTTTCTTTATCCGAGACTCAAACATAAGTAAAAATGGCCACGTCAGGCTCATACATCCACACTCACCAAAATATAACCAATTATATTACAATGGTTTTCAGGGTTAACTACACTCTATCTGAGCATGTATCCAGTAGTCTTTCATACATGTTTGCAAAAATATATAATCGAAGCCACATGTCGGCTTTCTTCTCAGCGGCTGAGTGTGCGTCGTCTTCACAGATACTCCTTTGTGCACGAAGGGGATCCTGACCGAGTGACGATGCCCGATGGTCGAGATTTTCCCTCACAAGGGCTATTCTCTTCCTAAAATGCGCATGCAATGGCACCCGCAAATCATCCGTTCCATACAATTTTCAATTTACACATGGGCGCTTAATATCATGCATGCAGGATGACACCTCGACATACCAGGAGTCCGTCCCGATTCCCTCACACATGCCATACCAAGTGTGAAAAATAGTCATTGGTGTTCCACCCAGTGACTCACTCATTGGACCAACCTCCAATACACATTTGATTTGTTGTCAAATTTCGTGTGTTTATTTATTTATGGGCTACGTCTTTTTGGGGTCACACCGTAGGATCAACGTATGCCTTCCGAAATTTTTATGGACTTTCACCATCGAAGATCATGTCTAACTGCATGTGAATTTGGGACTTTCACCTTAGGGAGGGGATGAATTTGGGACTTTCACCCCAGGGGTGGGGATCTGACTTGCTCATCTGACACATGTGATTTTTTTATTATTATTATTTATTTCTTTGTTTCCAATTATGGACCGTGGGTCTTGACCTTGGACATTGTCCATTTCGAGCCCATCCACCCATTCAAGATGAGTGAATTTCAACTTATCACAATTCTCCACTTTTGACCGTCACGATCTTTGCATACTATGGGAATGCAATCCATGCCAATTCCTATATTCAATTCTCATGGTTCATACACAATTATAATTCATATAATTCAAACAATCATGTTAACACATCAATTTAACATGCATCAACAATCTCATTCTTCACAAACAATACATGTTATTCATTCCAAGAAACAACATGCAAGCAAATACACATGGATGAATTTCAGTACAAAATAAATTAAGATTTGTGCAAAATGATCCCATATCCAGCCAGTGGGCCAAATCCCAGAACATTTACTCGACAAGCCTTTGGTCATTCATGGAGGCAAAATGCATGGCCATTTGACCTCCCACAACTCAAAACAAACCATTTTCATGGCTTTTAGATAAGAAATATCCGTAGGAGAAGACCCCTGCTTCTCGAGTTTATCTAAACTCGCCCAATCCGATACCCTCGTACTTAGCCCTGGTGGGTATCGACTTTGCCCTCTTACCTCGTAGGTTGTGGCCGATCGTCAGAAAATCTAGAGAGAAGGTAGAGCCTTTCTCTCTAACTCCTTCTCCTCTCTTTCTGTCTCTCTCTGCTATAACTGCCACTCCATGCTCCCGACCGGTTGGGTGAGGAATGGAGTCAAGTGAGATGTTCTGCAAGCGCCGCATATCACGCTCTTAGTGGCTCACCCAGTTTTCCGCATCGCGCCCATCCATTCACTTGGATTTCCACCCAACCATGTGTTGCCACATGTCTCCCATGGGTCCCACTTGAGATTTTTGTTTGACTCATCCTACACTTGACACGTGGCACACTGTGAGCCACTTATCACATGCCAAGTGTCCCGTATTACTCTCGGTGCCTCGAAAAACGTGAAATTCCGACTGTCTCGAAATTCGACGAATTCGATGTGGTAGCTAGATTTCGCGAGACGAATTCAACAGAGAGGTTTGTTTCGTCATCCGGTATTTATAAAAATTATGAATCTTTAGCCTAAATTACCGTTTTACCCTTTCCGGGGGTGGAATTTTCCTCGGGTTTTTCTGGTCTGAAACTGTGCCTTCGAGGACGGGGCGATTTCACCTAGTGTGCTAGGAAGTCATAAAACAAGAAGTGGGCAAACTCCTCACCGCTGGCTTCATAAGAGAGATTCAGTACCTCGAGTGGTAGTCCAATGTCATGGTCGTCCCTAAGAAGAATGGAACGTGGCGCGTGTGTGTCAATTATTCTAACCTCATTGATGCTTGCTCGAAGGATATTTTTCCCCTTCCCCGTATTGACTAGATAGTGGATGCAACAATTGGCCATCAACTCTTATCCTTCCTTGACGCATACTCTGGCTACAACTAGATCCTAATTCATCACACCCACTAGTATGTATTGCTACAACGTGATGCTTTTTGGCCTAAAGAATGTTGGGGCTACTTACTAGCGCATGATGTCCCGCATTTTCTAACCTCTGCTGTGACGAACAATGGAAGCTTGTATAGATGACATGCTAGTAAAATCAAAGGCTCGGGAGGACCATTTCTCTCACTTGGGAGACTTGTTTGGTTAATGCGGTTGCACCATCTACGCTTGAATTCAGAGAAGTGCGCATTTGGGGTTGGATTAGGGAATTTCCTCGGATTCCTAATCAGCGAGAGTTAGAGTGGCCCCGGGGAGAGAGTCAATGACATCGAGGCGGATGTAGCCCCTAGTCACCCAAGGAAGCCGTCTGACTCTCATAAAGTTAGCGGCACTCAACAAATTCATCTCCAGGTATTTAGGTTGTCTTCAGCCTTTTTTCACAGGGTTGAAAGGCGCCTCAGCAAAGGGAAGGGGACTAGAATGTGATCAAGCTTTTCACTCAATCAAGGAGTACATAGCCTCCTCCCTATCCCTGTCTCAACCGATTGATGGTGAGGAGCTCTACTTATATCTGGCTACCTTGGCTACGACCGTCAGTGCAGCTTTAGTATCATCAGACGGAGATGACAAGCAGCGGCTGGTATACTTTGTGAGTAAGATGTTAACAAATGTAGAATCTAGGTACATTGACTTTGAACTAATCGCGTAGGCCCTTAGAATGGCCTCCAAGAAGCTACGCCCATTCTTCCAAACCCACACTATTGTTGTACTCTCAAGTTATCTGATCAGAGCTTGTCTCCACAGACTAGATGCTTCGAGGCGGCTCTTAAAATGAGTTGTGGTGTTGAGTGAGTTTGACATCGAGTACCGCCCCAGATCGGCTATAAAGGGTTAGGTCATAGTTGATTTTATCGTCGAGTTGCTAGATGTGCAATCCCGAGCCCAAGGTGACACATTATAGGTCTTGGAAATCTACGGTTCATCTCGAGTAGAATGTGGGGAAGTCGGTATGGTTCTACAATCCTTGAAAGGTTTATTTAGTACTCAAGCAATCAAATTCACATTCGTAGCCTCTAACAATGAAGTTGAATATGAAGCTGTGCTGCTTGGGTTGCAACTGGCCAAGGAACTATCTGTCATAAACTTAGAGCTTCGATGTGACTCCCAACTGGTAGCATCCCAGTTATAAGGGGAATACAAGGCCAAAAATGATAGAATAGGGAAATACTTGGAGTTGGCTTAGTCCCTAATGATTAGATTCACGCGAGTCGACATAGCCTAAGTACCTAGATCAGAAAACCGTATGGCTGATGCCCTATCACTTTAGTGTCTAGTGCTTTATACCCTTACCATGTGGAGTTGACCGTAATGACCCATCCTTCTATTCATAATGCAGAAATATACACGTCTAAGAATCGAGCCGAAAACTCTTGGATATCCCCTATCTCAAACTACTTAAGAAGTGGGGCCTTGCTTGAGGAAATAAGTGAGGTTGTGAAAGTACAAGCTCGAGCAACTAGGTACGCATTGATAAATGATATTTTGTACAGGCGATCATTTTTCGGTCCATACTAGAGATGTGTCCAGCTCGAGGAGGCGAAACAAATCATCGAACAAATCTATGGCGGCATTTGCGGAACCCATATTGGCAGCCGATCATTATGTCACAGAATTATGACATAGGGGTTTTATCGGCCTAAGATGAAGCAAGAGTTCGAGTTGCTCAAAAGAAATTGCGACGTCTACCAGAAGTTCGGAAAAATTATTCATGTCCCAGCCACGACATTGCATTCTGTGTCAAGTCCATGGCCTTTCTACAAGTGGGGCATTGATATTGTGGGTCCGTTACCCTTGGCTATGAGACAACGAAAATTTATTTTAGTAGCCACAGATTATTTCATCAAGTAGGCAAAAGTTGAGGCTTATGCGTAGATTAAGGCGACCCAGCTCATACATTTTGTGAAGAAGAACATCATATGTCGATTTGGGGTGCCCCGTTCCATCGTTTTAGATAATGGTCCACAATTCATTAGCAAGCCCTTTAAGCAATTCTACACTGAGTATGGGATCAAAAACGTCTACTCTACACCTTGATATCCCCAGTCCGATAGCGGCGAAGTCATAAGTAAGACATTACTTCGACTACCTAGTAGTCGATGAGAAAGGAAAATAGGTAGGCGAACTTCCTATCAACGTATGGGCTTATCGCCGCACCAACGACCCTCCAGTTTGGAGGTACGAAGCATTGAATTCTATTGAGTCAGCCTCGACATCCTACGTCTGAGTTACCTCGGGCTCTCTTAGGCTCTAGGCAGGCTCGGCTTGAGATCCGGCGGCCGTAAGAATGGCGGTACCAGCTATTAGAGCCTTTCGTTGAGGGCTTGAGTCAAGCGAGCTTTTAGAAAAGGAGATCTTATTCTTCGACGAACTCTCGAGGAGAGCAATCTGAAACCAAATTAGGAAGGTCCCTTCATAATTGCCGATTAGGGGTCCTGACCTTAAATTCATTTATTATGGTGAGCAGGAACTTTGAGTCAGGGAAAGCTAATCAACAATATGATTTCGGTTAAATTTGACGTTTTAGTGAAGGTGCTAAGTTCTCCGAGCCCCGAGAGGGATTTTAGGTATCTGTTGATGCATGCAACCCTTTAAGAGGCACTCGATCTTCCGAAGGAGTTCATTCTCCTAAAAGTTCCTCACTTAAACTTCGAAGGTTTGGGCGGTGCTTGAGTAAAGGACCAGGTTCTGAGTCGCCTTCATGGTCGAATTAACAAAGCTTCCGAGGAAATGTCATCTAATGCGCATAATGGGGGATCCAGATTTCTTTAAGGGGAGGGAGATCGGTTCGCATGGGGGTTATTAGCTTAGGGATGATCCCGACGAGGGGGCAAAGAATAGTTGTCTATGGATTGAGATCGCGTAGGGCTATACGTGGCAAAGTTGGGTTAGTAGGGCGAGGGGTGGTCACGTTTAGAAAAGTGGCAATCTCTTCGCGTAAGGTGACGTTGGCCACTAAAAAAGAGGCCAATTGTTGTCGGTGTGACTCCTGCTGATCTTTCAGCATTCATTTCAATGATAGTAGCTATTGTTAAAGTGTAGACTCTGAATTGGAGGGGGAATCTCTCCTATCGAATTCTTTTGGAAAAAAGTTTACGACCGTCTCTGCAGTAACTTAGAGAAGTGTGGGATTTAGTCTTCCCATAGATGGTGCCAATGGAAAGGAATGAGAAATCGTTCCACAACAATTTTTATTTCTCCTCTAATGAATACCGTTAATCTCACCGAAAAGAATCATCATCTTTCTGGATACAAGCCTATAATATATATATGAATGCGGTCATCAAATAGGCAATTATGAGGTGGACATTTATGAGCAATTTACAATTTATGGCATAACACATAGAGGTGGAAATTTTGGCTCGGTGGTGGATGCCCAGATCCGCCCCCAAAATTAAGGGTTGGGTTGAAGTTGTTAAATTATTGGCGAAAAAAACCACAACTGAATTGTGACTACTTCTTAAAAATTTTACTTTATGAAAGGCTTAATTGCTTTGGCAGATGTTGGCCCAGTGCAGCCGACCACCAGTGCCATCTCTAATGCTTGGCGTCACGTTATGCATTGATGGTGGCATAACATCGATTGAGGTGGATAACCATTTTATCTTGATGCCTTAGGTGATATATCTTGATGCTCGAGGTGATGGAGGTGGTGGCCTGCTCGACCTTCCTGAATTATCCGTCAAGCGAATCTTTGTCGAGCTCGGGTCCCTCACACATGAGCTAGTTCAGGTCCCTCACATGACTGGCATATCCTATTCTAGAAACCACCTTTTAAAAGATAATAATTTTTAAAAGCTATTTCTTCTACAAAATTCAATACATTAAAATTACTGTTTCAAATTTTCAGTTTTGAAAAATATAAGAAAAGTCATACTTTTTTTCTACAATAATATATTTTGTATTGAATTTAAAGTGTTTTGAACTATTTTTTTTACATATATAATTTAGTTTCATTCAAAATGTTTAATTGTATTTTGTAAATAATATAGTATTTTTATTTATAAAAAAATTATTAAAAACATGTAAGTGTTTATATGGTTATCTTAAATAAATAATATATAAAAATAAATCAATGGTCTTTTTAATATTCAAATATAATTTTGGTAAATAAAATTATTATATCATTTTTGTTTTATATTTATGAATTAAAAATATGTAAATGGTTGATTAAATAATATATACATACGCACACACTGTGTATATATATATATATATATGAAATTAAATAATTGATAGTTTTAATTTAACTTTGTTATAACAGGTTGATCATATTTAATATAAGATAATTTTATTAATTTAAAATAAACATCAAAATCATAGTCATGAATGGTTAAGGGTTGTATTGGGCATAAGGAAAGGACCACGTCTCTACGAAAATAAAATAATAAAATGATTGATTGTAAATTTTTTGTTTTTTAGTAGATAAAAGGTTAAATTCATAGTAACATGTTCCAACTTTATCACGTGAAAGGCAACTTGACACAGGTGTGCCACACTGAGGATTATAATAGAACCAAAGCTTTTTATTAATTTGTTTGTTTATTAAAAGGAGATGCAACATTTTATCAATGCTCACACCTCAAGGATAAGAATTGCAAAAAAGCAGCTTTAACGATGACAGCAAACAGTAGGATACCTTATGCTGCAGGCTGTTGGCCACAATTACAGAAATTGTTATATAATAATAATAATCATTGATGATGCTTTTTCGATCGGAACTGGGCTTGAGTGTGCTTGAATTGCTGGGCCGGTCCGTTGTCTCTGGACGTTGGGCTCCTCTACAAAAACAAAAAACAAAAAGAATCGG
Organism: Tetrastigma voinierianum; assembly: GCA_016808115.1. Lineage (NCBI taxonomy): Eukaryota > Viridiplantae > Streptophyta > Magnoliopsida > Vitales > Vitaceae > Tetrastigma > Tetrastigma voinierianum. The sequence continues at coordinate 36,623 of JAEQBH010004167.1, read as the reverse complement.
CGGGGGCTCGCCCGTTGTCTCTCCGATGCCTAAGTCAGTTCCTTCTGGTGGAAGAAAAGATCAACCGCTTAGGGAAGTCTGTGTACCTTTCACTTATGGGGTGGCCTGGTATTTATAATGGATGATTACGACGACTTTCCTAATTGGATGATGACACTGAATAGCATGTTTCCTAGTTGGGTGATGACACTGAATAACATGTTTCCTAGTTGGAGGATGATACTGAATAGCATGTTTCCTAGTTGGAGGATGATACAATATTTCTATCACTGGGTAAGATATTTTCTTTCCTTATCGTAAACCGATTAATAAAGGGTAATTGAGGGGCGATAATTAGGAAATATCATACTTTCCCAGTGGTGGAGGTGGGTGTTTTTCCTAATCACAGTTCATGAGACAGGCCTTTTAAAGGGCGAAAATTAGGCCCTCGTTTGAACTGCTTTTGAGGATACCATTAAGGGGCCCTATTGCTAGTCGCAGGCCCATTTTTAATCCGGCGTTTGGGCTATATCTTGGAGCTGCGCGCCCATTATTTCAAACCTCATAAGTTGCCGCCCCCTCAAGCCTTTGGCTAGCGGGCGTAAGCGAGGGTATCGCTTCTGGATCGGTGATACAGCGTGGCTACTCGGAAGGGTTTGATTAGAGCTTTTCTTTGCTTAGTCCACGTCTTGTGATATGGCGAACCTTTCTCGATTTACTGCGTTTATTTCGATTGTCTGGCTTCCTTAAAACGATCCTCTAACTTGGGTTTGCACTTTGTTCCCCTGTTTTTGAAGCTTTTTCACCTCTGCAAGTTGGTGCTTCCTTTTTCCTTGTTTCTTGTCCGACTAGTGTTCAGGACTGCTTTCAATGGTCCCTGATATCTCGCTTGGGGCCGGTGTCCCTCGTCTGGTTTCTAGTCTCGGTACGTCTTTTCTTCTCTTCTGTCCTTTTGGTTTCGTAGTCTTCTTGGGTTCCTAGGGCGTGCACAGTTGGGGTCACATTTCCTTTGATTTCTTTCTTCTGCCCCAACCACATTGTACCTCCATCCAGGTCACAGTCTCTCATTCTGGCATAGGAGTAATCCTGGCAGGCGTCTAGTTCGTCGGTTTGAAGGGGGAACAACAATTTGGGCGTAATTGGTTCACGGACTTGCCAGGGGAGCCTCCCTTTCCCTTGGATAAGGCGAGGTCGGCTGCGAAGTCGGTTCCACTACTTGGCTTTGGGTATTTGAGGTTCTTATTGAAATGCGAGGCTGTGGGCCCCAGTCGGGTCGGACCCTTGTACGGTGAGATCTTTGCGGCTCGATATGGGCCCCTTTTTGGGGTCCAGGTTTGAGAATCTGACGTCTTGACCACCTACGTTGAAGTGCCTAAGATGGTGTGCTTTTTTGAGGTTGCGTTCGAGAACGGCCTTCGCTTCCCCTTGCATCCTTTTATAAAAAGGGTCCTGCATCATTTCAATGTCTGCCCCTCTCAGCTTTCCCCCAACTTCTAGGGTGTTCTAGTGGGGTTGTTAGTCATTTTTAGGGACAAAGTCTTGGGTGTTCCCAGTATTGCCCTGCTCTTAGACTTCTTTAGTGTAAAGGAGGTTGCCGAAGGCTTTCTTTATATCTCTAAGCGCTCTAGTGGTAAGTTTATCATTTCGGACCTTCCCTCTTTGCACAAGTTCTGGAAGGAACGTTATTTTTTTGTTAGTGGCCGTCATTGGGAGTACAATCCCTTTGATCGAGAGGACACCCTTGGCGTTCCTGCTGTCTGGACTACTCCCGAGAACCTATGTGAGCTCTCCTTCATTTTGATTTGTTTTGGTCTTCAGCGATCATAGGATATTTCTAACATTGCTTTGGTCGTATGGCCTTTAGGTGCTCGACCCGATCTTAGTCCTGAGGACAAGGAGGTGGCGGAAGGCCCGGTGAAGTCTTGCATGACTTATTTGAGCTCATCGAGGTCGGATATTCTGAGATCATCCGGTGTGAGGCTTGCCGACTTTCCTTTAAAGATCCTCTCCCTCTAAGATCATGAAGCTCGAGTCCCCAAATCTTCCTCACCGTGCATTTTCGGGCCCCTTGCTCTGGCACAGACGGGGGAGGCTTGTTTGCCCTGGAGGTCTTTGTGAAAGAAGAGAAAGACATAAACGGAAACCTTTGTGCTCGCCATATGGCTACCCTCCTGCTCGGGGCAAGACCCTAAAGGTGGGGGCCTATCCCTCGCCTTCGTCCACAGTCGGGGCTGGATACTCTTCGGGGCGAGATGAGACCCCAGCGGAGGTTCTCCACATCTTGGTTTGGGTCCCACGTCGCGGCGCTCCCCTCCTACGGTGCGTCTGGTGGCTTGGGGACGATCGCTCACGAAGAGGCTGCGGGGGATGAGAACTCTTGCTTTCTCATATGGAGCTCATTGCCGAGTCATTTCCTCCCGTGCGACTCCGGGCCACGGGAGGTGAGGTGCCTTGCCCGTCGAGGAGGCTCTGGCTCTTCTTCTTCAGGGAACCGCCTCTATACGTCTAAGTGCTTTCGTCGATCTTTTTCTTTATTGTTTGATTCGAGTTAAATGGCTCCTTTTTTTGGGTGGCTACTTATGCGAAAGGCAGCAGGAGGGGGCGGCCTTGCAGGGGCTGCGAGGCGACGAGAAGTGCTGAGGCTAAGGTTGCTTCCACGGCCTTCGAGAGCTAGTCTTGAGGGTTCGGATAAAGGGGAACTAGCGGGAACTTGTGAGTACAGGTCGGCACAGAGGCATCTTCGGCGACGAGGCGCGTGTAACACCCGTCCGAGAGTGTACGATTACATGTCTTTGTGAGGGTGTATAAAGTACCAAGTGTCACATTGTAGTATTTTGGAGACTAAAGTGAGAAATGATAATTTGGTAAACCCGGAAATTGTGGTATTAAACCAAGGGTACAATTGTCATTTAGCAAAAAGAATATAAAAATCATTAAGTGTAGAGATGGGCCATAGTAGGAATTTCAAAAGTTGGTATTGCAATATTAAAGAGATGAGGGCCAATTGCAATTAAAGGAAATGTTAAAATATAGAAATGGGAAAAACAAAAGCCAAAATCATATTTTGGTCTCCAAAGGATTAGAGACTACGGTTTTGAGAAGAAGAGAGCAAGGAGAGAAGAAGAAGGAAGAAGAAGGAGGAGGGAGAAAGCCCAAAAAGAAATCAAGGTATGTTGTTGTCTTAGAATCAAGTGTGTTGGATTCTAGGACTTTGGTATGGAATTAGTTCTCCTTTGAGGAGTGCAGGTTTTGTGTAAAGATCACACAAACCTTTGGTGTTGGGGTTGTGAGAGTAAAACCCCAATTGGTGTAAAGTAGCATGGAATCATCAAAATTATGTGGTTTATAAAGGGTGGTGGACCTAGGTTGAGTTCTTGGATTTTCACCTAAGGTTTTGAGGTTTGAGGTTCCATAGCACCAATTCAAGTGTTGTGGAGTTGTTTTTAGATGAATTCCATGTAAATTCTTGAGGTATATGAATTATAGAAGTTGTATGATGTTAATTGGTAGCAAAAGTGGCAAAAAGAAGCAAATTTCGGAAGGTGTACCGGTACATGTACAGGGGTGTACCGATACACACTTACTAGAGGCAAGAGATGTCCGATGCGTGTTCGAGGTGTGGGGTACACCACCAATTCACCTTTCTATTTCGGTAGGTTTTGCATTATTTTAGCCATAACTTGCTCATTTCTTATCTGATTTGGTGGTTCAAGTGGCTACTTAAACTAGACTAAGGAAAACCAAACCTAAAGAAATAGGCATCATGGAAATTTTGATCCCTAAGTGGCTAAAAATTCACACTCAAAGAAGTGGGGCTATGTACAAGCCAAATTCTGGTTCCAGCTTTGGACATAGAGTAGTCCGGGTTGTTTCGGACGTAACTTGAGTTTCGGTGCTCCGAATTGGGTGATTCCAGTTGGAATAGAACCCTTAGCACCTTATCTTTAAAATAGTACAAAGAGATAGTGACTAAGTATAAGGAGTAAGTTAAGTTATGCGATTACATAGGCGATTAATTTGTCGTCGTATTCGGTTGAGTGTGTAGGTTAAAAAGTAAAGGCGAGGAAAGAATTGTGGAGCTGTGCTCTCAAGTTTAGCAAGCAAAAGGGTGGAGTGTTCTAAACTCATTTTCCAAATACTAGTGTATTATTATTATTAGTATAAACTGTTTTACACTGGTATTTCATGGTTTTGATATTAAAACCATATTGTAAAGCAATCAAGGAGTTTAGAAAGCAAGTAATGGTTCGGATGCATCCAATCATACCTTTAACTGAAAAGCAAGCAAATGGGTTTGATTTAATCCATAATTGAAAAGCAAGCAAATGGTTTTGATTTAAACCATAATTGAAAAGTAAGCAAATGGTTTCGATTTAAACCATAATTGAAAAGTAAGCAAATGGTTTTGATTTAAGCCATGATGGAAATGAAAGTAAATGGTTTGAATTATTAGAAGCCGACTTTCAAGAAAGCAAGCAATGGTTTTAAATTGTAAAACCATTTTCAAAAAGCAAGCAAGCAAGCAAAGAATAATTGCGAAAATAGGCCTTAAGTGCTAGCTATACTTTTGGTGACACGTACTAGAGCATGGAGCTCTAACTAAATTATGGTGATGGCGACACGAGGTCAATTCCACCATATTTACCGAAAAAAGGTGATGCGGACAAAGGTCCTTCCATCGGCACGGTTGAGCACAGGTTCCCGTGTTCACTAGGGTACAATAAGCAAAAATAGGCCTCCAGAGATTGATGTTTTATCGGCACTTGATGTACGATTTTGAAAAATCAAACCATTGGTTCCATTAAGCGAGGCTTAGGAGAGTTTTAAGCAACGGTTGAGCAGGGCTCAGTTTGGGTGATTTCAACGATCGGTTAGGCCAAACTCCGTGGGTTTTAAAGCAAACGGTTGAGCCCAGGCTCCCGTTTTATTTTCAAAGCATACGGTTGAGCCCAGGCTTCCATTTTTATGAAAAAGTTTTGAGAAACTTTTAAAGCAATGGTTTGTGAAAGGTTTTAAGAAACTTTTCAAGCAAGATAGAGCAAGCAAGCAAGAAAGAAAGAAAAATTATGAGAAGTTTTATAAACTTCCAAGCAAGCAAGAAATAAGAGTTTTACAAGCTTTTAAAGAAAAACAAAACAAAGAAAGTAAGTACAAAAGCAATCGAGCAAAGAAAAGTTTTGAAACTTTTCGCAGCGAAAGTAAAATAAAGCTTACGGAAAATATTTGTAAAGAGAGTTTTACATTTTGAGATGTTTTTCGGAGAAAAAGAAACTTGAACATTTATGAAAGCATACACTCCTTGAAACTCGTTTAGCTCATTATTTTCTATTTAAAACTATTTCCAGTCTGGTCACGCCAAGGCAAGTTTGAAACATAATAGGATTTGTCCTAACCTTGATATAAGTCTTTGTGTATTAATTATATTTTGTAAGAACATACTTTGAATATGTATTTTGGAACATATGTATGTACATAGTATAGTTAGTTGTGAGAATGTGTTGGTATGCTGAGGATAAAGAAAAGGAGGCTCGGAAGGATACTAAGGTTCTTGAAGGCAGCTGCGAATTTGTTGAGAAGGGAGATTGCGGGCCGTCGAGGTGACTTGTGGGCGAGATGGCGGCCTTAGGCGGGCCCGCCAAAGAAGCTGAGGCGAATGCATCACATGGAATGCTGACGGAGCTCGGCGGGCTTCGGATGAACCTTGCGGCGGAGGCTTTGGCGGTAGAAGGGCGAGAAGTGATAGGCGAGCTTCCAGGCGAGGCATGTACCCGATGGGCCTTGGGTGGCTTGCCTTTCTTGTCGGGCTTCTGAGCTTTCCTAGACACGGAGTTGACATCCGGCTTTATGATGGGGAGGTTGACAGTCTACTTCGAGGTTAGGTTGATCACGAGGGCGCCGAGGTGTTTTCGGGGCCACGATGAGTGCTCCCTTGCCTAGCAATTCTTGGGTTCCTCCGGGGGCTAGTTCTTCGCCGCTCTTTGGGGCTCACGCGCGCAGCTCCTCCCTTTCTTAAGCGGGGCTGACGTCGGCGTTTAGGCTCTTTTTTTTTTTTTTGGCGCATCCTGGCTCGGAGCCTGTATTGCTTCTGATTTTGACTATTTGTTGATATACCACAATTCATTGATTAATTCCTTCACTCCTTTCCCTGTTTCGTTGATTTGAATTTCTTGGTTTTCAAGCCGCGAGGTCTTCACAAGTAGATTGTATTCATGATTTGAGGCTGGGCTTTTGAGCACATGGCCGTGGCTACTTAGCCTTTTGGTATTAAACTCTGCGAGGCTTACGGGCTCTGGTACATGACTCGTGGCTCATGGCCTTTTGAGGTTGATGCAGCTCTGCTTGGCCCAGGCTATTGGGCTCCTGAGCTACATAAGCTCCATGGCTACCTTGGCCTTTTGAGGCACATTAAGATATCTGTGTTGAGCTCTTTGGGCTCTGAGCTACATGGCTCCGTGGCCTTGGCCTTTTGAGCTGACTCGGCTACGAGGGCGAGGCTCTTGGGCTTAAGGCTACATGGCTCTGTGGCTACTTGGCCTTTTGAGGCGTGGCTCTGGCTGAGCTGTGGGCTCCCCCAGGCTACATGGCCGTGGCTACTTGGCCTTTTGGCTATTACCTTTCTGCCGAACTAAGCTCTTTGGGCTCCTGACTACATGGCTCTGTGGTTTACTTGGCATTTGGCCGTTAAGCTCACAAGCCCAGGCTGTGGGCTCATGAGCTACATGGCTCTGTGGCTACTTGGCCTTTTGGTGATGCAGCTCTGCGAGCGGGCTACATGGCTCCGTGGCTCTTGGCCTTTTGGTCTGTTCAGCTGCAGGCCCAATTTGTGTGGGCTCTGGTACATGGCCGTTGCTATTTGGCCTTTTGTCTTCCTTCTCTTGGAAGGCGTGTAGCTTTGTGAGGATTTATGGAGGGTGGAGCGGTTTACGTGACTTCCAGCGCTCTGGCTCCCTTATAAATACATGACCCCTACGTGATGGTGCTTGCCCTTCCACCTTCTTCCTTTTTAGGCATAGTCGGAGTCCGTGCATGATGAAGCGTCAGGGTTTGGTCATCATTGCAGGAGGTCTGTCTGGTGATTGTGAGCTGACGTTTGGTTCCGATGGTCTACTGCTTGTAAGAGTTATGTTTTTCCTTAGTTCCTCCCTTGTGGGAGTTATGTTGTTCTCTAGCTATGTCCAATGATTGAACTGTGCTAGGGAACGTATTCGGAGGGGGCGGTGTACTTGAAAAAACTTTTAGTACTGCTCTCTCTGTTTTTTTCCTCTTTTTTCTTCTCTTCTTTCCCATTCTCCTTTTCCTTCTCCTTTTCCTTTTTCTTCTCGTTCGCACTTTCTCTTTTTCTCTTTCCCTTTCCCTTTCTTGAGATTTTTTTTTTTTTTGGGTTTTTTGTCTTGACAGGGTGTAGGCCGATGTGAAGAACGATTTTCTCTTAACTATGATTTTTGAGATGCAAATGGTGATTTTGTAATTCTCTGGGGTGGCTGTAACTTCTATGTAATGAAATTTTGTATTCAGCTATAGTTACTTTTGAATAAAGAACAATCTTTGTGAATTATGTGCTTCTTCCACCCTGGCAACTTCGAGCTGTGCTTCTGGCTTTATCATTGTAACTTATTGTTTGGTCTACCATAACATCAAACAACTTAAAAAATGGAAATAGAGTGTTATTTGAAATCAGGATGGTGGACCTTTATTACAGACTACGTTTTGGTGTCCTACTGGTAGAATCGTTTGAGATGTTTAGTGTTCCATGAGTGGGGTAGAGTTTTTCCTTCTTCTGTTTGGAGCTCATAGTTGACAGGTTGGATTATGCGAGATATAATGTAGGGCCTTCCCGGTGGGTCGACTTCCCATGTGAGGGTCCCAGCTTCCTTCAGCGGCGGTTTTCAGAACTAGGTCACACGGCCTTAACTCACGGGCTTGACCCTTTGGTCATAATACCTCGTTGTCTTCCTGTGATAGTCTTTCATACGCTTAAGGACTTGCTTGTGTTTTTCTTCTAGGAGATCCAGGTTTAAGCGAAGAGCCTCCTCGTTGTGTTCGATGTATGCTAGTTTAATCCTTGGAGATTTTAGTCCGACCTCGGCCCCGGGTCTACTTTGTACGTACGAAGGCGAGTGACGGGGTTTCTGAGTATCCCAACTAGCGTAGTTAAATACGCCCATGCATGCCTCGGGGGAGGCGCTCTATCCATTTCCTTTTTAGGTCTTCGGTTGGTTTCAGTCTTTGCTAGAGTCCTTATAGTGACTTCGGCTTGCCCATTCGACTGCGGATGAGCTAGGGATGAGTAGTAGTTCTCGATTCCGAGCTTAGCGCAGAAATCCCTAAACTTAGGATTGTCGAATTGTTTCCCATTGTCGGACACGAGGGACCTCGGGATCCTAAATCTACATATTATAAAGCGCCATACGAAGTTGCGTACCTTCTGTTCTGTGATCGTTGCCAAGGGCTCGACATCGGCCCATTTGGTAAAATAGTCCACGGCCATAATGATAAATTTGCATTGGCCCCTTCCAATGGGTAGAGTCACGATATATCTAGCCCGAATTGTTGGAAAGGCGAGGGCTTGTGACTATGATTAGCGACTCGAGATGGAATGGAGATATCTTGGCGCATGCTCACGACAAGCTTTGCATTTTTAAGCCCAGTTCACGTCGCGTCTTTGAGCATTGTGGGCCAATAGTACCCCTGCCTTAGCTTTTTTCCTGCCAAGGTCCGAGCTCCGATGTGGTTTCCATATATGCCCTCGTGTACTTCCCTGAGTATGTAGTTGGCATCTTCCTTTCCTACGCACTTAAGAATGGGCTCAGAGAAGCCTCACTTATAAAGGGTTCCCCGATGAACGGTGAACCTTGCCGACCTCGCTTCATTTGGAGCGCCTCCTTTAGATTAAACAGCGATTTACCATATGCCCAGGTAATCCCAGTGGGGTCCATCCATCTTGAATGCGGACATCCGCAGGGAGACTTCTTCGTTGTCGGCGCTTGTGAGGGGCTTTGGTAGGTGCTCGTATGTGTGTCGGTCTACCCAGTCTTCTTATTTGTAGCGGTTTTACTTGAGCATAATCAAGATTCTTCGATCTTGGTACATGTTTGACTGAACTCGTCTGAACTTCTTGAGGCGACTCATTACCTTTTTGAGATATAGGATCATCTTCTCACCTTTGGCCTCGTAGGAGTCTTCTATCTATTTTACCACCAGTTGGGAGCCGCTGCTCATCTCTAGCTGATCTGCTTCCATGAAGTGGGCGAGTTGAGTCCAGCTATGACCGCCTCATATTCGGCCTCGTTATTGGAGGTTCGGAAGCATAACGGGGGCATACTGCATGTCTACCACATGCAGAGAGGTCGGGATCAGTCTGCCGCAAGCTTCCTTAGATTCTTGGCCAGGTCGACGGATAATTTCGGATGGGGTCAGATTCTTAGTTGGTTAGCCTCGTAGTGCGTGTTTGGAGTGAATTCTATGATGAAATCTGCCGAGATACGCCGCTTTTCTTTGTTGTCCTTGGTTTTGTACGATGTAAATTCAATATATAACCCACTTCATCAGCCTTCCGGGAGGTTTTGGTTTATGCGATGTTTGCTTCGTGGATATTCGGTTAGGACTTCGACGGTGTGAGCTTGGAAGTAAGGTCGGAGTTTTCTAGATGTGGTTACCAATGCCAGGATCAACTTTTCCATCTTTGGGTACCTCTCTTCTACTCCCCTCAGAGCTCGACTGCAATAGTAGACTGGTTGCTGCACCTTGCCCCATTCTCTTACTAGGGTGGCACTAGTTGCAAAGTCTGAAACGGCCAGGTAGAGAGTGAGGAGTTCTCCCTCGGAAGGGCTTACCAGGATAGGGGGAGAGCTTAGGTAGGTTTGGCGCCAGTGAACACCTCCACAGCGATGTGCGCGTCCCCTTTGGAAGGCCTTTTTCAAAACTAGAAAGAAGGTCGACATTTGTCGTTGGCCCTAGATACGAAGCGGCTCAGCGCAACTATTCTCAGTCAGGCGTTGAATGTCTTTAACGTTTGATGGAGGCAGCATATCAAGCACGACCTTTATCTTATTTGAGTTCACCTCTATTCCTCGGTTGTTGACTATAAAACATAAGAACTTCCCGGCGGAGACTCCAAAAGCGCATTTGGCTGGGTTTAGCTTAATATTGTAGTTGGGTTATGTGGAGCTCGGCTTTTATTGATTTTACCAGCATGTCGTCTATATATACCTCCATAAATGTCCCAATTTTTTTGGAACATCTGTTCTGACCTTTGGTAGGTGGCTCTGCATTTTTAGCCCAGAAGGGCATTTTCGACTCTTGATGGGTTCCGACCGGTGCGAATGGGTCTTCTCTTGGTCATTAGGGTCCATCTTGATTTAATTCGTCTTTGAGAGGCGATCCGTGAAAATTGAGGAGTTCGTGTGTTTGTAGCGTCTACCTAGAGATCAATTCGAGGTAGGGAAGCTATCCTTTGGGCGGGCCTGGTGATGTACGTGAGAAATCGATGCAAGTACATACACCGTTTGCTTTTGGCGAGAGCAGTTTGCGACCATTAAGTACTCTACTTCTCTGATTGACTTTGCTTGGAGAAGCTTACCAACTTATTCATTAATCGCCTTCTGTCTTTCTAGGGCAAAACTCCTTCTCTTTTGCTTGACTAGCTTAAAGGAGGGATTGATGTTTAACTTTTGGGTGATCAACTGTCGAATTACGACCAGCTGTATCCTCTGTTTCAGTGAATACCTTCATGTGCATACAGAAAACGGATGAGAGGGCTTTTGATGTCTTCTGCTAACTTGGACCCTATGTAGATGAGGTGTTCTGGCTGGTCATCGAGCTGTACAGGCTTTAATTCTTCTAAGGGCGCAAGTAGGGTGGTTACCTCATCTCGCATGTCGAGCTCATCCATGTAAATGTTGTCGACCGTGTTTTGCTTCATTGATGCTGAGTAACATTCCCTGGCTATGCGCTGGTTTCCTCGGACCAATTCTCTCATTCACGATTCATTTGATAACCATGTGATATCTTTGAGAACGACCCTTATAGCATTGAGAGGGCTGCAGTAACATGTTGTGGTAGGCCCAGGCGTCTACTATAAGGAATCTCACCATTGTTTGTAGCTTTGGCATGGGGTCCCGGTGACACTATGCGATCCCAGGCGTACTTTTCCCCGAGAAAATCAGTGTGTGACTTTGGCCGACTCTGATTTCTCCTTCAATTCTATCTTGTTGAAAGCTGATGCGAAGATGATATCGATCGAGCTTCTGTTCTTGATGAGGACTCTGTGGATCATTTTATTAGCTACTATGGATTTTATCACAAGTGGGTCGTCATGGGGGTGTTGGCAGCCTTCCATGTCGGTGCGAAGGTTATGGTAGTATCGGTAGGGGATTTGGATCTTGTTTGTGCCGGGCTTCCCCACGATCGATGTGTTCTTGATGGGCCTTCTGGTACGAGTTGGAATCGCCTCGCAAACCCTCGGTCATGGATTTTCTCTTAAAGGCGATTGATGCTGAACTGGGGTTGGCTGATGAGGTGGTTGTGGGTGACCGCTCAGCCGCCACGAGGGCCGCGTATCGGCTAAGATGTCCCACTCGGATCAAGTATTCAATCTCTTTTAGATGGATGCGGTCATCTGTCGATTGTCCATGGTCTTTGTGGAACTCCGCCGGTATTTGGTGTCGTCTCTTCTCGTAGGGTCTGACTTCATTTGGGATGGCCACCTCAGGAACCTTTCATGTTGCACTTCGCGTAGGACTGCGACACTGAGGCTGTCAGAGGGGTGTACTACTAAGGTGAATACCGCTGCTGCAGCTCAGGATAAGGTGGTCCCCTACGATCCATGATGTTCCCTCATCTTGTCGGGGACCGGTCTCTATTTTCTTTGCTCCTCTTTGGGGATGCGTCACAATGCACTTTTGTCTCTTTGGGCTTAGTTCTCTTTTTTTTACGCCCACTCTTTTTCCTTTTGAGTAGAAGGCTTTGCTTAGAAGGCTTCTTCGGCCCAGTTGATATACTTCTGTTTTGGCGAGAACCTCGACCATCTTTGGCTTTGAGGGTTCTTTGAGATGGAGAACATTAGATCTTTCATTACACCCCAGCCTACAATGCAGCTTGATACTTGACGAACTTCGTCAGGGGATATCCACCTTTAGCGACTCCGTGTTAAACCTTTGAACATATGACCTCAGGCTTTCTTGAGAGCTCTGTTTTATGATCAGAAGGTGATAACTCGGCTTCTGTATCCTTAGATAAAGTGGGAGGCAAAATGCGATGGAAGTTTTGTGAGCGATAAGACGGAAGAGCTGCGGGTGCATTTAAGCCGAGGCTAATGTTGGGCCCTTTAGTGTGATAGCAAAGGCTCTACATCGTATGGGGTCCTGATATCCATGTAGTTCCATCTGATTTTTGTACGTATTGAGGTGGTTTATGGGGTCTTTTGTCCCGTCGAACGTCTCGATCTGCGGCATTTTGAACTTTGTCTGAAGGGGGAAGTGCAGCACCCCAACGGTGAATGGAGATTCGGTTTGTTGCACCAGGGCGTCCATGGAGACTGGAGCTCGACCTTTTACCACTACCTTCATGTGGGCGATTTCTTCTTGGATCCTTGAACCTTTGCTTTGACCTCTCTCATTCTGGTGGTCTCTGGGGGTTGGTAGGATCATGCTCCTGGTTTGGCTAAGTTTCCCCTTCTCTATCCGGCTTCTTGTGAGGAATTCGAGGTGTTATTCTTCTCAGTACTTGAGGGTTTTGGTCTTTTCGAGACTGTCGTGTCTCCCCAGAGTGTATCGTATTTCCTAGTGGTTGTTCGAACTCTTCCAGTAAGTGTTGGTTGGTGGCGCGAGCCTCCACTTTTACCTCCTCCATGTTGGCTGCACTATCTCCTAGCAGCGCCTCGGAGTCCCATATTTGTCCTGTAGCTGGTTGGTCATCCTTGGAGGATTAGGCGTTGCTCACCTTGTGTTCAGAGTTGATACCATTAGTTCTTTGAGGGCGACTTGTTGTAAAGGCTGGCGTTCCCGCAGCGTATGCTTAATGATGCTTTTTCGATCGAAACTAGGCTTGAGCATGCTTGAATTCTTGGCCAGGTCAATCTCTGGGCGTTGGGCTCCTGCAAAAACAAAAACAAAAGGATGCGACCAGGGGGCTCGCGGATTTGCCTCTCCAGATCACTGATCGAGTTCCTTCCGTTGGAAGAGAAGATCAACCGCTTAGGGAATGAAGTTTTGTGCATAAGTCTACGTACCTTTCACTTATGGGGTGGCCTGGTATTTATAATGGATGATTAGGACGACTTTCCTAATTGGATGATGACACTGACTAGCATGTTTCCTAGTTGGATGATGACACTGAATAGCATGTTTCCTAGTTGGAGGATGATACTGAATAACATGTTTCCTAGTTGGAGGATGATACTGAATAGCATGTTTCCTAGTTGGAGGATGATACAATATTTCTATCACTAGGTAGGAGATTTTCTTTCCTTATCGTAAACCGATTAATAAGGGGTAATTGAAGGGCGATAATTGGCAAATATCCTACTTTCCCGATTGGTGGAGATTGGGTGTTTTTCCTAATCCTCACAGTTCCTTGAGGTACATATTGCTTTTAAGTGAGTGGGCCTCGTTGAACTGCCTTTGAGGGATATCATTAAGGGCCTATTGCTAGTATTAGGCCCATTTTTAATCCCGAAGTTTGGGCTTTTATCTCAGGCCTACGCCCCCATTATTTCAAACCCCATCAATCATAATATAATAATAAGTCTTCCATGTCGCCCTCCTCTTTAGTTTTTCTCTTCTTGTTTTTTTTTTCTATCTTTTGTTCTTCTTCACAATTAGCATTGTTGTCTCTCAGTTCTCGAGGAGGTCTACGGATCGGTCGGGGCATTAGCACGCGGCGAACCTACAGCAGACAAGGCATCAGAGGTGGTGTGCTGGCCGGCTCTCCGATGCTTAAGTTAGGCAGAGAGATAGAGAGCGTAAAAATGTTAGTCTTGCAGGCGTATCTTTTCACATATCTTTCTATTACCGTTGCTTCCTCATTTATCAAGTAGGATGATGATCCACTTTGTATGGAAAGTGAATGATTTTTTTCTGAAATGGAAGGGAGGTAGGTGCTTTACTTTCGCGTCAACCATTTCCCTTATGGATAACTAAGTCGTCCAAATTTTCCCCCTCAAGGATTGTTTGATCATCTTCAGGGTGGTTATGTACAAAGTTTGCGGAAGGACATGCTCTTGAGCTCTGAGGATCAGCAGGAAATCATTGGCTAGCCATGCTTCTTAGAGACGACGGTAGGCTAGAGAGGTGGCACATGCTAAACAATAATCCTTAGAGGCCTTTGTTGTGATAGGATAGCCCATAAGTCGGATCTCAGGCCTAGGTCCAGATCCGTGTTCGTGTAGGGATACTTGGACCTCTTTTGGGCTTTGATCCATCTAGACCTTTTGAGTGTCAGATGCTGGGCCAAAATCCATGGTACCCACAATGCCCCCTTTTTCCAACTGGGGAGTCGATCTTCCCCGATTGGAAAAATACCGTGTTTTTTACCTATATGTCATCGGGGGACCGTTAATGTTTGCGTGTTCCAATATGCAAGTTTCCAGGGAGTTTTCTATTTTTGGTATCGCATTTAGTACAGCTTTTTGAGTTTCCCATTGGTTTGTAACCTATAAAAGGATGCAGGGTGACGGGTTTTTATCTCACTAGCTGGTTTTGAGTTTTCGGTAGATATGCATGGCTAGACACTAGCAGATACCGCTAGTACTAGGCTTTTTTGATTGCTCCTGGGCTGAATGTGATGTTGACAGAGGTCTGTCGGTGATTATAAGGAACATCCTGGAGCGTGCTAATGTACCTTTGGAGGGGTATTTTCAAGCCTTATATGTTCCCTCGGTGGTTCGCGAACTCGGATGGAGAATGCCCCTTTCAAATCGATGAAATTTTGTATCTTCATGTTCGATCGGCCCATATGCCCCTACGCGTAGCTGTAATCCTCATCTTGCCGGAGGCGGCTGGGGCTTTTTCCTCTTTCTTAGCCTCTGCAGCAGCAACTTTTTCTTTTTTTAGCCTCTACAGCAGCGACTTTTTCTTCTTGCTTAACCTTCTTCTTCCTCTTCTTTTTCTTCCATTTCCTTTTCTTTTTCTTCGACTTTTTCTTATTTCTTAGGCTCAATTTTCAGCTCGGATGGGTTATGTCATTATTTAGGCTTAGTTTTCAGCCTGGATGTAATTGTGAACGCCATTTGGTGTAATTAATGAAATTGTGTTTCTGGAAATTTTTGTGTTTTGTCTCGCCTTATTTTTATTGTGCTTGGCTAACCGGTGACCAATCGTGGACTAATTTCTTGGGATAAGGGTTATGGCGTTTGATGAATTCTAGAATGGATTGGCCCTTATGATTTCTGATCGGACCTAACTTGGCTATTTGGCCCAAGCTCGTCCATAGGGAAGGGCGGAAGGGTCCTAGCCTAGGGGTCCGCGAACCTGGCCTACGCTCGTTCACTGTGCCCTAGTAAGTGAAGCGTCGTCAAGATTCAAATCGTTTGGAGAGATATTGAGTCAGCGGCGCATTTAATGTGCCCGTAGGGGATATACACCTAATACTTAGGGAGTCATAATTGGATTTTACCTGCTCCCGTCGTGTCTACACCATTTTCTTGCTCCCCTTTCGTTCAAGAGTTTCTACTGATACTTCGCCGTAGGGTTACTTGTTTTGAAGATAGTTTTTTCAAGCGTTTGTCTTCCCCTATCTTCCAGGTAAGCCTTAACTTTTTTTTGGGTATGCTATAATCTAGTAGTCGACGTGTTTCCTGTGATAGGAAAGTAGAAGGGTGTGTTAAGGACATCTTGGGGCTTGGGAGGGTGATTTTTTGTTTGGTCCTAGTAGGTTCATGCGTTTCTTGCCCTACCGGTGCGGTATTCTGACATGGGCCCGGCTTCTCTTTCTCTGTCCTTTGTTGTTGTGCCTTTGCGAGTGCATGGCGAAGGTCGAAGCCAGGACTTCCACTAATCCCGAATGGGCATAGGAGGCGGCCGGGATCGTAGCCTGTGGCCCGACATCATTTTCTTCTACGTCCATGGAGAAGTTAAGGTCTTCGCCACGATTCACATTAATATCGATTTTTTGAGTTAGGAATGGTCAGGTTGAATCCCTTATCAATAAAGGAAGGCGATCTGTTATACTTTACTAGGGAACGACTCGTGCGCCAGGAGCTTCGCTTCCCCGTTTCGTCCCTAATCAAACAATTCTTACACTTCTCTGAATTGCCACCTGCTCTTGTTCATCTGAATATTATTCGGATCCTGACTAGGTGTGGTGTACCGAACCTCCTTTACCAACTGGATATTTCATTGGTAGAGGTTTTCTTTATTTACATTGTGGCGCATGGAGGCGGTATCTGATATTGCCTAGAATTACAGGTACGGAAGTTATTCTGAGGGGCTCCACGACACTAAGACCGAGGAGAAGGGCATGATCTTAGTCAGAGGACCGTGGTATGAGACCTCGGGCTCTCCTGACCTCCTGTTTACTTTGAACCGAGCAATGTCATTCCCAGGTGTGTTCAAGTTATGGGATTTATACGTCGTTGTACGTTTATCCTACGTATTTTCTTAATAAACATTTTTTCGTGTAGGGAAAAGCTAGAGAGGTAGACTGGTAAATTGGGTAGAGAAAGTTGGCTTCAAGAACTTTAAGAAGTTACTAGAAATTTACGGCGGGAACGGCGAAGCCACGAAATTCTTTTAATCATTGAAGAATAACCGTGGAATTAGTCCACGATCCCTCTCCACTATATTCTTCGATTATTCCTGCCTCTTACGAGAAATAGTAGAGGGGCGAGCATTGCAGTTTACCGACCTTCGACTTTGGATTACGAGCATCTCGTCTCAAACCTAGACTTTTGGGGCCCGAGGTGGTTGGTGCCCGGGAGCTAATTGATGTCAGTCTTCGACCGGCGACCTTCTTTGGCTAAAAGTTAGGCCACCTTTGATCAAGGAGGTTGATAAGGGCGGCCGTCTCGAAGCGTCTTCCTTTACGAAGGATTCTGTCACCCCGAGAGCATCCAAGAGGAAGAAGAGTGCTGGAGG
The DNA here is from genome assembly GCA_016808115.1 of Tetrastigma voinierianum. Taxonomy (NCBI): domain Eukaryota; kingdom Viridiplantae; phylum Streptophyta; class Magnoliopsida; order Vitales; family Vitaceae; genus Tetrastigma; species Tetrastigma voinierianum. The sequence goes on along the minus strand of JAEQBH010004167.1, from coordinate 19,572 downwards.
CAGCGAAGGCGCCCGACGCGGGGGTGGAAGATTTTGTCCCTTGGGTTGCCCCAATATCTAGTCGCCCCTTGCTAGCGAAGAGGAAGAAGAGGAGGATGAGATGGTTGACCTCGTTCATAACTTTGGCGCGTGGAAGCGCAAACGAGGTGCTAGCTTCAAGCGGGAAACTGATGCTACCCTTGAGGTGGTTGGTGAGGCTAATCAACACCCAACCGGTGGAGGTTCGGAAGAGCAGGCGATAGTCGTTATGGACTTGCCTGAGATGGGTTTTCATGGAAAATCATCTTTGGAGACTATGCCCTTGGCAAATTTAGGAGAGGTTCCTCTAACCCATGAGGAGATCGGGGAGGGTATTCCTTCAGAGCAGACTACTAGCCGGCCAGCTAAGGCTACGTCTTCCCAGTTCGGGCGCAATAGATCGTTGCTTCCCGACCGGTTGCTGTCTATATTCTTATATTCCTTCGTAGGGCCAAGCTCCCCCTATGGAGGAAGTGTCAGCTCTTGGGCCTGAAGGTGCCCAGGAGATTATCAATCGTTGGGAGCCATTCAATCGAGGCGAAGATCTGACGCCATTTGAACTATGCAGTGTGTGCTTCGGATCTTAGGTAAGTGCGGAGTAGGGAAGGGTGAAAAAATATCTTGGATTCAGATCCACGCCTATGCTTGTAAGGAAGATCCCAAGCGGGTGGTTGAAGACGACATGCTGATATGCAACCACAACTGTCCGATCGGCCAATTTGTCACGTTCACAAGCGCTGTCTGATGTTCTGAGTATCATTCGATTATTGCTTTATTCTAAGGTGTTCTTTTCTGAGTTGAGTGCGGTATGTCAGGACATGACCTACCGGCATCGAGAGTTCAGACTCGGCCCGGGGATGAGGGAGGAGTTCTGGCTCCTAGCCATTCTTCGTTTCCTAGCCATGGGGCGTTGAGTGCTTCCTTAGGCGAAGAGTCAAGCTCCCAATCTTTGGGAGGAGAAATGAGGCTAAAGAGCGTTGAAAAGATGGCTTTCGGTGAGACGAGAGAGAGATGTTACTCACCGCTGATGCCTCGATGGCGAGTATGGATGCCGATCTGAGGGGGTCACCAAGGCTAAGGTGGGTCAGGGTTAGCTCGGTCCCAGCCTCACCTTAGTGATTCTTGAGAGGAAGCTAGGCGGAAGGCAGAAGACGAGGCTAGCTGTCTGGACGACAAACGAGTCTCTATGCTACTAGAACTCGGGACTTGTAAGGATTAAGTGTTCATTATCCAGGTAGACGCCCTTAAAGAGAAAAAGGCTCTAGAGGAGGCTTACGAGGATGGCTTCGATGTAATCTTCAACTATGGGTATGGTTGTTGTGCTTTTGCACATGACATTTGCGGAAGTAAACTCGAGGTTCCGAAAGAGATGCCGAACACGTCTAAGCCGTTATCTCCAAAGTTCTTTATTAACCCTCGATGCCCCTCGGGGTATTATCCCTCCCGAAGCTGCCTCCATCGATGTTCGTCCTGGTGAAATGATGAATGCGCCAAAGAGGGAGGCCCTTACTACAGTTACTGAGAAGGATCATAGCATGGTAGGCGAGCATCTTTCTACCGAGGTTGGGCCGAGTAAAGAGACTGATTTCTCCGCTTAAAGTAACTAGGGAAAGTGAGGAGCATGATGTTTCTAGGTTGTATTTTGTGGTTGCTCATTGAGCCTTGTTCCTTCACCCATGTTTTTCCGCTCCGATTCTAATTGTTTTGAAACCAAGCTCAATAAAAAGCATGTGTGGTTAACAGTAATAAATCATTTTTTGTTCACTGATCTAATGTGGGTGCTTCATTTTTATTGAATCAAATAATTAAGCTAATTTAGTTGGGCAAGAAAAGATGTACCTTGAGTAGGATATGGATCAGCTCCGGATGAACACTCCGGTAAGTAAGGTTCATTGGCCCCTTTTCCACCGCTTCCTTACTTGGGCTTCATGGGAATCGGTGGGCATCAGCCATCTTGGGCTAGTAGGACGTAACCTTAACCAGCTTTGGGTATGAACGAGGCCAGGCATCAACCATCTTGGGGTACGGTAGGACATCAGCCTTACCGGACAGTAATGAACGAGTTAGGCATCAACCATACTATGCCGGTAGGACATCAACCTTGCCCAGAACTTGGTAATGAACATTGGGCATCAACCATATTGGTCGATAGGACCTCCCGACCTTGGGCTTTGGTATGAACCAGTTGGGCATCAACCATACTAGGTCGGTAGGACATCAACCTTACCCGGGCTTTGGTATGAACCAGCTGGGCATTAACCATACTAGGTCGGTAGGACATCAACCTTACCCGGACTTTGTAATGAAAAATTCAGACGGGAACAAAGTTAGAAATTGAATCATTCTTTATTGATAGTACCTTTTGAGGTGCATAACATTCCACATTCTAGGTACAGGCGTCTCGTCTAGTTTATCTCATCGGGCCATGTTACAATGTACGGTCCCTCCTAGTTTAGCTAGAACTTTCGGTTGTCGAATCGACTGTGTTTTGGAAAACTTTTCTTAGGACCAGGTCCCCTGGCTGAAACATACGGGGTTTCACACGCCTGTTGTATAGGTTTGCTAGTTAAACACTTTAAGTATGGCTCATCTAGGGATCGTTTAAACAACTGCCAGTCAGTAGAAAATTTCAGACGGCGAGATTGGATCTTGTGAGCTTGTTCTGTCGTTTGAGGTTCTCGTGTTGATATCTTGCCTTGTCAGAATTTAGGAAGGGGAGACCTTATCCACCTAACTTACCCGGGTAGTGTGATAGGCCAATTTGTACTATGTAAAATGTGTACGCCTATGTGCGCAAGTGCACGCGTCGTATCAAGTAATATAGTGTACCTAGGTATGGATATCTATCCACAGGGAGACGTGCGTTGATTACTGAAATTGGCCTTATAATATTATCTAGACTTAAACTCTGAATGGCTATTTAACTAATATATGGGATTAAAACTAAAGCTAAATTACTTGTGAAATTACTCTGCTATGGAGACTAGGGATTTGTCTCCCCCTGCCACTTTTGATGGATTATTACCTAGAGAAATTACTACTCAGTCTATCAGTGACTTCTCGATGACGGGGTGATCGTGCCTACGAGATACCCTCTCTCGAGGTGTAACCACCTATCTCGCCAGTAGGGTGGGGTGCATCTCTACCCTGACCCAATACTCCGAAACGCCTAAATGTTTTAACCTTAATCGCCACACTCGGAATCGGGATATCTCTATGTACCGATTCAACCGAGGGTCGCTCTATTCAGATCCTTGGGAGTCCTTATCTCTCGATCTCGGATACCCAGCAGGATCATGCCAATGTTGGCTAGACATTACCATGTATATGAACCATAAATATAGAGCATATCGATGCAAATCATAAATAAACTGAATAATATAAATTTAAACCTTAATCGATTCAATTGTGACAGGGTTCAACAAAACCCTAGAGAGAAATCTAGAACATAGTGGAACTGAATATGTGCATCATTCTACAAATCATTAATCGTTTAGGAGAAAAGAAAAATAAAAAAAACATTGTCTTTTCCAATGATTCGAGTATTTGCTCTACATTTTTTCCCGCACTCTGTTTGCGTTCTTGATGCCCTTCAATTGATCGCTTTTGCTTTTTTAGCAGTTAAGCGAATCGTGATGGCGTCGCAGCGTTCAGGGCGTTCGTTGACTTTTTTCTTACGTTGACCATACGTCGGGGCGTTGGGGCGTCCGACGCTGGCATTAGCGTTGTTGCCAATTTTCTTCTCCTTCTTATTTTTAACTCCAAAATGATCCCGAAAACCACCCACTTCACCTGTAATGCACATAAGATCCAGAAATTAGATATTAGGCTATAATACGCTTATTTAAATATAAAATCGAACTAAAAACGTAGAACTGACGCGGGTAAGACATGAGTGTTTTAGGCACTCGTCACACCCCCAAACTTAGCTTCTTGCTTGTCCCCCAGCGAATCACAGACTCTAAACTTGGAGCACCACGACAACTACAACATACTAAAACTGACGCCGTGATTGTGGTACATGTTGTTGCAAAGGAAGGATCAAAATGGGCCGCCTCATAATTCTTGCCCTTTTTTTTTTCAAATATAAGAGAATCCATAAGGTTGTTCAACTGCTGAACATGGTTCGGTAGACAAGTGACTCAACCTCCTAAGTTTTCAATAGCCTTTCCTAAAAAAACCTATGTGCATTTGATACGCGATCTCAGCATATAACTCAGTTCCGACACCCCCAAACTTGAATTCAACTCACCTATTTGGAAGAATCTAACTACGGAAGGATAAGAACACACCCCTTTTTATTCAACAATCCTACCTACTCATGAAAGAAAAACCAGTGTTCGTAAGTTTAAGTTGAGTGTTCTTGTAGCGGGGATTCATTGGTGACTCCCCACTAGTTGGTTAAGGGCATCGAGCATTCAGTTCCTCGAACTTCACCTCGAACACTCAACTAAACCTAAGGGCCCTAAGTTATGGGAAACTTCCATCCTCTGTCCCATGTAGCAGTGAAGTCAATGGCTCCCGACTAGTTGGCTCAAGGCATTAGGCTTTGAAAAGCCCCTCGAACTGTGCCCGGGATTCCGATTAGAAGCTCCCACTTATTCTATTCATATATATATATATATATATATATATAGATATATATATATATATATATATATAAATATATATATATATATAGAACTTTAGTAAGCAGGGCTCGGAGCTTAGACATATCCTAGAGATCACTTGTGTGTGGGTGTGATAGACTAGTTGAGAATTGGTTTCTCGAATACCTGAGGTGATTTACTCGGTCTTCCTACCTATCCAACATGAAATTCCCGAGCATCTAACAACCTACGGATCCTTTCTTGATTATATTGTGTTTTTCCAACAAGATTTGACGAGGTTAAAAGTGATCCTCGATTAGCATTCATGGCATCACACACACAACTACCTAAAACAATCCTAAAAACCAAAATAAACTAAAACAGGGAACCCCGATGTGAAAGCAGAAAAAGCATCTACTAAGGAATGAATAAATGCAGATCAGGTCAGCTCCTGCAAACAAACCCTAAACAGGACACATATAACTAAGCATAAGAATCGACATAATAGAATAGAAAGGTAAGAATAACCTAGAACGCACTAAAACATAAAACATAAGCTAACCCAAACATAAAGCAAACCAACACAAACTAACCCAAACATAAAGCAAACCAACACAAACTAACCCAAACACAAACCAAACCAACACAAACACAACCCGATCACCCACCACCTCCCCGCCCCCTCCCAAACAAGTGCGGACAGTGTCCTCAATGTCAATGAAAGAGCGTGAGAGGTGTAGGGAAACTCCACTGGTGATCAGCCGGATCACGGCGGTGAGCGGCGGAGTGGGCGGTAGAGCGAGAGGCTGCGCTAGCCGGGTTGGATGGGCTGGCGGTGTGGAGGGGATGGTCGCCTGGTTGTCTAAGACGGAGCGCATGTTAGTGCGGAGGGCCTCCACATCCTGGCTGATGAGGACTTGATGCTCTTGGGTCTCATCCCAGTAGGAGGTCGAGCACCTGGTCCTCTAAGATATGGGAAGGATTAGTCGGATCCTCCTCCAGGGATGGCTATGGTGGTGGAGGAAGGGTGGAGGACTGTCTAGTGTCACCCTAGGGGTTTACTGAGAGACCAAACCTGGACTGATACTCTTAAAGCTCATCCTTGTCCGAGGGTTCATTGCCCGAGTCATAAACCACTTCTGTTCCTGGTACACTTGGCTTGTCACGCTTGACCATGATTGCCTTAATCGGGTGTATCCAGGCCTCATTATCTTCTAAGGGCACCCTGACTTGCTTGTATAGGGCGTAAATGAGGAAGAGATCCCCTAGGTTCATTTTAGCATCCCTTTTTATGGGAGGATGGCAATCCCTCTATCTTCATGACATCAAAAGGCATATCACCGTATAATGGTATGGTGAGCGGGGCTCGTTTAACCTCACTTCACACATTCGTCGTCGGAAGGAGACGCGATGTGATGAAGTGATGCAATACCTTAGGGATGTAAGCCAAATGTTTGGCCTTAAAGTGAACCGCGTGCCCTTCACTATTGATCTTCCACTCACCTTGCCCATTGGTCAATATCCTAATGACCTCGGGGTAGTTCAGGGCCGCATAGAGATTATCAAACGGCCCATTGTCCACGGGTTCAACATTGTAGAACTCGTTAATGGACTTCACGCAAAAGTCTTCCTAAATCCCACGCACTCTAACCCGTTTGTTCATGTTAGAGGCTAAATTGGCGTAGAACTCTCAAACTATCATCGTGGCAGCCGACTTAGGTGGTTAGCATAGTGCCCACGACCCCTTTTTTGCAATGGTTTGCAAAAGAACATATCGGGGGTGATGAAACCTCTTTTCCTTAATGAATGACCTATTTTTGGAGATGAGGCTGAACTTTTCGACCGCACCTTCATTGACAAACTTGTTATGATCATAATTCTGCTCCGGCTCCTCACTTGCTTGACCTCTCTTTACGGTCATCTTTTGCCTCTTACTCGACATTGGTACTTATGGGTAGGGTGGGATGGTGGCCAAAGTTTGCTCACCTCTACGTGGCCTCTAGGCCTCCTACACACAAGTGAGGCAATGGGATCAAATGGCCTATTGAAACCACTCAAAGCTCATTGAGGCAATATATCGAACACCTAGCGTGCACAATGGGGATGAGGAGTTGTGACTCTACCTGGGACTGCCAATGTCCCTAAACAACCCTAATGTCCCTTCCTAAACCTAATGAGACCCCAAAGAACAAAAAAAGAAAACGACTCTTATATAAGGAATCTGAGATTTCGCGGACTTGAATTAGGGCTCTAAACCAAGTTGGGCAATGAGGGACGGAGGCTCTAAGGATGGTCGTAGGGCTAGTGGGGGTGTCCTAGGACCTGTGGTGACAAGCTTTGCTAAGTTCTTTGGATTTTGCAAAAATTGTAGGTGCGTTAAAATTTGTGATAACAAGTGTGTGTGTAGGAAGAAGAAGGGGGCTTTGGTTCATAAAAATTAGGGGCAATGTTGTGACGTTCAGGCTCAACGTCGCGACTTTCCCGAGGGTTTATGTCCCAACGTCGCAACGTTGAGATCAACGTGCGGCGTTGAGATCAACGATCCGCGGCGTTGAGATCAACGTCGGCTGACGTTGAATCCAGCGTCGTGATGTTCAGGAAAGAACCCGGTGTAACGTGACGTTGAGATCCAACATCGCGACGTGATAGAGAGTCCAAAAAGCAACCGTCGCAATGTTGAAATCCAACTTTGCGACGTTCCATAGAGTGTTGACAGCGGCGTGTGACGTTGGAATTAAGCGTCGTGGCGATTACGAGTGTCCAAAGGGGTATGGCGTCGCGACATTAAGATCAATGTCACGGCGTGCGAACTGGGTTTTCTAGGTCCCTTCAACGTCACAATGTCGAGACGTCGCGACGTGACAACGTCACAACATTGAGAGCCAACGTAGCGACGTGACAAAGAGGGTCAAATTTCAAAAAATTTCAAAAAGTTTCTAAGTGTGAGAGAGCCCCCTGAATGAAGTTTTGACCCCTTCGCACTCTTGGAATGAGTTTCTCGAGCTATCTCCCCGCTTCCATTGCTACCTCGGGTCATGAAAACAGACAATCAAGAGAAAAGCCCGATTACGGAAGAGACGAAAAATACCCTGAGAACTAAAAACACTCAAACTATACCTAAAAGAAAAGGATATCAGCTTGGGTTGCCTCCCAAGTAGCGCTTTGTTTAATGTCGTTTGCTCGACTGCCCTGCATATCGATGTTATATTTTTAGAAGGCTAGGAATGACACATTTCCACTTAGTGCTCTAAAGACCTTTGAGGCGGATGAAATGTTACGCTTCATGCCCTTGACCCTCTTGGTGTCTTTCTGAGCAGCAATAGGCTTATCTCAACAGTTTATTGAGTCACCTTGCAAGATCTCCTTGGGGTGAAAGTCCGAGATATCTTCATTAGGGTCATCATTTGGATGCTTCATGGGTTGGAATACATGGAAGGTGACATCATGTCCTTGGACTCTCAATTTAAGCACACCTTCTTGCACATTGATTTGCGCCTTTCCCATGGCCAAGAAGGGTCAACTAAGTATGATGGGAACTATGTCATCTTCCTCTATGTCCAAGATGACGAAGTCTGCTAGAAGGATGAATTTACCCACTTTTACTAGGACATTTTCAATTATACCCCGAGGGTGTTGGTGAGACCCGTCAGCCAGTTGCAAACTGATTGTGGTTGATTTTGGTTCCCCCAACTTCAGCCTTTTAAACATCGAGAGCGGCATCAAGTTGATGCTTGCTCCCAAGTCACAAAGGGCTTTTCCTAATACTCGAGTTCCTATAGAGAATGGTATAGCAAAGCTACCTGGATCTTGAAGTTTTAAGGGAAGCCTCTTTTGTAGGACTGCGTTGCATTCTTCAGTTAAGGTGATGGTCCCGTATTCCTCCAATTTCTTCTTACCTGCCAATATCTTTTTCATGAACTTCACATAGCTTGGCATGTTCTCTAGTGCATCCATAAAGGGTATATTAATATGTAGTTTCTTGAAGATATCAAGAAACTTTGCAAACTACTTCTCTAACTTACCCTTCTTCAACCAATGGCGATAATTTTAATCGTATGGCGTTCATTTGCTCTCGCTCATTTCGCCTTTCCTTACTTTATTATCATTGACTGATCTTATCTCCGTGGCTGGTTCCTCAGATCCGATCTTCGGGCGACTCGACCTGCTCTTTAATTTCCGCTTCTTCTATCGCTGGTTGTTGCCCCGGTATTTCCAACTCTCTCCCACTCCTTATAGTGATAGCCTTGCAGTATTCTTTCCCCTCTTCTCTTAGATTTGCCTTTGAACTGTTTTGGGAAAGACTTCGTTGCTCTATCAACAGACCGCCATTCAGCTCCATTTTCACCTCTAAGTTTCTCGAGTTGCACACCCGATTGTTCAGCCTGATGGCCCGTGCCGATATTCACCTCATTCTCCTATGTTCATAGTTGCGGTTTGAGAGGTAAGCATTTGAGCTAGGGCTTGTTCCAAGTCCACTTTTTTCTCGGAGGGTGGTTTGCTCACTCGGGGTGGTGGCATGTTGTTCTGATTATTTCTCCATCCATAACTTTGATTTCTCTGATTATTCTGATTATTACGCCACCTTTGGCCTTGATTCTGGTTCTGATAGTTGTTGCTCCCATACCGACCTTGCTATTGTGACTGATTAAACCTCGACACATACTAGGCATGCTCTACTATTTGTTGTCCTGAATGACATTCTACACTACTGTGTTGTCCTCCATGCACTCGCGCATAACTCCCATGGGCCGGTCTCGAATGCATTCACAGACTTTGTCAGCCTACCAAGCTATTTAGTAAGTCATACACATGAGTAAACTGTGCTGTCGAGAACCTCGTTATCCGTAAGGCTCACAAACTTTCACCGGTGTAATCCCGTCCTTAGCTGATTTGTGTTAGCAGCGCCGCCCTTCTAGGATTTCATATGCTGGTCCATAGTTTCATTAATGTCTTCACAGGCATCAATCACTGCTTCGTCAGATCCTCGACCATTATAGAAAGTATGGACTTGCATCCATCTCGTCAAATTTGTGGTGTGGGCACCTCTTAACAATTCATGAAATCTATCCCATGCTTTGCCAAGTTTTCCTCTAGTTGTCTCGAATGTATCGATTCGCACTGGCCAGGCACTTTGCGAGGTGGGAAGAACTTTGAAAGGGGAACTTCAGCGACTAGGTCGCTCCATGAAGTAATGGAATCCAAGTACGATTTATCAACCAAGACTACTTATCTCCTAGTGAGAGCAGAACAATCTCGGGCCCGAGTGCCTTTCAAGCATTCCCATTATACTTTGACTGCGGTCACATACTTCATGAAGTCGGGTCATGCATATTCTGGATTCTCACTAGGCAACTGTGGAAATTGTGATGTTTTAGCATCCGCAAAGGTCACCGACTTCACCGGGGTTGTTTGCCTGAATGGGTGGTATTCGGATAGCCGTCTGAACAACTGTATGTGGTAAGGCAAACTCTTCTAGCAACATAAATGGATCATCTGGTTATACAAACGGCCTGGGAGCATGATTCCTCCCATTATTCCTATTGCAACCCCCTTGCTGCTCGTTTTGCTCTTGGCCATTATCTTGCTCCACATTGTTTTACATGATTACTAGATTTATATGTTGTGTTTCTCTTTGTTCTCTGTGTAAACGGTGTGAGGTTCTTTCCGGTTCAAGATCAAACGGATGTAGTTCAACTTTAACCTCGCCGCATGCACTCACTCTGCAGAACCTTTAACCCGCAATCACACACAAAACGCAAAGACCAAATTACAAGCACTTGTATAAGCAAAAATAAAAATAAAAAGGAAAAATTCCGTAATATCGACTGCACTTCACAATATCAACACTAAAACTACTCCTCAACAATGGCGCCAAAAACTTGATAAATGATTATATATGTAAAATGTATGCCTATGTGCGTAAGGCACGCGCCATATCATAAATATAGTGTACCTAGGTAACGGATATCGATCCACGGAGAAGCACGCTGATTACCGAAATTGGCCTTATAATATTATCCGCCTTAAACCTCCGAATGATTATCTAACTAATATACGGGATTAAAACTAAAGCAATTACTTGTGGAATTATTTCCTATTGCGGAGACTAGGATTGTCTCCCTCGCACTTTGATGGATTATTACCTAGAGGAATTACTACTCGCCTTATTAGTGACTGATGGTGGGTGATTGTGGCTTCTACAAGATACCCTCTCTCAAGGTGTAACCGCTCATTCTCGCCAAGAGGTGGGGTGCATCTCGCTCGACCCAATACCGTGAACTCCTAAATGTTCACCCTTAATCGCCACACCTCGACCGGGATATCTCTATGTACCGATTCAACCGAGGGTCGCTCTATTCAGATCCTTGGGAGTCCTTATCTCTCGACCAGATATTCAGCCAGATCATGCCAATGTCAGCTAGACATTACCATGCATAAGGACGTGCGTATAGAGCAGATCGATGCAAATCATAAATAAACTGAATAATATAAATTTAAACCTTAATCGATTCAATTGTGACAGGGTTCAACAAAACCCTAGAGAGAAATCTAGAACGTAGTGGAATTGAATATACGCATCATTCTATAAATCATCAATCGCTTACGAAAGAAAATAGAAAACATCGTTTTTCCATCGACTGAAGTCGCCGCTTCCTCTCGCTTTCCGCGCTCCCGTCCGCATGTTCTTCGATGCCCTTCAATTAGGTATCTTTTGCTTTTTATGATTCTAAGGCAGAAATCGCGATGACGTCGTGATGTTGAGACGTTCGTTGACTTTTTTCTTCGCTGACTTACATCGCGATGCTGAGACATCACGACGCCCGAACATTGCAAATGTTGCTGCCTTTCTTCCTTCTTCTTTTTAGCTCCAAAATGATCCCGAAAACCACCCGCTTCACCTGTAATGCATATAAGATCCAGAAATCAAATATCAGGCTATAATTGCACTTATTTAAATATAAAATCGAACTAAAAAAGAAGAACGGACGTAGGTATGACATGAGTGTTTTAGGCACTCATCATAGTGACGATTGACGAATCCGGCTGATAATAGATGGGTAGGAACATTGTTTCTGTTATCGGAAGAGAAGCGACAACGACGGCCAAGGTGTCCGCTTTCTCATTATAGTCTTCGTGATGTGTCTGAAGCCTGTTGAAAAAGTCGTCAGCGTTGCTTCTAACCAAAGATACAATTGCCATTCGAGGGTCTCGCGACTCAAATTCTTCGTTTACTTGCCCCACGACCAACTGCGAATCACCCCGTCTAAGCAGCACACAAGAGCGCTACTTAGTTCAATTCGTCAGAACGGCCTCATATTCCTCGATTTGTCAGTTTGAGGCGCCGGCCTAAACTAAAGCTCGTTCAATTTTCCCGACTGTGGATTTAAGTCAAACCGATGTCACCGGTTTGCCGTAGTTCTTTGCCTCGTGACAGAGGTCTATTAGTTCAAGTTGCCCTGTCTTGCTCCAAATTGGGGGATTTTTGCTAGAAAATTTGCCAGGACCTGCTCTTTTTTGGCTAATCTTGGCTTGTACTAAATACCAAATTCACTTAATTCAATTTCCCATCGCAACATCCTCTCGGACAAGTCAAGCTTGTGAATGGTGCCCGAAGAAGAAGGCCGCTAGCACAATAATGGGGTGTGCTTGAAGCATGAGCGGAGTTTGGGCTTGCTACCCTGGCCACGTCGCCTCGCTCGAGGTGGTCAGATCGGGTTTCGAAATCGCAAGGACTTACTAACAAAAAATACCGGCCTCTGCTTTTTATTCTCATCTTCCTTGAACAGGGTATCACTCATTAAGACATCTAAAACTTCTAGGTACATGAAAAGTGTTTCATCAATTTCAGGCTAGAAGACTCGGAGGTCTCCAAAGATACCGTTTGATAGTCAGGAGGACTCATCACATTCCCCATTCCACCTGGCCCGATTGGCCCCCTTGAGGGTAACAAATAACGACTTTAGATGGTCTGTAAACCGAGAGATGAACCGCCCCAGGGCCTAACGGCCAGTCAATTGTTGTATTCCCTTTCTAGAGGCGGGAGCCGGGGACTCCAGGATAGCTTTAAGTTGAGCGGGGTTGGCTTCTATACCCCTCTAAGTCACCATGAAACCCAAGAATCGGCTCGCGTTGAACCCGAAGGTGCATTTTGAGGGATTGAACTTCACACCGTATGCCCTTAGGAGTTCAAAAGCCTCTTGCAAGTGTCCAGCATGGTCCAGACGTTCTTTGGACTTTACCATCATGTCATCAATGTAAACCTCCATGGTTTTTCCAAGTAGTGGTCTGAACATCTTGGTCACTAACCTTTGATAAGTTGCCCTAGCATTTTTTAAGCCAAACGACATCACTGGCCTAACCAACCCTCGACTTGCTGGATGACATTCAGCTTGTGAGAGGCGTGTATGGATTAATGCCTACGCATAAACCGGGAGGGTTCAGCAATACATCCATACTGCGGAAGGTAACCCGATTGTATTTGTTCCTTTTCTGCATCGAATAAGAGGGAACTAACATAGGTGGATTTATCCGACTCAGCTAGTGACATTGATTCCAGGGGGTCAAAGGCCAACCACTCCCTGTCTTCCACCTACGCCTGGGAGACATAGCCGCTATCTCCGAGGCCCTGATCTCCAGAGTCCGATTAAAGTGGGATGCTGCTTTTTCTCACGCATCCTGCAGACTCGACAATTGGTAACACCAAGTGTTACTAGTTGATCAAGCCAGAGATTAACTTGCCCAAGAAGGTCATATTAATCATTTGATGGTAGGTCGATGGCACGACTTTCATTGCATGCAGCCATGCTCGACCAACAATGGCATTGTACGGGCCAAAATCTTCGATAATTGAAAACAAAACCTGCTGAACCACCGGCCCTGCTCTGACGGGGAGAGTAATGTCACCCATTGTCATTGTGGTTGCCCCGTTGAAGCCGGATAGATTCTACCAATCGAACTCAACCTATCCAAGGAAATACCATCTACCCGCGAGGCAACAACAAATCAGCCGCGGCTACCAGGTTAACCAGCAATTTCTACACATCAAAAATCATTAATACATAAAGTAAGTACAAGTGCATCATGGTGTAGAGTAATGACCCTAGGTGGGTTAATAAGGGGGAAATGATATAGGGTCAAGCCGACGGATGAACTCGCTCTCGTCTCGTCTCAAGGGATGATGCTTATCCGGCTTCAACGGGTGGTCGCACAAGAACAACCTCTTCTTTTGGCGCTTAGACTGATATTGATCATCAATCGGTCCAACCAATATGTAGTTTATGGTGGGCCATGGTTTAGGTGGGAGCTTTGTGCTGGTCGCTATTCTTTCGATCGTAGAGTTGAGCCTAGCTACGCAAACCGTCTCCCTGATATATTTCCTGAGGTGGCCGACCCTGATTAACTTTTCCATCATAAACTTCAAGTTTCGGCATCGGTTGGTCTCATGCCCGTGGTCTCTGTGGTAATCACACCTCAAAGACTGGTTGCGCTATACAAGATCTGATTGAATGAGTGTGGACCATTTAAAGTCGTGGGCATCTCGATGAGCGGAAGGAGCCCCATGGCAGCGAGATGTTTAGAGGCAACCGCAGGTTCCTTCTTTCTAACCGTCTCGAGCATTTTGGTTCTTATTCCTGCCCCTTTGTCTCGTTGACTCAGGCAGCTCTGCCGCCAATGGATCATGACTCCGCCTAGGAGGTCGCCTATTATCCTCCAGTGTTGAATACTTATCCGCCTATCTATATAATTCTTCCATTGTTATAGGTGGATCTAAGGATAGCGAGTGGAAGAATGGTGTGGTCGGCCCAAAACTCCTTCGGAAATCCTAGAGGATTGCATCCATACTGTAGGAATCAATCTGTTGGACGACCCCTCCAAATCTTCTAGTGAAATCACGAATGGACTCGTCCTCCCGCTTGAAGATGGTTTGCAGAGAGCTGATGTTCCCCTTCTGTTTGACAGAGCACAAGTACTGGGAAAAAAATGCAGCCCACAACTCATTGAACGAGTTTATATATCTCCAGAGCTCAGGAACCAAGCTAGGTGGGCCCTTCAAGCCGGTCGGGAACGCAGACACAATCGATCGTCTCCCGCATTAAGTATCATCGCCTGATTGAAGTGCAGCATGTGGTCATACGGGTCAGAGGAGCCATCATACTTGGCGAATGACGGTATGACAAAGCCACGTGGCGGCTTGTAGCTTAGGATGTGTTGGCCCAATAGGGAGGATAGCATGTCTTTAGGTCCCCCTGACAAAGGGTAGTGCAGCCCCGGGCGTAGGATATACGAACGGAAGTGACGGTGCTATGCCCCTATGCCACGTGGGCATATTTTCAGGGGCTTGCTCCGACTATCGCCTCTCTTTGCTGAATTCTCTCCATACTGCCAGGCATGCCACCGACGTGAAACTGGAACGACGTAGCGGGCCTCTTTCTTGATCCTCCGTGACGTTTCAGGGGTGACAAACCAAAAAGCGGAGAGCTACCAAAGGATAACTCATTGTCCGCTGTTGCATCACTATCGTCTGGTCGGATAGGCTCCTTGCCCTTATTTTGTTTCACAAGGGGTGTAGGGTGGCTGCTCCCTCGTGCGTTTTTAACTCGATCTTCTAGACGCAGCCCGCATGATCGCTTTTCTTACCGCTGCATGGTCGCACTACCAGAATTTAGCTTATATGTCTGACCTGCTCTTTCCCGCCGGCTCTATATCCTGACACCAGCAAAGGAACTGGTCTTCAAGGGATAGATTTGTTGGGTTGCTGGCCATAGCGATAAGATCCGACGAACCGGATGAATGAGCAGGAACTATTGAATCTTCGGGGCATGGGGGATCGCTTGATAGCCTTTGTAGCCTCGCTCATTCCCAATGAGATTTCTTGCTTGGTTTTTCCCACAGATGGCGCCAATTGTTGTCTCTCGGATTCTCAGAGTCTCCGGATTGTCGGGGCATTAACCTAGCAGCAAGAACCTATAAAACAAACAAGATACCGACGGTGGTGTGCCAAACAAATTTCTCTCCGATGCTTAAGAAGCAGAGATGTGAGAGTAAAATGTAAGTCTTGCAGGCGTATCTTTTCACATACCTTTATGTTGTCGTTGTTTCCTCATTTATCAAGGAGGATGATGATCCACATTGTATGGAAAGTGGGTGATTGGTTTTCGAAATGGAAGGGAGACAGCGCTTTACTTGCGCGTCAACCGTTTTCCCTTATGGATAACTAAGTCGTCCGAATTTTCCACCTCAAGGATCGTTTGATCATCTTCAGGGTGGTTATGTACGAGGTTTGAAGAAGGATGCCTGAGTCAGCTGGGATCAACCGAGAAATCATCATCGCCACTTCTCAAAGACAATAGCCGGCCAGAAGACGGGCGCATCCGGAATAATCTCCCAGGCCTCACAGATAAGATGGCTTCCACGTCGGATCTCGGTGCCCAAGTCCGCATCCGTGTTCGTGTAGGGATACTTGGACCTATTTTGGGCTTTGATCCGTCTGGGCCTTCTGAGTGTCGGATGCTGGGCTAAAAGCCATGGTACCCACAACTGTTATTCGCCAGATCCATTAATATGTGATAGGCCAATCTGTGCTATGTAAAATGTGTACGCCTATGTGCGCAAGTGCACGCGTCGCCTCAAGTAATATAATGATAAGTGAGTATCGTTCCCACAGAGAATTAGGTTACTAAGTACGGACTCTAATCTAATCTATTCTCTATTTGGATGGTGGAAAATCTATAGAAAAACTAAAAGACACTAATCTAGGCATGCAAGAATGATTCTATAAAAACTGAAAAACCTTAGGGTATAGATTTCACCTAAACAATGATATATGAACCTCCTAACCTAATTAATCAATGATCAATTTCATCATGAAGATGTCGATTTCACTAGTATATATGAGAATCTCTCTCGAGCAGCTGCACACTACCCTTAGAAAAGGTTAGCATCGCATCTCCGCCAAACCATCATAATTATGATGCATTGAACCCTAGAAATCTCAATACCACACCTAATCTCACTTATATCTTTATCTCATGATAATTAGATGGTAAATCATCCATGATTTAATTTTAACTCTCACTTCTTAGATCTTGAATCAAATCACCAATCATGCAAATATTGGCCAAATACCCACAAACATTAAGATCCAAATGAAATATGAAATAAAACATCAATCAATATAAATTAGGAGAGATTCATACAAACATGTCTTTGGCTACATCTAAACTCTAAGAAAACTAACTTAAAACATAAGTGGAAAAGTAACACAACCATCAGTTAAAGAAAACAGAAAAGGAAAGAGAGAGTGACATGATGATGAAGCTCCCTTTTCTCCCTCCATCTTCTTTCTTCCTCAAATGTTCTTCCTCTTCCAAGAACAAACCCTATAAGCTCTCCAAGAACAAACCCTAGGGTGTTTCCACCCAAAGAGAGCTTGTTCTCCCTCAAAAACTCCCAAAATCCGTCCCCCCTTTTTGTTTCTAGGGCTTGAGCTTTAAAACCCTCCATTATGAACTCAAAATGGACTTAAAATTGACCAAAAACCAACCCTGAATGTCGTGGCGTTGCTGCAACTTTCATGTTTTTGCACCAACTTTGTAAGGCAATAACTTTGTCAACCGAACATCGATTTGGGTGATCTTGGACTCGTTGGAAATATTAGAGAGTGTAGAATCTAGATATAGCCAGAAAGAACACTTTAGAAATGATGATAAAGACGTGAAGCTGGCAAAATTTCCTCCAACTAGTCTCTTTGGAGATTTCTTTTCTTTTCCTTCAATTAATAAGAGTCATAACTTGGTCGTTTGATGTCTAAATAGAGGAATACAGTCCCCTTGGAAAGCCTGGAGAAGTCTACTATCCATCCATATAAACATTGTAGCCATTTGGATCATCTTGAAGTTAAAAAACATCAAACACAATAATAACTGCGCTGTATGTATAGGTTTGCTGGGATTTTTAGGCTTTATCTCTTGTTTTTGTTCATATTAGCTCATGGTTGACTCAACTGCAAATTGAACATTTAGAGCATTAGATCACTTATTTATATAATAAAATTAATAAATATATAAGAAAAAAATATTGATAAAATGAGTATAAAGTATACTCATCAATATGCCCTTCCCAGCTCTTTGCTTTTAACTTTTTCATTGTTTTCCGGCTCATATTTTCTCTGTCATCCTTTCTTCAGTCAATGGATCTTGTGACCCCAATCCTGGATGTGGCCACCCGCTTGTGGGATTGCACCGCCAAGCGTGCAGTCTATATTCGTGATCTTAACTGAGGAACTGAGCAACTTAAGCAAGGATGTGATGGTAAGAGTTGAGCGTGAGGAGCAACTTCGACAGAGTAAGCGTCCGCATGAAGTGGATGGTTGGCTCCGCGTTGTACGGCTCATGGAAGCTGAAGTGGGAGAAATATTGCAAAATGGAGATCAAGAAACCCAAAACAAATGTCTCGGGAGCTGTCCCAAGAATTGTTGGTCAAGTTACAGGTTGGGGAAGATTGTGGCCAAGAAGATCGAAGCTGTGACTGACTTAAAGGGTAAAGGGCATTTTGATGTTGTGGCTCATAAGTTGCCTTATGCTCCGGTGGATGAGAGACCGATGGGGAAGACTATGGGCTTAGACTTGATGTTTGACAAGGTCCGAAAATGCTTGGAAGATGAGCAAGTAAGAAGCATTGGGTTGTATGGAATCAGTGGTGTTGGAAAAACTACCCTCTTGCAGAAAATCAATAATGAGTATTTTGGTACAAGAAACGATGATTTTGATGTAAGGATATGGGGTAGTGTCGAAACAAATCACATAGAAAAATTCAACAAGTGATTCTGATGAAATTGGGGACCCCAGATGAGGAATGGAAGAATAGCAGCAAGGAGGAGAAGGCTACAAAAATATTCAGGCTGTTGAAAGCTAAAAACTTTGTGGTATTGCTTGATGATATTTGGGAGCTTTACTTCAGACTCTCAGAGGTGGGACTTCTACTGGAATGATCAAACCAAGTCCAAAATACTACTCACTACGTGATCTGAACGGGTATGCAATGACATGGAAGTTCTTACGAGGCTTAAAGTAGAATGTTTGACACTGGACGAAGCATTTTCTCTTTTCTGCGACAAGGCCGGTGAGAATTTGCTGAATTCACATCCAGATACAAAAAGGCTCGCCAGGATTGTTGTTCAGGAATGCAGAGGATTGCCACTTGCCCTCGTTGTCATTGGGCAATCAATGGCTAGCAGGAAAACCCCTCGAGATTAGGAGCAAGCAATTGAAGAACGAAAGAGTTACCCAGCAAAGTTTCCAGGTATGGGAGATCATGTGTTTTCAATTTTGAAATTTAGTTACGATCACTTGACGGTGATATCATCAAATTATGCTTCCTATATTGTTCAATATTCCCTAAAGACCATAGCATTAGGAATGAAGACCTCATTAATCTTTGGATTGGGGAGGGGTTTCTGGACAAATTTGTTGATATATATGAAACACGCAACCAAGGAAAAGAGATTATTAGAAGCTTAAAATTCGCATGTCTCTTAGAAGGTGATGTGCCAGGCTGGTGTAAGATGCATGATGTGATTCGTGACATGGCTCTATAGTTATCATGTGAATACGGGGAAGAGAAGCAAAAAAGTTTCGTACTAGAAGATGTTAAGTTGATTGAGGCACATGAAACTGTGAAATGGAAAGATGCTCAACTGATTTTCTTATGGGATTCAAATATCAATGAAGAACTCTCTCTATCACCTAGTTTCCTCAATCTCCAGACTTTGATTTTGAGAGATAGTAAGATGAGGGTCAATTCCTATGGGATTCTTCCGATGCATGCCTTACATTAGAGTTTTGGATTTGGAGGGTAATGCGAAATTACAGGAGTTACCTTTGGAGATTTTTAGATTAGTGAGTTTGGAATATCTGAATTTAAAATGGTTAAGTACAGAAAGATGCCTATGAGCTAAAGAATTTGA